>OX388051.1:0-315020 GCA_947578705.1 Lacanobia wlatinum
TGACACCAGGCACACGACAACTATTGATTTTACCCCGCCGAACTTTGTTTTTTCGCGCGGTAGAACTATCAGTTTGGACGATTTTAATAAGTTCAAGGAGGAGATAAAAAGTATGATTACTACCTTATGGAAGACACAGCAGCAGGAGATTGTATCTATCCCAGCTACTTTGAAGGAGATTCAGCAAATTAATCTAAATATTGAGCACTCGATCTCGCTACTTACGGCTCAAAATGAAGAACTGAGCAAAAAGATCGTAGAATTAGAAGAAAAATCAAAGAAAGAAAGAGATTACATTATTTTATTAGAAGCAAAAATGGAAAACTTGCAAATGGGGGCCCGTAAGTTAAACTTAGAAATAAAAAATGTTCCTCGCGGGCCCAGTGAAACTAAAGAGGATTTAGTACAAATGGTGCTATGTCTATCTTCTACTATTGGAGGCACACTAAGTTCAGCTGACATCAAGGACGTTTACAGGGTTCGGGGAAAAAAGAAGGATTCTTCTAACACTGCGATTGTAGTTGAGACGGCATCGACTCTCATTAAAATGGAAATTTTAAAACTCTGTAAAGCCTTTAACACTACCAGAGCCTATAAGTTATGCGCCAAACACCTGAGTCACCGTGTGGCCGGCGATACCCCCATCTTCGTGTCGGAGCAGCTGACAGCAAAAGGTGCCCGGCTTCATTTCTTAGCAAGGGATCTCGTCAAGGCTGGTAAATACAAGTTCTGCTGGACTGCCTATGGGCGTGTTTACATTAGAAAATCAGAAAACTCCCCAATCATAACAATAAAATCCGAGGCTCAAGTTCAGCAGCTTTTTAATGTTGACTGACTATATAGAACACTCTTTTGGATCAACTAGTGCGATCTGTCTGGTTTATTGGTTCCGTATTTTATTTTTCTTTTTGTTGTTTCTTGCTAAAGTGTTAACATGTACACTAATCTTAATCTTAATGATAATAAACACATACACACATACAAGTCAATCATATACCTACACATTTTCTCAGACAAACACATGTAACATTTTTCATAATAATATTAATCCACAAACATACATGCCCTTGCATATTTATCACTGTCTTATACTAGTCTACCTCACCACCTACCTACTCCGCTTACATGAAAATTTTACTACCATCAATTTCCTAACTTATATATTGTATCGAGCTGATAGTAATACAACGCCCGTAACACTATTTCTTAAAATACATTACAGATATCAGATATATGTAGCCAACACCTATAAAAAATGTTACTTGTGTTCTAATGGATGACGCCCTAAACACGCTAAATGACCTAGAAACGTCAGATATAGCCCATGCGTCCTTTGGTGACATTGTGAATTTTAGTGATCTAACATTGATGTCACAAAATATCAGGAGTGTCTATAAAAATTTTGACGACCTACAAGTATTACTCGCTCAATTAAATTTTAATCCAGACTTTGTGGTACTTACTGAATGTTGGATTAATGACGATAAAACAATCCCAAATTTGCCTATGTTTCTTACATTAGTACCAGGCATTTTAATCAAAATGATGGTGTTATTGCCTATATCAAAGATGGGATATCGGTTAACGTAAAGGAAATAATGCTGGATGATGCATCATGTCTTCAAATTGAGTCTACCAGCTTTATAATTTTGGGTATATACAGATCACCCTCGAATCCCAATGCACAAAGATTTATCGACTCACTAAATTCCCACATTGAATTAAATGAATTAACTAAACTTATGGTTATTGTAGGCGATATAAACATAAATATAATTGATAACCCTAGTGACCAAAGATACATGAGAAAAAATAGACTGGAATACCTTAATATGCTAAGTATCCATGGTATCATGCCTGGTCACAGTTTGCCAACTCGGGATGGAAGCTGCCTTGATCACATTATGCTTAAGTTAGATAAAAGCAGGACATCTGCACGAGTGACAGTATTCGAGACCTCAGTACATTATAGCAATATTTATTCTGGAGAAATAACAAAATCATGCAGTGGTCTGTTACGGTTGTATTTAAAACCGCTGTAAAAGATATATTTTGTTGTTTATCAAGACTCAAGAAGATGTGATCTAGGCATCCATCCCCCCGTGGGTAGGTTGTGAGATGGTAAAAGTCCATGGGTAGATAGCATATTTAAGTAGGTTAATCTATTGTATCTTTCGTAATTTGTTTCAGTAGGAGAAAACTATCTTTGCGCTCACTATTTCTGCCGAAAAAATACTTTGAAATGTTTCTAGTCTTCTGGTACTTAATTGTGAATCTTTGAAAGCTTTTTCTTCGTTAGAAATATGAGCACTAAATGCTCATATTTCTAACCAAGAAAAAGCTACAATGTTTTCTGTTCTCCTGGTACTTTTGAATTCTAACTGCTCACAATTCCAGCTCAGGAAATATTTCGACATGTTTCTGGTCTCCTGTTACTTGTAAATCTATAGCGTTCACAATTCCAGCCCAAAAAAAATTCAACAATCCTATTTCTGTTCGACTGTTGAAAAGTTGAAAAAAAAAATACAGCCCAAAAATACTTTAACATCGTTCTGTTGTTCTGGTACTTGTGAATCTTTAGCGCGTTCAACTTCAGTCCCGGAAATACTATGACATGTTTCTGGTCTCCTGGTACCTTCCCTGGTACGTTCCTGGGAATAATCCATATACACAATACAACATTAAAATACTATGGCAGCAGCGGCTCTGGATTTCCACTTCCTCCTCTGTCTTCATTAAGCCATGTAAGTAACCGGAATAAAAAGTAGCCTATGTTTTATTCCAGGATGAGAACTATATGTGTGCCTCATTCAAATCACTTCAGCCGTTTTTGCGTGATTGAGGCACAAACATACAAACTTTCACATTTATAATATTAGTAGGATTTCCCGTTGACCTAGAACTATAAAAGCAAGTAATACCGTGTTATACTAACCATATAGGGAAACATCTGAAACCTCTTCATTTGTAATTTCATCATCATATCAGCCGAAAGACGTCCACTGCTGGACATAGGCTGGCTCCCCCAAGCGTCGCCACAACGACCGGTGCTGCGCGTCTCGCATCCATCGGCTACCCACGACCTTCACCAGGTCTTCGGTCCACCATGTGGGAGGCCTACCGGTCGGGTTGACCGGACAGCGGACGTAGGCATGTACAAAGCCACCGTCGGGAGCTTGGCTTAACCGCCCCGCCCAGAGGAAGGACACCTCTAAGATAAAAAAAACCCAATCCTAAGTTTTGAAGCGCGGCGAGAATGAATGGCTGGTGGGGTTACCAGTTGTTAGCGCATCCCCTGTAAGGTGCCTGCCGACTCCCTACAGTATTTAGGATTATCCTTGGTACGGGGCACTGCCGGGGTGGACTTTGAATTCCTCCACTGCTTGTGAGAACTGTATAGAAAAGTACTCAAAACAAAAAATGATGATGGGCCAGTTTTGGCAGAGAAAGGAGAACCGTCTGCCAGAAGCGGCAGCGAGAGCCGAGGAGGCTCATGTGCCCTCTCAAATTTTGGTTCGCGCGATGAGGGCGTAAATCTCTCATCAAGTGAGTAAGAAATGTCGGACACAAAGGTGCCGACAGCAAAGTGAGGTGGTCGCGCAGTGCATCCTCTCGGCTACCGCACCGCGACCACAGGGGTCGCTTTTTGCGGCCTGCTACGCCGATTCGGGCAGTCTGCCTGGATTGGCAGCCAGAGGTAGAGAGCGATGCCACTGTTTTTTTCCGGGCTGGAATTGTAAATGCTATAGATTCACAAGTAACAGGAGACTATAAACATGTCCAAGTATTTTTATGGCCAAAATTGTGAGCGCTAAAGATTCATTATGGACTAAAAACATGTCGAAGTATTTTCGTGGCTAGGATTGTGAATGCTAAAGATTCACACGTACCAGGATACCAGAAACAAGTCGAAATAGTTCCGGAGCAAGAATTGTGACCGGTAAGGATTCTAAAGTACTCGTACCAGAACAACAAAAAAATATGGAAGTTTTTTCCGGGCAGATGTTATGTGCGCTAAAGATTCATTATGTACCAGGAGACCAGAACCATGTCGAAGTATTTCCAGTGTTGGAATTTTTAATGGTTAGGATTCAAAAGTACCAGGATAACAGAAACATATGGAAGTCTTTTCCGGGCTGTAATCATGAGCGCTAAAGATCCACAAGTACCAGGGGACCAGAAACATGTCAGATTAAATTTTGAGCAGGAGTTGTAAGCGCTAAAGATTCATAAGTATCAGGAGACCAGAAACATGTTTTCATGTTTCCGGCGCTGGAATTTAGAGTGGTTAGGATTCAAAAGTACCAGGAGAACAGGAATATAGCGGTTTTTTTCTGGGCTGTTATTATAATAATAATAATAATAATAATAAAAATTTATTTCGGAAATCATCCATATGGTGTTAGTATTAGGACTTACAATCTATGTTAGTATCACAACAAATTCTTTTTATAAATCTAATTTAAATATTTTTCCTGAGCACCGGGCCCGCAGCTATGTCTACGGGACCAGTGCATCAGAAAAGGGCAGTCTGGCTTCTCCACAATAACTTTCAGGATGCTATTGGAGCTTCCACGTATCCTATGCATTAGGGATGCCGTTCTTTTGCGCATGACAGCTTCAAAACTATCGATGCCTGCCTCGGCAAACATGCCCGACGCACTACAGAACCGCGGAAGCCCCAACAACACCCGAAAAGCATTATTGTACTGAACCCGGAGGGCGTTGTAGGCCCTCTGCGTGTACCTGACCCACAGGCTGCAGGTGTAAAACGTCTGGCAGTAAGCCTTAAACAACGTAATTTTCACGTCTCTAGTACACCTTGCAAACCTACGGGCCAGCATATTACATCGAACCGACAACGCCCTTCGTTCTCTCTCTATATCCTCGTCATCAAACATGTTCTCGGTCAAAATGTGCCCAAGGTATTTAAAACATGACACTCTTTTAAGGGCCACCCCATATAAGTAAACGGGAGGCACTGTCGTAGGTTTTCTGGAACCTACACGAAACACCATAACCTCACTTTTCCTGACATTATACAGGAGACCATGAGCCATGGCGTATCGTTCACACACTCCAAGTAACTGCCTGAGAGCATCAATAGAGGGACTCAGCAGCACCATGTCGTCAGCATAGCTTATAGTGTTGATAATTTTACCATCAATAGAGCATCCGACACCAGCACAACCAAGCTCCTCAATCAGCTGATTGATATAAAGACTGAAGAGCGCCGGGGAAGTCAATCCTCCCTGCCTAACACCACACTCCAGTCGATACTCCCCAGACAATGCTCCCGACCATCTGACCTGGTTAAGCTGGTGGTCGTACCAATACTCGAGTAGGTTAACTAGCTCATGAGGCATGGCTTTCTCCCGCAATTTAGACCATAGTATCCTGTAGTTAACCAGGTCAAATGCCCTGGAGAGGTCCAGAAAAGCAGCATACACTGGAGTGTTTCTATCAGTGTAGTACCTCACCGTGTGCTTGAGCGCCAAAATAGCAGTTTCCGTGGATAACCCAGCTCTAAAACCAAACTGTGAATCGTGGGGATTGAGCTGTTCAGCCATTCTACGCTCAAGCACACCGTCAAGAACCTTAGCCGCTATGGTGGCCAAAGAGATAGGCCTATAGTTGTCTTTATCCGACGCATCCCCAGTCTTATTTTTAGCAATAGGCACCACTATCGTCCTCATCAGCTCCGTAGGTAGATAGGAGTGTCTCACACACAAGTTGAACAGCATGGACAAGGCCCTAGGGAGGTGCGGACCAGCATACTGAAGGTGTTCCACGCTTAGGCCATCGTGTCCTGGAGATTTGCCTCTGGTCATCTCTTTAATAACGTTTCTTATTTCTTTAGCTGAAATGTTTACTGGCTCTCCAGACACAATGCCCCCCGCAACAAGATTCTGCTCCTCCACTTGACGCGAATTTACAGCAAAATGCCTCCCAAACTTGTCCGCAATCTCACCAGGTTCAGTAACGCCATCAACGCTCAACGGGACCGCAGGTTTTGGGTTCAACCTTTGAGTTGATTTCCAGAAATTCTGAAAACGCTTGCGCCTGTGCTCAGTCGCCAGCATGTCCATTTTTAATTGATCCTCATTATCCTGGCAATATTTCAATCTTTGTTTAAAAACCTTTCGCGTCTCATTCATTTCTGCAAAAAGTAACCCGGTGCGTGGTTTATTATGCCACACCCAGTTCAGAAAAACTCTCCTAGCGTTCCCGTGAGCGTCTTTGACGTACCTATTCCATCCAATCACCGGACGCCGTCTCCTACCATCTCCCACTAGGCCAGAACTGTTTTCTGCCGCTTCCCGAAGGGAAGTCACTATAACACTATACAGTTTATCAATCACCTTTCTATGATTTTCATCATGACAAAAATGATCACAGCAGTCACCTAAATCGGAGGGAAAGTCTACATCCCTAAGCTTCTCCATACATAATCTATAGTAAAGGTCCACTTGCGAAACATTTCTTTCACCCCATACAGCCTTATCAATATTTTTAGTCAGTTGTTGTACCGATGCATCCGTTGGCCTCACCATTCCCAGATTAACTTGACACACAAGTGGATAGTGGTCTGACCAGTAGATGTCATGTTTAACTTCGACCTTTTTGAGTGACCTCCACGCCGCCTCAGACACCAGGCAATGGTCAAGCCACCGTCTGCTTCCACAAGCATCACTGACAAAAGTATAAGTGTCAGAATTAATACCCAAGTATTTGTAGTCAGCACAAAACCAATTTTGTTCCTCACAAAAACTCAATAATTTCTTATTAAATAATTCGCCAGGGTGAGCATTATAATCGCCTAAGATATAGACATATTCTAAATTTGCGCTTTCAACAATAGCAGCTATTTCACCTAAGCATTCACAGAATTCATATAAATTATCCGCAGAGTCCGTCGGCATGTACAAACTAAACAATAACAAAGTACGGTCAGCGCAAGTCGCTTTAACCGCCACAATGCGATCACTAGAACAAGGTATAACAGTAACGGATGTAAATATAGACCTTCGCCACAATAGCGCCACACCACCGTATGGTCGACCCCTCAACACTCCTGCCGACGTATCGACCGAAGATTTTCCAAAATAATCAAAGTCCATATCTAGGTTACCAAGCAAACAAACTTCATGTGGCAACAACCATGTTTCTTGCAAAGCAATGACATCCATAGTTTTACACAAATTTTGTATACATACAGTCGACCTCTTTAGTGACTTACAATTATAACTAACAATGTTGGCAAGAAAATTACAATGAAAATTAGCCATTAACGATGTTTATACTATCACTCGGCCGCCGATCACTCTGCCTCCTCTCTGATATGCCACTATAATAAACAAACCTACGAAATGATACCCCCGCAGGCCATAAGTTTTCATCCATAAAAACATTCAAACTCCGCTTAGGTATCAAAAACTTGTAAGCCGCGTAGCCTTTGTTCCTTTTCATATCCATTTTTTTCAACGAAACTTCCACATTTGTCTTCTTTTTAATGTACGAAACAATATCGTTGGTCTTCGTTTCACTGTCAACATTATAAATATAAAAAGGAACACTGACATCCGCCGCTTTAAAAGAACACTGAGGCGAGGTATCTGCCCTGCCTTTTAAACCAACAAAACGATTTTGCAACCTTTTACGCTGAACTTTAACCCATCCGTCATTTGGCAAATCTTTTTTCCATTCACCGTCTTGTTTTAAAACATCTGATATAAATTGCTGTTTACGCTGACCACCGCCACCGCCCGCGGTCGATGCCATATGCGCCGACGACTCGACGCTCCTCATTGCTCCGTCTCTTTCATTCGCCTCCTCCGGTGTCGCTGTCTCCGTCACACAGGCAGGTTTCATTGATGAAACCGCGGTACCACAGCTAGCTTCTTGCGCCGGCGGCGAGACGACACTATTAGTAATTATGATGGTATCGTTATGCCTCTCGCTCTCACCTGCGCGTTTGTCACTCGCAGCGTTCGTTGACCCCTCCGAGGTAATGTGGGTCAATATGCCAACCGGACCACTTTCAAATTCAAAGCTATTATCTAATAGATAAGCTCCTCTTCTGCGATTAATATTTATGTCTCTATACTGACGATGATCACACGATGATTTCAAATGAGTCAGGTCCTCCATAGTAACATACTTCTCCTTAATAATCGCCACATCCTCCTGAAGTTTAATTATGTCTCTCAGCAACCTTGTCGCATCCAGGTGGTCGAAAGTGACCGGTGGTAATTTATGGAGATACCGAGCGTTAGAGATTCACAAGTACCGGGATATCAGAAACATGTCGAAGTATTTCCGAAGCTGGAATTGTGAGTGGTTAGCATTAAAATATACCAGGAGAACCGAAACATATCGAAGTTTTTTCTGGGTTTGAGTTATGAGCGCTAAAGATTCACAAGTAACAGTATACCAGAAACATGTCGAAGTAGTTCCGGAGCTGAAAGTACGGACAGTAAAGACTCACAAACTATCAGAATAAAGAATCATGAAGATGAATTTCCGAGAATGAGAACATCGACAGAGAAGTTGCGCGCCAACTCTAAAGCATGGCACTGCCGGGGTGGACTTTGAATTCCTCCACTGCTTGTGAGAACTGTATAGAAAAGTACTCAAAACAAAAAATGATGATGGGCCAGTTTTGGCAGAGAAAGGAGAACCGTCTGCCAGAAGCGGCAGCGAGAGCCGAGGAGGCTCATGTGCCCTCTCAAATTTTGGTTCGCGCGATGAGGGCGTAAATCTCTCATCAAGTGAGTAAGAAATGTCGGACACAAAGGTGCCGACAGCAAAGTGAGGTGGTCGCGCAGTGCATCCACTCGGCTACCGCACCGCGACCACAGGGGTCGCTTTTTGCGGCCTGCTACGCCGATTCGGGCAGTCTGCCTGGATTGGTGGCCAGAGGTAGAGAGCGATGAAACCACCCTCGCTGACCTGAGCCGAGATACCGCTGCGTCCCCGTCTCTGCTATTGCTAGACAGCAATAAAGCGGAAGCAAACGCTGCAAAGCGGGCACAGCAGAAAGCAGTCGCGGCTGACGAGGTCGGCGAGATGGCTCGTCAGGCTCGAGAACGGCAGGCCGCTCAGGCGGCTTCTTGGGAGGACCTAACAGCGGCGGCACTCAGTCCCCAAGTTCTGGACGCCGTGGACTTTTTCCTGGAAGTTGCATAAAATCGAGTAGCTTGAAGGGCATGTCCACGCGTGTTCGAGTTTTAATCGAACACTAAGCGAAAATGCATAATTGCATCGAACGCAAATTCGCTCGTCTACCAATATGTTGGCCAGTTTGCGTTCAGATCTCATTAGAGACACCACGTACTCTTAACCATTACCATTAATTACCATTGTATCCTACTATCCTACTAATATTATAAACTTGCACTACGCCCGCGACTTCGTCTGCGTAGGCTTTAGAGTTGGCGCGCAACTTCTCTGTCGATGTTCTCATTCTCGGAAATTCATCTTCATGATTCTTTATTCTGATAGTTTGTGAGTCTTTACTGTCCGTACTTTCAGCTCCGGAACTACTTCGACATGTTTCTGGTATACTGTTACTTGTGAATCTTTAGCGCTCATAACTCAAACCCAGAAAAAACTTCGATATGTTTCGGTTCTCCTGGTATATTTTAATGCTAACCACTCACAATTCCAGCTTCGGAAATACTTCGACATGTTTCTGATATCCCGGTACTTGTGAATCTCTAACGCTCATAATAACAGCCCAGAAAAAAACCGCTATATTCCTGTTCTCCTGGTACTTTTGAATCCTAACCACTCTAAATTCCAGCGCCGGAAACATGAAAACATGTTTCTGGTCTCCTGATACTTGTGAATCTTTAGCGCTTACAACTCCTGCTCAAAATTTAATCTGACATGTTTCTGGTCCCCTGGTACTTGTGGATCTTTAGCGCTCATGATTACAGCCCGGAAAAGACTTCCATATGTTTCTGTTATCCTGGTACTTTTGAATCCTAACCATTAAAAATTCCAACACTGGAAATACTTCGACATGGTTCTGGTCTCCTGGTACATAATGAATCTTTAGCGCACATAACATCTGCCCGGAAAAAACTTCCATATTTTTTTGTTGTTCTGGTACGAGTACTTTAGAATCCTTACCGGTCACAATTCTTGCTCCGGAACTATTTCGACTTGTTTCTGGTATCCTGGTACGTGTGAATCTTTAGCATTCACAATCCTAGCCACGAAAATACTTCGACATGTTTTTAGTCCATAATGAATCTTTAGCGCTCACAATTTTGGCCATAAAAATACTTGGACATGTTTATAGTCTCCTGTTACTTGTGAATCTATAGCATTTACAATTCCAGCCCGGAAAAAAACAGTGGCATCGCTCTCTACCTCTGGCCGCCAATCCAGGCAGACTGCCCGAATCGGCGTAGCAGGCCGCAAAAAGCGACCCCTGTGGTCGCGGTGCGGTAGCCGAGTGGATGCACTGCGCGACCACCTCACTTTGCTGTCGGCACCTTTGTGCCCGACATTTCTTACTCACTTGATGAGAGATTTACGCCCTCATCGCGCGAACCAAAATTTGAGAGGGCACATGAGCCTCCTCGGCTCTCGCTGCCGCTTCTGGCAGACGGTTCTCCTTTCTCTGCCAAAACTGGCCCATCATCATTTTTTGTTTTGAGTACTTTTCTATACAGTTCTCACAAGCAGTGGAGGAATTCAAAGTCCACCCCGGCAGTGCCCCGTACCAAGGATAATCCTAAATACTGTAGGGAGTCGGCAGGCACCTTACAGGGGATGCGCTAACAACTGGTAACCCCAACAGCCATTCATTCTCGCCGCGCTTCAAAACTTAGGATTGGGTTTTTTTATCTTAGAGGTGTCCTTCCTCTGGGCGGGGCGGTTAAGCCAAGCTCCCGACGGCGGCTTTGTACATGCCTACGTCCGCTGTCCGGTCAACCCGACCGGTAGGCCTCCCACATGGTGGACCGAAGACCTGGTGAAGGTCGTGGGTAGCCGATGGATGCGAGACGCGCAGCACCGGTCGTTGTGGCGACGCTTGGGGGAGCCAGCCTATGTCCAGCAGTGGACGTCTTTCGGCTGATATGATGATGAAATTACAAATGAAGAGGTTTCAGATGTTTCCCTATATAGTTAGTATAACACGGTATTACTTGCTTTTATAGTTCTAGGTCAACGGGAAATCCTACTAATATTATAAATGTGAAAGTTTGTATGTTTGTGCCTCAATCACGCAAAAACGGCTGAAGTGATTTGAATGAGGCACACATATAGTTCTCATCCTGGAATAAAACATAGGCTACTTTTTATTCCGGTTACTTACATGGCTTAATGAAGACAGAGGAGGAAGTGGAAATCCAGAGCCGCTGCTGCCATAGTATTTTAATGTTGTATTGTGTATATGGATTATTCCCAGGAACGTACCAGGGAAGGTACCAGGAGACCAGAAACATGTCATAGTATTTCCGGGACTGAAGTTGAACGCGCTAAAGATTCACAAGTACCAGAACAACAGAACGATGTTAAAGTATTTTTGGGCTGTATTTTTTTTATCAACTTTTCAACAGTCGAACAGAAATAGGATTGTTGAATTTTTTTTGGGCTGGAATTGTGAACGCTATAGATTTACAAGTAACAGGAGACCAGAAACATGTCGAAATATTTCCTGAGCTGGAATTGTGAGCAGTTAGAATTCAAAAGTACCAGGAGAACAGAAAACATTGTAGCTTTTTCTTGGTTAGAAATATGAGCATTTAGTGCTCATATTTCTAACGAAGAAAAAGCTTTCAAAGATTCACAATTAAGTACCAGAAGACTAGAAACATTTCAAAGTATTTTTTCGGCAGAAATAGTGAGCGCAAAGATAGTTTTCTCCTACTGAAACAAATTACGAAAGATACAATAGATTAACCTACTTAAATATGCTATCTACCCATGGACTTTTACCATCTCACAACCTACCCACGGGGGGATGGATGCCTAGATCACATCTTCTTGAGTCTTGATAAACAACAAAATATATCTTTTACAGCGGTTTTAAATACAACCGTAACAGACCACTGCATGATTTTGTTATTTCTCCAGAATAAATATTGCTATAATGTACCTAAAAAGCACAAAACAACAGTCAACTACGAAAATGCTCATAATAGTCTAAAAAATATTGATATCTCTTTTTTTAACATCTTCAAAGACCCTGATACTTACGCCTTTGCGCTTATAGAATTGGTCAAAACAGCTTTACTTTCGAACTCTAAAAATGTAATTATCACGAATAGCAAAAGAACGATTAAACCCTGGATAACAACAGGTGCACCACGGTGTATTAGACTAAGAAATTCAATCTTCCTTAAAATCAAATCAAACCCACATAATCAAATTCTAGTGATTACATATAGACGATATCGGACTTTCTGTGGTAACCTTATAAAAAAACTAAAAAATAAATTTAATAAAGACAAAATCAAAGCATCTGCTAAAAACCCTCGGGTATTGTGGTCAACCATTAATGATATCACAAATTATAAGCCACCTAGGAGCTCAAATAGCGACCTACTTAAGATAAAATCATGTCCCCAAGAATCGGTTAACTATGTTAATAATTATTTTATTAACATTGGTCAAGCTCTAGCTCAGAAAATTTTAAATAGTTACGTTCCCTTACACTTTGTAATACAGAAAAGCCTAATTAATAATAAAATAAATAATTAAATAAAAAAAAAAAAAAAAAAAATTAATTTAATAAATAATTTAATTTAATTTAATTTAATTTAATTTAATTTAATTTAATTTAATTTAATTTAATTTAATTTAATTTAATTTAATTTAATTTAATTTAATTTAATTTAATTTAATTTAATTTAATTTAATTTAATTTAATTTAATTTAATTTAATTTAATTTAATTTAATTTAATTTAATTTAATTTAATTTAATTTAATTTAATTTAATTTAATTTAATTTAATTTAATTTAATTTAATTTAATTTAATTTAATTTAATTTAATTTAATTTAATTTAATTTAATTTAATTTAATTTAATTTAATTTAATTTAATTTAATTTAATTTAATTTAATTTAATTTAATTTAATTTAATTTAATTTAATTTAATTTAATTTAATTTAATTTAATTTAATTTAATTTAATTTAATTTAATTTAATTTAATTTAATTTAATTTAATTTAATTTAATTTAATTTAATTTAATTTAATTTAATTTAATTTAATTTAATTTAATTTAATTTAATTTAATTTAATTTAATTTAATAAATTAAATTAAATTAAATTAAATTATCTGTCCTCCTTTGTTCTCCTAGACACCTCTCAGGAGGAAGTTAAAAATATACTGATGTCCCTGGACTCTGGGAGTGCACCAGGGTGGGACGGAATTCCTACACTTTTCCTAAAACAGGCCAAGGAGATCTTAGTCCCGCTGATCTGTGACCTGGCCAACCTATGCTTTAACACAGGTATCTTCCCCATCCTTCTTAAGCGCTCCGTTGTTACCCCTGTGTATAAGAGTGGAGATAAAGACGATGTTAACAACTATCGGCCAATTTCTGTGTTGACCTCCATTTCTAAAATCATTGAGAAGCTCTTGAACTCTAGAATAGTTAACTACCTGACTAAGTATAACGTATTATGTTCCTCTCAATATGGTTTAAGAAGGGGAATGTCGGCCCAGGATGCTACGGAGGAACTTCCTACTATGATAACCAAGGAAGTAGATAAGGGGAACAAATGCCTAGTGGCCTTTCTTGACCTCAAGAAGGCATTTGATAACGTCTCTATCTCTAAACTTATACACAGGCTGGAGAACTTAGGATTTCGAGGTTCTGCTCTCTCTCTTCTCAGCAGTTACCTTCAAAACAGAAAACAGGGGGTAAAAATTGAAAACCATGTTAGTGACGAAGAGAGCGTGACGTTTGGCATCCCGCAGGAAAGTATCCTCGGCCCGACGCTCTTTTTGATTTATATTAGTGAACTCTGTAACCTTATTATCAATGGTGCGAGGATACTGTCCTACGCGGATGACACCGCTATTATCTTCTCTGCTAAGACCTGGGACAAAGTTAGGCTGTAGGCTGAGAGGGGTCTGGCTAGAGTTAGTGATTGGCTATGTGAGAATCTACTTACGCTAAATACCCAAAAAACCAACTACGTCTGCTTCACTAAATACGCAAACTCTCAGCCTGCGCCTGACTTTAACATTAGAATACATTCTTGTCGAACCCCAACCCAATCTACCTGTAGTTGCCCTGTAATTTATAAGGTAAATTCCATCAAGTATTGTAGTAGGTCAAAGGTTAAGCTGGTAGCCACACCTCGAACTAACTATAGGGAGGGTAAGAAAACTCAAATGGGTATTCAAATCATTAAGACATTTATGAATGCAGAACTACAGAACAAAATCTATATCGCACTGGCCCAGTCTGTAATCATATATTGTATCTCGGTATGGAGTGGAGCAGCTAAGTCGTATTTTATTGATCTAGAGAGGGCATAGAGATTCTTGATTAAGGTCATATACTGTAAGCCCTACAGGTTCCCTACTGAAACTCTATACGCAAGTTCTAAGCTGCTCTCCGTTAGAAAACTGCACATACTACACATGGTACTAAGATATCACAAAACTCTACCCTTTAGCCATGCCAAAATTAAAAAAAGACGGTGTGATATAGTAGCCCCTACATATTCAGCATGTTCAAAATTTGCTAGTCGCCAAAATGTAACTCAAGCTCCGCGCGTTTATAATAAAGTAAATCGCATACTTAACATTTACCCCATGCAGCTGTATGAGTGTAAGAAGACATTGACGGAATGGCTCTTCACACTTAATTATGATGCCGTGGAAGACATTTTGGCGACTCTGAGTTGAACGTCATGCATATAGACACACACACACACTCCAACACACACACAAACTCCAGCATACCTCCACTCTCATTCACACATATACACAAAATATACATTTAGAGATTCATAAACACACGTATAAACACAAATTTATACAAAACATACTCTAGTTTTCACACACTGCCCTAAACACGATTTTATTTTTTCTTTTTATTGGTTTTATAAAAAATATGTAACTTCTACCTAATTAGTACAACGAAACAATTGTAAACTAATCGAGGAAGAGCGAGGTTTATCCCATCATAAATATCTTCGGATTACTTTCTGGGAAGCCCCGGCAACTTAATTGTAAAGATTTAAGATAATAAACACTTTTTCTTTTTCGTAGGGATTCCTATTTTTTTTTAATAATAAGAATAGCCTATTTTACTCAGGGATACTATAGCATTCTAATCGTGGAAGAATTTTTGAATTCGCTCTAGCTGTTTTTGAGTTAAATCGTAACAAACAAACAAAAAATCAATTCTTTCCTCTTTATAATAATTAGTTTAGGTTAATATCCATTCTCTTTTCTAACAGATAACCATCACGCAAACTCCAAACGACCCACCGCTGAAGCTCTACACACACTCTCTACAAAACCTCCCCTCACTGAAGAAGCTCATCATTATGGGGTGTTCCACCGACCTTCCCAAGGACCTGTTCACCGGATGTGACAACCTGCGCTACCTGGACCTCTCCGGCAATAAGATCACGTCACTTCCGGTCAATATCTTCAACGGTCTGTCGAAGTTGGAAAGTCTGAACCTGAATCGGAATAATATCGCGGAGGTGGAGTCAGGTGTCTTCGCGCCTTTGAAGAAATTACAGTACTTGAGCATAGATAATAATTATTTGGAGTACTTGCCTGAGTAAGCATTTTCTTTTTTAATTAACAATAGTGACACCAGATTAATTTAATGTGCAAAGACGGTTATTGACCCACATACTTTGACTTTCATAAGGGCACCGAGAAAATGACGTGTAATTGGCGTTCGTTTAATCCCGTGCTGCATCGTAGTACATAACCTTTGTTAAGTAATAACCACTTACCTACTTACCTTTATTTCAACGCAATAGCCCCTGAAATCCAAATTATGGACAAAAGCTCCCTCTTAGGACGAGCTATTGTTTTTTGAATGTCATCGTCTGATAGATCTAAATACACATCCCGTTTAACCCCATATGAAATACTATTTTCCAATGCTCGTTGTATTCGCCAGCCAAATTCAAGTAATGGTGTACACGTCTCTAACCTGTCTGCGCTGACATCACTTTGCATAGCGAGCTTAACTTTGTAAGGGTAATACTATTTATTTTAAAAAAACGATATACACTTAAAATATAAAATAAAACTCCTAAGAACAATATGGCGTCAAAAAATGCTGTCGACTGGAAGTGAGCCTAAAAGAATGGCAGCATTGCCACGTTGTATGGTAATACTTATCCTCTGTCCGAGGTTAAAGCCATCTCTGGGGTCACGCGAAGTGTCAACTTAACGTTTAGCTAGTTCTTCAAATAAAACGTGAGCACTCGGACCCCGCGGTCAAAGAGTTTCAACCCCAAACGGCTCAAAAATATAATTGTAAACAAGGCTACTACATTTCCGCCGTTTAAGGTTCTCAGCAGCCGCAGTGGCAGTACCAGCATAGCACGACGAGCTAGGAAGATGGGATGGCGCAAGAGTATCGACAAAAGTAGCGTCACACACTAAAGGCCTACTCATCTTCCAAGGAAATAAAGACATATCGTCCGGTCGCTTGCCATCGTCGCGTGCCAGGCCAATGGGTTCTAATACGGCTGGAACGCCGACGGCGACAAGAACACGTCGGAGAATGTCTTTGATGTTTGCGTGCCGTGCTATGCAACCCGCACTTCGACTGCACGACAGGCCGCGGTGTCCGAGGCTGTTGACAGCTTTGCCACAGTGCCAGCGATGAGGAGAACAACAGGATGCGCCTAAGCGAAGGGAAGCAGCGAGGCGGAAAGTAGTATCGTCGAACAAGGTGCATATGTTCGACGACAGTATTGCGTGAAGCCAGAGGCCCGACTCCCACTCAAGCGCGCACGCTCCACAGAAGTAGCAGCAGAGGCAATTAGGTTCTTCTGAAGTTCTCTGCAGAACGGCTTATCCCACCGTCTCTGGTATGACGGGTTGTCAGGTAAATTTTCATTTTGGCAAGCGAGTCTCCAGGCAGTTACAGCCTCGGTGAAGCACGGCACATCAAAATCAATCAGTGTGGAAGCTAGGATATTCTTGACTAATTTTTCAGTGCCGTGAACCGAGGATATAGAAGCCGATAAACTAGTACTGGTGATTTTGCGGATACTAAACTTACCATTAAACTTTGTATAGGTTTACATATTTACCCTAAAAATGTCAGTGATACCGTTATCTTTAAATAATCAGGCTAAAGCGAATTTTTTAGGTAACTGTTCACCGCATGATATGTATACCTCGATTTTATCAATATCCCCCTTTTGCTTCTTCGCTTTTGATATTACCTCAGTCCATTCTGAAATCTCCTCATCCCCCTTCCTCTTCTCCGATCTTTGGATAGTTTGGCACTCCATTTGTATTGTATCTTCCTCTTGGTACTGTGCCCTCTTGATTGACTTCTACTAGGTCACTCCATGAACTACTGCTCGGCATTGTAATCGCATAAATATAACCATCCCGAGTATTGCTCATTGGTTCATACTTTCAAATCATTAATCGTTAGCGATCGCGCGCAGCGAGCTGCCCAACGGTATACGTATACACATTGGGTATAGCTAGTACGGCTGCGCGCAGGCAATGTCAACAACGTATTTAGTACGCGCGCAACTTGGGCGATTAGCAAACGACCACTTCGCACGAACGCCGTATCGAGACTGTAAAATAAAATTTAAAATTTAAGAGGGCTCCCCTACAAGGAACGTCTTTTTTTCGGTGTCCTTTGTGTGAGAGTCCGACTCACACTTGGCCGGTTTTTACTATCTATTTTTTTAAGAAATCTTTTTTTTTTACAGTTTCATATTCGCCGGCCTCGAAAACTTGAAGTACGTATCAATTGACATCAACCAGCTATCCAAAATAACTTCGCAAGCCTTCTCAGGAGCAAATGAGCTTGAGTTAGTGTCCCTAAAATATAACAAATTGACCCTAAACCCACAAGAAATACCCACAGATGGCCATCAGAACGTTAAGCTTTCACCGTTCCATTTACTGGATACGTTAAAATACTTATATTTGAATGGAAATGAGATCAGTACGATGTTCTACGATTGGCAATATTTGTTGGGGCAATTGAAGTATTTGGATTTGTCCGATAATAGTTTTACTGTTTTAGATGTGAGTATAAATTTGTTTTTATTATACTTGTACGTGTCCACTATTAGCAAACGTTTCCAGTATAAGATATTTAGGTGTTATGATTGATGAAAGATTGGACTGGAGTTAATCATCTCATCTCAAGTTAAAAATCTTACCAGGCGCGTAAGGAGATTCCTGCATATTTTTAAAAATCTTCGTCTTTCTGCCGATGTATCAGTAATTCATACAGTCTATATTGCACTATGCCAATCAATTCTTAGTTATTGTATACCTGCATTACTTGCCAAATTTCATAGTTCTTCAGGATAATTTTATTTTAGATTATGGGCCCAGTCCCGAAAACTTCTCGCGGCAGTTATTTTTCACTGCGATATTTTTTTCTGCATGGTCTTACGAGTGCAATTTCGTAATAGTTCGAGGACAATATAAGATTATCAACAACAAAAATATAATAGTGTTTCGTGAACTACAAAACATGGCTGACGGTCCGAACTGTATGGTGAACGTGTCTAAGCTGAAGGCTCGCAAAAACTACAACAAATGGTGTTTTGCAGTAAAAACGTCCTAGTATTGGAAGGCATGCTGAAATGTATAAAGTCGGAAACCAGCTGCTGGAGCCGATGAGGATGCCAGAACAAAGGCAAACATGATTTTGATAATAGATCCGTCATTTTACGTGCAATAAAGAATGTTCATCATTCATCATCATATCAGCCGAAAGACGTCCACTGCTGGACATAAGCCTCCCCCAAGCGTCGCCACAATGACCAGTCCTGCGCGTCTCCCATCCATCGGCTACCCTTCACCAGGTCATCGGTCCACATTGTGGAAGGCCTTCCAATGTTGCGTCTTCCGGTATGCGGTCGCCACTCCAGAACTTTTCGGCCCCATCGACCATCTGTTCTGCGACCAATGTGCCCTGCACATTACTTCGGGCTATGTCGGTAACCTTGGTTCTCTTGCGGATATCATCATTCCTGATTCAATCACGCAAAGAAACTCAAACTCAAAATATTTATTTCGAATAAACCCTTTACAGGCACTTTTGAATTGTCAAGGTCGGTCGGTCCAAAAAGATGAAGCTATTTGCACGTTCTAAAGCGTAGATTTATATGGAGAAACTCCACGGACACTTTTTTAAAAATAATAAATTGTTACAAAGTTATGTTTACATCAAGTTGAAATTATACATACATGTGAGAACGATGTAAAAGACGAGCAGAATGCGGACGCATTGTCCGGAAAAAAAGGAACAATTCAAAGAAATATTTAAAATAAACCATGGCAGCTGAGAAATGACCAGACCCAACTGACAGTGCTCGTTCACGAACATGACGCATGCGCTAGCACCATTTGGCTCAACCATTTTGAAGGGAGCCAACTGATCCATCGCATACGCCACCATCAGCTAGACTTTTGAGTGAGCATGACATTCCCAACCGCCAGGGTACATTCAAGTCAAAAACAAACATAAAACTGATAGCTATAGCTTAATTTTAAGGTACACAGTACTCACACATATGCCGTTAAAATGGATGAAATTTTGCAATGCTAAATAAATTGAGTCTATACAATGCAGATATTGGTTTCTTACAATCTTCAGCCGGTCCTACAATGTTTCGTAATGCTAACAGATTATTTTGTGCGCCCTAGTGGCTGTGGAGCAGGACCAGCATCCAGCCAAGCATTTTTATCTTCAATATAATCCCCCAACTTGTAATATGCTTGCCTGCATAGTGTGCGTTTAATACAAGATTTTAATTTAGTCACATTAAGATCTCATATATGGGGAGCTATCTTATTATAACATTTTAAACAGTATCCCATGAAAGTTGAGGCTTGGTCCCTATTTCTAGTACTATAATTATATCTGTCACCTCTTTTACTAAAAAGATGTAAATTCTTTCTGACATACATGATGTTTTCGTAAATGTATTGACAAGGTACCATCATGATGTTAATATTCCTAAAGAGTTCCCTTAGAGAATCGCGCCGGCGGAGATTGCAATGAATAGAATAGAATAGAATACACACCATACCACCCACCACCACCACCACCACCACCACCACCATACCACCATATTATGTACACCATATAAGTCTCTTTTGAGGTCTGTAGCGACGTATTCTGAAGACCGGATGAGCTCTAACATACTGTTGTTCGTCTGGTGTGGTATAGGATGGATCCTGTACAACTTGAATCGGTCTCTACTGATAAGTGGGAATGTGGTTTGGAAGAGGAAGTATCGATCAGTTACGCGTGCTTTAATGCTTATCAGAGAATAAAGTTTCCGAATATCGTGCGGTTCAATGAGCAACGTTAGATCCTCGGATAAAAGCCCTGAGATAATGTTAAGTTCCTTTTGGAGCTGTTCAGGTGTAAGCAAATGAATGTTAAACTGTCCATGGTGGACATTGGTCAGAATGTCAAGTAAAATATCTTGAGTTTTTTTAAGATTATGCAGTAAATTACTGGCTGTTAAGGCTGTCATAGTAAATTCTTGAAGTAGGGATAATTATGTTGTTTACCTCTTGTTGTAATTTGTTTGAGATGTTATCTAGCGTAATTAGGTGTTTGTTAATTATTTTATGTTGTTTTGCCATGATTTTTTCTGTCCTTTTTAACAGATTGTAATCTGATTCTACAACTGACGTCTGATTCTTCCATAAACTGGCCAAATGTTTTTCGTTTTGTTGTATCATGCTGATGTCTCGATTGCATTTTTCGGCGAATTGCTCGTCTAATACGCCGAATAGGGAGTTTGCAATGTTTCCAAATGCACTGATAAGTCCCCGCCGCCGTCTGGAGTATCCACTTACGTGATGCCTCATCAGAACTTCACTGTAGTATTTTAGTTCATTACTCTCATGGATTAGCTGTGGGACTATCATGTTACACTGGTCGCTGCCTGTTATTTTGCATGTTTTGTCTAGATATGATGTTATTTTTTCAAACGCCTGCATACCTTCCCAATACGGAGACATGTTATAGAATACAACTAGGACCCAACTCTCTTTTACGAGACTAATTCTGGATATTGGGTCAAAGTAGAAAGATTGGTTATCGTTCAATGTTGTTATATATAAGATAAAGATAAAGATGCATTTATTTGTATAAACATGTGTAACATGATACATAGATATATGCGCATATGGATGGAATCAAGTTTAAGGTTCAACATGTTTTGCCATATTCGGCGTACAAAATATGTAATTATAAAACTTTTTTGGAATCAGGAAATCATTAAAATATAGTCAAAATACAATTCAAATACATTATTATAGTCAATACAAGTATATACTTAAAATAATTAAATTAATTAAATTAAATTCTTTCTTTTTTAATATTATTCAAGTATCTAAATTCATAATTTGTCATTCAAAAACTCTGTAACATTATAATATCCCTTACTAATTAGCAATTTTTTTAGTTCTCTCTTGAATGAATTAGTATTCATTATCTTAAGGGAATTAGGAATTTTATTATATACTAGCACCTCGCCCGCGACTTCGTCTGCGTAGACTTTAAAGGTGGCGCACAACTTCTTTGTCCCATATTCTCATTCTAGGAAATTCATCTTCATGATTTTTTATTCTGATAGTTTGTGAGTTTTTACTGTCCGTACTTTCAGCCCCGGGACTACTTCGACATGTTTCTGGTATTCTGGTTCTTGTGAATCTTTTACGCTCATAATTCCAGCCCAGAAAAATCTTAGATATCACAATCAGAATCAGAACTTTATTTGCTTGAACTTTCTTTTTTCCAGGTATATCTTAATCCTAACCACTCGAAATTCCAGGGCCGGAAATACTTCGACATGTTTCTGGTATCCTGGTTCTTGTGAATCTTTATCGCTCATAATTACAGCCCGGGAAAAATTTACATTATGTTTCTATTCTCCTGGTACTTTTGAATCTTAACCACTAAAAATTACAGCGCCGGAAATATAAAAACATTTTTCTGCTGTCTTGGTACTTGTGAATCTTTAGTGCTCATAATTCCTGCCTGGAAATACGGTACTTATGAATCTTTAGCATTCACAATCCTAGCCCCGAAAATACTTCAAAATGTTTTGGTCTCCTGGTACATAATGAATCTTTAGCGCTCATAAAATACTTCGACATGTTTTCGGTCTCCTGGTACATACTGAATCTTCAGCGCTCATAATTCCAGCCCGGAAAATACTTTGACACTTTTCTGTTTTCCTGATACCTTTGAATCCTAGCCACTTACGACTCCAGCGCCGGAAATATTTTGACATGTTTCTGGTCTCCTGGTACTTGTGAATCTTTAGCGCTCACAAATACGGCAAAAAAATATTTTGACATGTTTATAGTTTCCTGTTACTTGTGAATCTATAGCATTTACAATTCCAGCCCGGAAAAAACATCGACTTACATATTTCTGCTGGACTATAAAAAAACAAAAAATATTGTAGCCCGAAAATACTTTAACGTTGTTCTGTTCTCCTGGTACTTGTGAATCTGTAGCGCTCATTATTCCAGCCCCGAAAATACTTCTACACGTTTCTGATCTCCTGGTGCTTTTGAATCCTAACCGCTCACAATTCCTAACCTGGAAATACTTCCACAAGTTTTTGGTCTCCTGATACATAATCTTTAGCGCTCATAATTCCTGCCCGGGAAAAACTTCAACATATTTCTATTGTTTTGGTACTTTTGAATACTTACCGCGCGCTCATATATTTGGCGCGGAAATATTTCTACAAAAGCGCTCATAATTACAGCCAAAGAAATACTGCTTCAACATGTTTCTGGTCTCCTGTCACATGTGAATCTATCGCGTTTACAATTCCAGCCCGAAAAAAAACTTCTACATATTTCTGTTCGACGGTTAAAAAAACGAAAGATATTCTAGCACAAACATACTTTTACATCGTTCTGTTCTCTTGCTACTTGTGAATCTTTAGCGCTCCCAATTGCAGCCACGGAAATACTACGACATGTTTCTGTTCTCCTGGTACTTGTGAATCTGAAGTACTAAGGCAGCATGAGCGCTGGGTTTCCACTTCCTCCTCAGTCTTCACTAAGCCATGCTTTTTACCGGGATAAAAAGTAGCCTATGTTTGATTCCAGGTTGTGAACTATATGTGTACCAAATTTCATCCGAATCCCTTCAGCCATTTTTGCCTAATTGAGGCACAAACATACAAACGGTTAGGATTCTAAAGCACCAGGTGATCAGATACACGTAGAAGTATTTTCGGGACTGGAACAATAAGCGCTACAGATTCACAGTCGAAGTATTTTCGAGGCTAGGATTGTGAATGCTAAAGTTTCACAGTTACCAAGAAGCCTCAAACATGTCAAAATATTTCCGCGCTAGATATATGTAAGGATTCAAAATTACCAAAACAACAGAAAAATGTGGAAGTTTTTCCCGGGCAGGAATTGTAAGCGCTATAGATTCACAAGTACCAGGAGACCAGAAAAATGTTTTTATGTTTGTGTCGCTGGAATTTTGAGTGTTTAGGATTCAAAAGTGAAGAAGGAAAACAGGATACCAGAAACATGTCGAAGTATTTCCGAAGTTGGAATTGTGAGTGGTTAGCATTTAAAAATACCAGGAGAACCGAAACATATCGAAGTTTTTTCTGGGCTGGAGTTATGAGCGCTAAATAATCACAAGTACCAGAATACCAGAAACATGTCGAAGTAGTTCCAGAGCTGAAAGTACGGACAGTAAAGACTCACAAACTATCAGAATAAAGAAACATGAAAAGGAATTTCCGAGGATGAGAATATGGGAGAAAGAAGTTGCGCGCCTCCTCTAAAGTCTACGCAGACGAAGTCGCGGGCGAAGTGCTAGTTTATAATATTACTAGCACTTCGCCCGCGACTTCGGCAAAAAACAGCTGTATGTTTCTGTTCTCCTGGTACTTTTGATTTCTAACCGCTAACAATTTCATCCTTGGAAATACTTCGACGTGTTTCTGGTCTCCTGGTACATAATTCTTTAGTGCTCATAATTCCTGCCCGGAAAAAACTTCCACATTTTACTGTTTTTCTGGTACTTTTGAATCCTTACCGCTCATAATTCTTGCGCCTGAAATATTTCGACATGTTTTTGGTTTCTTGGTACTTATGAATCATTAGCATTTACAATCTTAGCCCCGAAAATACTTCGACATATTTCTGATCTCCTGGTACATACTTAATCTTTAGCGCTCATAATTCCAGATAGCCCAAAGTCGTCCGCTGACCTTGTCTGTAACTTTTTCACTGATGTCGGTAAAAATCTAGCAAATAAGATCCTTCTGTCTCGAACCTCATCTACAGATGACTCGGTCTCCCCTCAACCCCCTGCCTCAGACTGTTCCCAAAACTATCTACCCAACTCTCTCGTTATTCTGGAAGTAGATGAAGCGGATATTGAAACCACTATCCTACAGCTGCGACCGGATTGTGCTACTGGATGGGACGGAATTCCAACTTCCCTTCTTAGAGAGTGCCGACTGGTACTGATCCCACCTATAACGCACATATGTAATCGTGCTATTGTCACTGGCGTGTTTCCTAATGCTTTGAAAAAAGCTATTGTACACCCAATTTACAAGGGTGGGGACAGAAACTGCATCAATAATTATAGGCCCATATCGGTATTGTCAGTGTTATCAAAAATCTTGGAAAAAATCCTCTACAAATCCCTCAAAAATTATTTGAATCGCTTTAAAATCTTAGCCGAAAACCAGTACGGATTCAGATCAGGTGTCTCTACAGAGGACGCAGTGTTGGACTTGTCAGAGCAAGTAGTGGAAAATCTAGACAAAAGAAATAGATGCCTATGTATTTATCTAGATCTCTCCAAGGCGTTTGATACAGTTCCTGTTCCTATCCTCTTATCAAAGCTAGAACGAATAGGAGTACGAGGCACTGTCTTAAATATATTCAAAGATTATCTTTCCCAACGTAAGCAATATGTCAAAATAGGCGATTGTCTTAGCGAAGAACGCACAATCCTCTTTGGGGTCCCACAGGGGAGTATCTTGGGCCCCCTGTTGTTTTTGGTATATATTAATGACCTCTGCACAATGTCACTTCAACACACCAAAATTTTTACATATGCAGATGACACAGCAGTATTTGTGTGGGGACGGAATTGGCAGGTGGTCAAGGATAGAGCCGAATACTCCCTTTCCAAAATAATGACCTGGCTAAGACTAAATCTCCTCACACTAAACTTGGACAAAACACATTTCCTACCCTTTTCTTTGAGACCCAACACTAAACCATTGCCTGACTACTCCATTATAGCACATACTTGCGAAAACCGACACAAATGTACCTGCCAGGTTATCTCTCGGGTAGAATCGGCAAAATATTTGGGAGTGCTGATGGATGATGGACTGAGGTGGGACAGGCAGATTGGCTCGATCATTACCAGAACTAGGCGGCTTATGAATGTGTTCAGGACCCTATGGGGTTCTGCAACACTGAAAAACCTGAAACTAGTCTACCTGGCCCTATGTCAGTCCATTATTCAATACTGCATAACGGTGTGGGGAGGTGCAGCCAAGACCTACTTGCTCGGTTTGGAGCGAGCACAGAGAGCTGTGCTCAAGGTCATGACCAAGAAACCGTACAGGTTTCCCACCTCACAATTATATTCCGAACTTAAAGTCCTCACTGTCCGCCAGCTCTATGTGCTCAAAGAAAACAAGGAAATGTTCCCTTACCCGACCCAAAAAAACGAAGCAAATTTTCCATATGTCCTGCTTTACCCTGCCGAACCTCATTTGTGAAACACCAATTTAATAGCTTAAGCAGCAAACTTTACAATCTCGCAAACAAAAAGCTAAATATAGCTAAAATGTGCCGGCAGGAAATGAAAAACAGAGTAGCAGACTGGCTTCAAAAGATGGACTACCAGGAGTCTGAAAATTTATTCACATTCATAAAATAATATGGTAGAAAATCTATGTCATCCGTTCTTACTTTTTCTGTGTAAGGATTCAAAGGTGCGAACCAAACTAGACACTCACTCACTCCCATATACACACACACACAACACACTCACACCGCATGCACACTTACATATACTCAACATCTCTCACACACACTCACATACAAACACAAATAGTTTTTAGCATTATAATTTTCTTCTTGTAATTTAATTCCTACTTAATGTGTGTTTTACCTTCTTCTGTACCTAATGGCAATAACCTTGGCTGTCAACTTTGTAGTGACACTCCCGTTAAATGTTGTTTGAGTGGAAATAGAACCCATGGCTGAACGCTGATACCCAAAATACAGGTCCAGGCCTAGTTTGGGGGTTAGGATCAGATTCGTGGCAATACATTCGAGTGCAATTTTTGTTATGACTGTCTTGTAACATGTATTTGTAAGTGTCAAATAAATTTTTTTATTTTATTATTTTATTTTATTCCAGACCGGAAAATACTTCGCCATTTTTCTGTTCTCCTGAATCTTTAGTATCCTAACCGCTCACGATTTCAGCGCCGGAAATATTTCGAAAACTTTCTGATCTCCGGGTACTTGTGAATCTTTAGAGCTCACAATTCCAGCCAAAAATACCAGGAAAACAGAAACATGTCGTAGTATTCAGGGGCTGAAATTGGGAGCGCTTAAGATTCACAAGTACCAGGAGAACAGAACGATGTTAAAGTATTTTTGGGCAAGAATATTTTTTTATTTTTTTTACCGTCGAACAGAAATATGTATGTTGAAGTTTTTTCCGGGCTGGAATTGTAAACGCTATAGATTCACATGTGACAGGTGAACAGAAACATGTTTGAAGTATTTCTTTGGCAGAAATTATGAGCGCTGAAGATTCACAAGTACCAGGAGACCATAAACGTTTCGAAATTTTTCCGGCGCTGGAACGGTAACTGGTTAGAATTCAAAAGTACCAGGAGATAAGAAACATGTCGAAGTATTTTCGGAGCTAGGATTGTGAATGCTAAAGATTCCCAGGAGGCCAGAAATTTGTATAAATATTTCCGCACTAGAAATATGAGCGGTAAGGTTTTGGTACTTTTGAATCAAAAGTACCAAAACAACATAAAAATGTAGAAGTTTTTCCGGGCAGGAATTATGAGCGCTAAAGATTCTTTATGCACTAGGAGACCAGAAATATGTAGAAGTATTTCCAGGGTTGGAATTGTGAGCAGTTAGGATTCAAAAGCATCAGGAGATCCGATACATGTAGAAGTATTTTCGGGGCTGGAATAATGAGCGCTACAGATTCACAAGTACCAGGAGAATAGAACGATGTAAAAGTATTTTTGAGCTAGAATATTTTTTGTTTTTTATTTTTTTAGGGTTCCGAAAAAAAAAGGAACCCTTATAGGATCACTCGGGTGTCTGTCTGTCTGTCTGTCTGTCTGTCTGTCTGTCTGTCTGTCTGTCCGTCTGTCACAGCCTGTTTTCTCCGGATCCACTGGACCGATCCTGTTGAAATGTGGTATACATATGGACTTCTATGACCCAAACACGGACGCGTTACGTAAATGATTAAATTTTTAGTATGGGGGTCACTTTTGGGGGTCAAATTAGAAAATTAAAAAAAAAAGTTTTTGAACAATATCGTGTGACATGTCAAATGAAAGGGCTTACTGTGAGGATATTAATTATATTTTTTTCATAATTTTAAAATAAATGGTTTAGAAATTATTCAAGAAATTAGACGAAAAATTACCATTCCCCCCCCCCTTATCTCCGAAACTAATGAGCCTAAAATTTTGAAAAAAAATGGAGATAATAGATCTTTACCTAAGATTACAGGAAAACCTATTAGAAGTCTGTAGTGTAAAAATAACATGTTAAAAAAAAAAATTCGTTCGGAACCCTTTGCACGCGAGTCCGACTCGCACTTGGCCAGTTTTTTTTAACAGTCGAACAGAACAATGTGTGTCGATGTTTGTTCCGGGCTGGAATTGTAAACGCTATAGATTCACATGTGACAGGAGACTAGAAACATGTCAAAGTATTTTTTTGGCCGAAATTGTGAGCACTAAAGATTCACAAGTACCAGGAGACTAGAAACATGTCGAAATATTTCCGGCACTGGAATCGTGAGCGGCTAGGATTCAAAGGTATCACGAGAACAGAAAAATGTTGAAGTATTTTCCGGGCTGGAATTATGAGCGCTAAAGATTCATTATGTACCACGAGACCTAAAACATGTCGAAGTATTTTCGTGGCTAAGATTGTGAATGCTAAAAATTCAAAAGGACCAGTATTTTTGGGCTGTAATTATGAGCGCTACAGATTCACACGTAGATACCAGGAGATCAAAAACATGTCAAATTATATTTTCGGCAGGAATTGTAAGCGCTAAAGATTAACAAGTACTAGGAGACCAGAAACATGTTTTAATGTTTCAGGCGCTGGAATTTTGAGTGGTAAGGATTCAAAAGTACCACGAGAACAGAAACATATAACGGTTTTTTCCGAGCTGTAATTATGAGCGTAAAAGATTCACAAGTACCAGGATACTTGAAACATGTCGAAGTATTTCCGAAGCTGGAATTGTAAGTGGTTAATTAACATTTAAAAATACCAGGAGAACCGAAACATATCGAAGTTTTTTTCTGGGCTGGAGTTATGAGCGCTAAAGTTTCACAATTACCAGAATACCAGAAACATGTCGAAGTAGTTCTGGAGCTGAAAGTGCGGACGGTAAAAACTTACAAACTATGAAAAACGATGAATTTCCGAGAATAAGAATATGGGACAAAGAATTTGCGCGCCACCTCTAAAGTCTACGCAGACGAAGTCGCGGGCGAAGTGCTAGTATAAAATAAAAACAACGGAGGGCCTAATACACTTCCCTGTGGAATACCATAAGTGATGTGTCGCTTTTCAGAGGAGAAAATCTGTTCCCTTTTAGTTTTTATATTAAATTTTGATATTTGGGTTAATTTCAATTTGCAATGCTGCAGATTGAAATAAAAAAGGTTAATGCCATGACATACGATAACATGCCAGGTGTCGCCTTTCTTGTTCCTTTTCTGTTCTTCCGGGTCTCAGAGCCCTGTTTAGCTGATTTGTCTGTTTCATTTGAACGGTTTTGTTTATCATCTGTTTCGATTTCTACTGGCAATAGAGAAAGTTTGACTACTGGTCGCTTTATGATGCCATTTTTCGTTTTCAATGAAACTACTCTGACATAACCATCGTTACCGGGATGCAGTTCTATAATATAATATAATCCACCGACCAGCTGGAATGTTATCCTCATGCACTACTACCATGTTGCCTATTTCTAAGTTTTCCTGAGGTTTACACCACTTTTCTCTCGCTGTTAATTGGCTCAAATATTCATTCCTCTACTTTTGTCAAATCGATTTAAAAATGTTTGTTGTTTAATGCCATCTTGTTCTAGCATCCTCCTTCGTCTCAATCACTGTTAAGTCGGATCTTCCCGTTAAAAAATATATATATATACCTCCGGCAAGTTACACAATTCCTTAACTGTTTTATGCCGTACTGTATCTGCTTGTTATCCAGTATTGTTGTCTGAGAACCGCTAAGGTCAGTCGCGGACCCCCATGGAATGTTAACTGATGAGCTTCTTCTATGAGCAGCTCCGCTAATGGACTTTTGTTTCTCGTCGCTCATGGTCGCGTTCCTTAAACGTCTTCCTACTCGGAGAAAGCCGCTTTTATCGACAAAAGGGTTTAAATTCAATAATTTGCTATTTGTTGTAACATTTCCATTTTTGTTGATGCAAATGCTATGCTTTGCACTCGTTTTATGATTGCTGATTTTGCTTTCCGCAGTTCTAGTAATGTTAGGTACTTCGGAATATGTTTACGTTGCGACTTTGGCGTCAATGACCTCACTATCCGTGCCAAGATATATTATTACAACATAGTTCATTTTTATAAGTGAACTATGTTGTAATAATAGATTATCTATTATGCTATTATTGTTTGTGTCTTGAACAATGTTTACCAGCTTTATCCTTTTCATCTCTTCGTCTGTTTGATGGATTGGCTGTTGATGTTCTTTTTCTACGTCAAAGGATGCTAGCCATGCTGGTCCCTTCCACCATAAAGGATGTTGTGACACGATCACGCTAGTGAAAGCAATGATGACGAATATTAATGATAAAATAACTACTTGTGCATTGCTCTTAGACTTAAGTAAGGCGTTCGATCGTGTTGATCATGCGCGTCTTTTAGAAAAACTTGAAAGATACGGTATCAGAGGTCCAGCAAAAGAATGGTTTCAGTCATACCTAACTGACAGAACACAGATAACAAGGCTAAAAAAATTAAACAAATTAAGGAACACTTTAGAAGATTTTGATTCTGAAGCACGGGCTAATTGCTGTGGTGTACCACAAGGTAGTATATTAGGACCATTATTGTTCCTTCTTTACATAAATGATTTACCTCAGTCAATAAAACATCAGTGTGTATTGTTCGCCGATGACACCACAATTATTATTAAATGTAAAAATTTACAAAATGTTGACATTGAAATTAAACAAACATTAAATGACATAAAACAATGGTTAGATATTAATAAATTAAAAATAAATATTTCCAAAACTAATGTACTTCATTGCAAAACAGCTAAAAGTAAACCTTTACGCCTTAATGTTACACTTAACAATAATTATATAGAACAGGTACGTAAAGCAAAGTTCCTGGGTATAACACTTGATGAACATTTTACTTGGAAGAATCACATCGAGATAATTTCAAAAAAAATCAATCAATTCGTATTCGCTTTAAAAAGAATTAAAGTTATTACATCTTTGCGTACTGCCATTATGGTCTATCACGCATACGTCTGCTCAGTAATAAGATACGGTATAGTTGTGTGGGGAAACTCTTCCGAACTGGCGAAAATCTTCATCGCCCAAAAAAAGTGTATTCGTGCAATATTCAAAATGCAGTGGTCTGACTCATGCAGGCCTATATTCAAGTCGCACAATCTGTTGACGGTCCCATGCATTTATATTTACGAAGTTGCCAGGTTTGTGAAGTCCAATCTTGAGCTATTTGAGCGAAAAGATAACACAAATAAAAGGAAACCTACACATTTAGATTTGGAAATGCCCGTTCCAAAGCTAGAAATTTTTCGGCGGAGCTGCGTTTATATGGCTCCCCTAATTTACAATGCTTTGCCAAGGTCAATTACTCAACTGCCATTCAATAAGTTTTGTGTTACGTTGCGGAAGTGGTTGTTACAAGAGTGTTTTTATTCGATAGATGAGTTCTTTCAAAAGTGTCCCTGTAAATTTTATACAATAAAGCACAGACATATTTAATTGATAAGTATATAAATTGACGAAATGTGGTAACCTAGTAATTAATATTTTTTGTAAAAACTTGTACCTACTATTGCATGCTATATATTGGCCAAATGTGTGTTACTTAATATTGTATATAAGAACTTGTACCTACCATATTTGAAGCAATAAATAAATGAAATGAAATGAAATGTAGTAATTGGGGCGCTGTTAAACCTCGGCTGGCACAGTCGACCGGGTTGTCTCCCGATTTCACATATCGCCAGCTGTTTTCCGGCATTATTTGTTTTATAGCGTTGACTCTATTAGCAACGAACGGTTTCCAACGTGCTGGTGCTGAATCACCTTGTAGCCACCCTATGACCACCATAGAGTCACACCATCCACACATTTCTAACAGACAACTTATGCTCTGTTTGATTTTGTTGATGAGCTTAGATAGTAGATAAGCACCACAAAGCTCCATTCGTGGCAACGTTACGCTCTTTTTACTTGGTACGAGTTTTGATTTTGCTGCAACTATTACTGTTGCTTGTTGGTGTTTGGTTCGTGCGTATACCACGCACGCAAATGCGTCAATCGACGCGTCACAATAGCCGTGCAATTCGATGACGTCATTCTCGTTGCATAATATCCATCGAGGAATCTTATAATGTTTAATGTTATCAATTTCCGTAGTCAATTTGATCCATTCATTATTTATGTCATCTGACACTTTATCATCCCACTGTAGGTCTTGTTTCCATAACTTTTGAAATAATAGTGTTACGAGTTTAGGGTTCGTTACAATAAAAACAGCCGATTAAACAACCAAAACTGACACTTTAATTTGTAACACTAATTAGCACTTTAAAACACACTAATTATAAAACACAATCGCACTACTGAACACTTCACTTCACTATAATTCGCAGTTGAAGATCGCTCTCGAAGTTATCGTTTGTATCGCCAATTAAATACTGACTGCCGTCGCCGGATGTCCGCCCTTTATATACCGACAGTAATTTCCAGAACCCTCCTGTATGGAAACCTCTGGAAAGTTCGGGCACACACGGGTCCCGACCGACCAGGTGTCTAAACATCGAGAATGTTCTAGCACGTAAATGCCTAATACTGGATACTAGATGGCGCCAGCAGCACGCAAGTGTCTGCTACTCGATACTAGATGGCAGCACGTAAATGTTTGGTTGGTTTCCGTTACTTGAAACAAGATGGCGTTAGCAGTACGCAAATGCCGCCATGTACCCAACATTAATTCTGGCGCATAACACTGCCCCCTCCTAAGACATGCTCGTCCCGAGCATTATCGGCCCCATAATAACGCGCCAGTCGATCCACGTGGACGATTTTAGGAGCACTTCTTGTACTTTTTTGTATACGGTAGGTCACGTCATTGATTTTTGTCACAATCCGGTACGGCCCGTCCCATTTAGCTTGAAGCTTAGGAGATTTCCCTTTACTGCGAACTGGATTGTGCAACCACACTAGTGAACCTTCATCGAACCCTTTATTGTTCATTTTGTGGTCATAACGGGTTTTCATCTTGTTAGACATTTGCTGTCCCGATTCTCTGACGTGCTCATAAATGTCATTCATTTTGTTCCGCAAGTCATTCGCATAATCGGTTATACTACGTGGGGCATCAGGTGGCATTCCAGTGATCAGGTCTGCCGGCAGCCGTAATTCTCTACCAAAGTTTGCGAAAGCTGGTGTCACTGATGTGCTTTCGTGAACAGCACTTCGGTATGACAACAAAAACGGTTGTATATGCTTGTCCCAATCGCGTTGCTGATTTTCCACAACTTTTGCCAAGTATCTCTCCAATGTCTGATTGAATCGTTCAACCATTCCAACCGATTGTGGGTGGTAAGAAGTTGTTCTTGTTTTATGAGTACCCATAACTCGGCAAGTTTCCTGGAATATCTGTGACTCAAAATTCCTTCCTTGATCGCTGTGAATCTCCAAGGGTACTCCAAAACGACAGAAGACTTCATGAACCAGTTTATCTGCAACTGTTGAAGCTTCTTGATTTGGAATGGCGAAGACTTCCGGCCACTTAGTGAAGTAATCCATTACAACCATGAAATACTTGTTACCACTATCACTTTCCGGAAATGGTCCCGCAACATCCAGGGCTATCCTCTCCCATGGTGCACCAACATTGTACAATTTCAATGCACCTCTGCTACGAGTCTGAGGTCCTTTTACAGCCGCACAACTTGTACATTTCCGACACCAGTCCTCGACATCGTCACGGCAATGGACCCAGTAAAACCGTTCCCGTATTTTCAGTAGAGTGCGTTTAACTCCCATATGGCCTCCTGAACAACCATCATGGTATAGCTGTAAAACATCCGATACCTTAACTTTAGGGACAACCATTTGCAAATGACAGTTGTCTCCCCGGGCATTTTCCCATCTACGGCACAGTACTCCATCCTGAATCACTAAGCTGTCCCATTGGGCCCAATAGCTATTTGTGATCGAACTCATCGCTGAGACATCACTCCACGTGGGCTTAGGAGCACTGGCCTTCATCCACTCCAGAATCGGCTTGATGTCTGAATCTTCATGCTGAGCATGTTGTAGGCTTTCCTTCCACTCGTTGCTGAGGTCTGTCTTGAGCATCCTCACAGGTATGACTTCTTTACCCTCTTGCCTAGTACAATGCTTGCAGTCTTCAGGGCATGGTCTTCTTGACAGTGCATCAGCGTTGCCATGAGATTTTCCGCTGCGATGTTCTACCACAAAGTCGTATTCCTGCAGTAGTTCAATCCATCTCGCAACTTGTCCTTCTGGATTTTTGAACTGCAATAGCCATTTCAGCGCAGCATGGTCAGTTCGTAGGTGAAATTTCCGCCCTAGTAGATATTTGCTAAAATGTTGCAATGACTTTACCACAGCAAGCAATTCCCGTCTCGTGACACAATAATTCCTCTCTGGTTTCGACAAGGACTTGCTGAAGTAAGCAATCACAACCTCTTGATCGCCATTCCGCTGAGATAACACACCGCCAAGTCCGATATCACTTGCGTCTGTGTCAACTATAAATTCCTTGCTGATATCAGGATACCCCAAAATAGGTGTTTTGCACAGACGGTCCTTTAGCTCCTGGAAAGCGATGTCGCAACTTTCATCCCAACAGAAATGTCGCTTTTCCTCAGTTAACTTGTGCAGGGGTTTGGCTATATCTGCAAAGTTCTTGACAAAACGCCGATAATAGGAGCACAAACCTAAAAATGCTCTGACCTGCGTCTTGTCTTTTGGAATTGGCCAATCCTTGACAGCGGCGATTTTCTCTGGATCCGTGCGGATACCTTCTTCCGACACAACATAACCCAAAAAGCTAACTTGCCGTTTGAAAAATGAACACTTTTTCGGACTCAACTTGAGGTTGGCACTCTGGATCTTCATGAGCACGCGTTCCAGGTTTTGAAGATGTTCTTCAAACGTACGGCCTACGATGATGATGTCATCCAAGTAGACAAGGCAGGCATCACCAATCATCCCGGTTAGTACCAGTTCCATCAATCTTTCAAACGTTGCCGGAGCGTTACACAATCCAAATGGCATAACTTTAAATTGCCATAGACCCTTTCCTGTCGAAAATGCAGTTTTCTCCTTGTCTATCGGGTCGATTTCTACTTGCCAGTAGCCACTTTTTAGATCTAGTGTGCTAAACCACTTTACTCCAGTATGCATGTCCAGCGTGTCATCAATTCTTGGCAAGGGATAGCTGTCTTTCTTCGTAACGTCGTTCAGACGACGATAATCAACACAAAACCGCATGCTGCCGTCCTTCTTCCTTACCAGCACTACCGGTGAATACCATGGACTGGATGAAGGTTCTATAACACCATCCTTCACCATTCCCTCGATCATGGTTTCTACTTCCTTTTCACGTGCTACCGGTAATCTCCTTGGCCGTTGACGGATAGGCAATTCTTCTCCCGTGTTTATTTTGTGTTGAACTAAGCCAGTCTTCCCGATGTCAGCATCGTTCGAAGAGAAAACATCGGTGTACTTAAGTAACATCCTCTTCGCCTTGACCATTTCATTTTGAGACAGAGCGCTGCGACAGTCTTCTAAAAGTGTGGTCACTCTCGTTTGTGCATCCTTGCTGAGGGTCCCAGTTGATAGATATTGGCATCGACGCAACCAATCCACTTCCTCGCAGGTACCCATCAGTGTGCCCTTTTCTATCACCTGCTCCTTGTCACAAAGTTTCAGCACACGTACTCCTGAGATGTCGGTGGCTCTGACCAATGTCGTGCCACTTTCCATGGAAGGTCATTGTCTACCCTTTCCACGAGTACGCAACGATGAGTTTGCCCAGGATTCCGAGGAAGACTAACCGGCACAACCGTTTCCGATCTCGGAGGAAGAACAATCTTCTTTAGGTTGTACACATTTCCAGGTAAAGCCCCTTCCATGAAAAGTTCCTCTTGTCCACATTTCATAACTCCTTGAATAACGTCGATCTCACAACGATTCTTCCTCATAAAGTCTAAGCCCAGGATGCAATCGTCCATTATATCGGCCACAACAACATTATGCAGGTAGATTTTGTTGCCTGGCTTCAACTCCATCTCCTTTTCTCCTCGGACGGGTATGCGCTGACCGGTGGCTGTTACCAAATTTATGCGCTCTCGGTTATATGCAGAGTCCCCAAGGAACCGACTTATAAGTTGGGAACTGACAACCGTGCGAGAGGCTCCAGTGTCTATCGTCAGCTTACATGACGTCCCGTTGACCTCGCCCTTGATGATAAGGCTGTTCCCGTCACGGGTTTGTGAGATCGAAATCCTTGGGGCTCCTTGAACATCAGCCAGCACCCGCCCCGCAGTCCTGGCTTTTACTCGTTTCCCTGCTGTTGCTGGGCGGTGCTATTAGCCGCCCTGCCCTCTGGAGATCGGCTACCTTCCCCTTCTGCAGTTCGCTTAGGGCAACTGGATCGAAGGTGGCCCCTTTCACCACAGCCGTAGCACCTAGGGCTGTATCCTTTTAAACGATCGCGAACTGTAATCGCTGCAACCTCCCTGACGCGGTGGGAACGATGATCTTGCCGCACAGCTTCCACCTCCAGTGCATGGGCCAAGGCGTCCTTAAGAGTCCCGTGGTGCCCGAGCCTCACTGCAGCCCTAACCTCAAGGTCGCGGATGCCGTCGATGAATGCCTGCACCAGGTTCCCTTCAATGAGCGCTGGTGCAGACTGGTACGCTTTTCGCACCAGCTTCTCCACTTCAAGGGCCCACTGCTGCAGGTTCTCACCGCTGCGTTGCACGCGATCCCTTAACTGCGCACGAAACACGTGCTCCAAATGAGCGTCGCCATACCTGGCTTCCAACGCCTCAAGCAGCTGCTCGTAAGTCACCTCCTTACCGAGAGCTTCCAGGACAGTTAAGGCCTGGTCGCGCAGGCCTAGGGTGAGGGCAGTCATGGCCTGATTTTTACTCCACCCGTTCGCCTTCATGACAGCCTCAAACTGAATCTTTTAGGCCGACCAAGAAGACGTCCCATCGAACGGCGGCACTTTGAACCCACGTGGCGAAGGTGTAGTGGCTGCTGAAGTAGCAATTCCATCTCCAAGTTTAAGGTTGCCCAACTCCTTCTTCACATCCGCAATGACGTCATCAAACTTGCTGATCCTGGTTTCAGCGTCTGACAAGCGGTTGTCATGCTGAGCAACCTTATCCTTCACCTCCTTCATGTCTTTCCTGAAGGACGCGTGAAGTTCCTTCATGAGGAGCATCTGTTCTTCCTGGCGGCGCGCCTGCTCCTCCTTGTCAAGCTTGAGCTGCTCTTCCAAGCGACGGGCCTGTTCCTCCTGTCGTCGGGCCTGCTCCTCCTGTCGTCGGGCCTGCTCCGCCTTGTCGTGCTGCAACTGTTCTTCCAACCGACGGGCCTGTTCCTCCTGTCGGCGGGCCTGTTCCTCCTGTCGGTGAGCCTGCTCCTGCAACATCATCATCAGAGCAGCAAAGTCTGGTGCTGATGATGCCGGAGCTGCTATGGACGGGCCGGCCTCCATGATTGGTAGCTGACCTTCCGACGTCTGCGGCGTTGCACCACCAAAACGCCTCTGGTCCGTCTCCTGCTGGCGTTGACTACGGGTACGGATACCCTCCGTGTCGTCCTTTGGCAGAATCGGCATGATTATCCACTCTTCTGACACCAATTGTTACGAGCTTAGGGTTCGTTACAATAAAAACAGCCGATTAAACAACCAAAACTGACACTTTAATTTGTAACACTAATTAGCACTTTAAAACACACTAATTATAAAACACAATCGCACTACTGAACACTTCACTTCACTATAATTCGCAGTTGAAGATCGCTCTCGAAGTTATCGTTTTTATCGCCAATTCAATACTGCCTGCCGTCGCCGGATGTCCGCCCTTTATATACCGACAGTCATTTCCAGAACCCTCCTGTATGGAAACCTCTGGAAAGTTCGGGCACACACGGGTCCCGACCGACCAGGTGTCTAAACATCGAAAATTTTCTAGCACGTAAATGCCTGCTACTGGATACTAGATGGCGCCAGCAGCACGCAAGTGTCTGCTACTCGATACTAGATGGCAGCACGTAAATGTTTGGTTGGTTTCCGTTACTTGAAACTAGATGGCGTTAGCAGTACGCAAATGCCGCCATGTACCCAACATTAATTCTGGCGCGTAACAATAGTTTTAGTTTCGTGAATAGGGGTGTCAGCCAACCAAGTGGATCATATAATTTTGATATGTCGGATAGTAAGCTCCTTTTAGTTGGTTTCGATGTTGTTTGGGAAAAGTCGCAACGGAATGTAAATTGATCTCCTTTTGGGTTCTAGCACAAACCTCAGGTTTTCAACATGTCATAATTTTTGAAAGGTGTAAACGAATTTTTCTTGACTTGTTGGTATGTTTCCCAATAATTCCTGGCTATTGGATGACCACTTTCGAAGATGAAATCCTCCTGATTTCAAGAGCTGAATAAAATCATCTATCGATTTTTTACCCTGTTCTATGTTGTAGCAGCCGTGTAACAGGTCATCCATATAAAAACTGTTTTCCAGGACAGCAGCCGCTTTTGGAAACTTGCATCGCTCATCCGCCGCCAACTGTTTTAATCTCATAATTGCTAAAAACGGTGCGGCCTTTGTCCCGTATGTTACCGTATTCAATTGATAGACTCACTTGAATAGTAGTGTTGATGACTCACGTCAAACTATTTTTTGTAGATGTTGATCAATGGGGTTAACTAAGATTTGACGGTACATCTTCTCGATATCCGCTTTGAAGGTAAAGGGATATTGTCTCCATTGATGTAGTAACGCCTGTAGGTCTTTTTGTATATTGGGCCCTTTGAGCATGACGTCATTCAAGCTGTATTTGGTGGATGTTTTGGCGGATGCGTTGAACACCACACGAAGCTTTTTTGTTGAAGATTCTTCTCTCTGCACGGCGTGGTGAGGCAAGAAGCATTAGAGTGATATGTTATTGCTTTTCTGTTCCGGTTTCATGTGGTCCAACGCAGCCATATTCTTTCATGAAATCCTTGTATTTGTCGGCTAATGTTGGTTGTTTTTCTAACCGGCGTTCCAAATTCTTTAGCTGAGCAATAGCCAAGGTTTGGAAGACCCTAATTGCTGTTTTAATTCTTCTTTCAGCGGTACTCTGACTTCATAGCGACCCTCACTGTTTCTTATTGTTGTTTTTGTGTAGAAGTCAATGCATTCCTGATCTTCTACGGATAAGTTTGAAGGTTCTGAAATCTCCTCACGTTCCCAAAATTTCTGAATCTCTTCAATGTTATTTAAAGTCACGTTACATTGATACGTTTTTACATTACCGCACAGTAACCATCCCAGCTGTGTTTGTTGAGCCATCGGCTGTTGGGCTTGTTCTCCTTTAATAATTCCGCCTAGCATAATGGTAGCATAAAGGTCCGCCCCGAAAAGCAAGTCAACTGGTCGACTTTTGTAGAATTCCGGGTCAGCTAAATTAATGTTTTTTATGTAAGTCCAATTTGTTTTAGCGAATGTTTGGTTTGGCAGACTTTTAATGAGTTCGTTCATGATAAGCACATCCGATTCTAATTCAAAGTTGTTGTACATTGAAGTACATTCTATATTTATCATCCCTTTAGAATTGTTTTCCTTTTGCCCCACTCCAAAGATGACGCCTTTGCAGCGTTGTCTCTTGATACCTAACATCTGAGCCGCTTTCTCAGTTATTAAGGATATCTGGGACCCTTGATCGATCAAAGCGCGCATGGTTTGGTAAGTTCCATCCACACTTTTGACCTTTATCAGAGCAGTCGCTAGCAATATCTCCGCCTTTTCTTCTTGAGAAGCATTCTCGGTGCCCGTCACGGGTTCATTGACCTTTGCGTTTTGTTTCTCAACGTTGTTGCCGCTTGACGACAGCGTTGATGCATTTGCTAGTTTTACAAATGCGTCATGTAATATGGTCTCGGTGAAAACACTGAACAGGGTTTATGGTCATTTTCGGTCTAATTTCTTGAATAACTTCAAAACTGTTAATTTTAAAATTATGAAAAAAATATAATTAACACCCTCACATTAAGTCCTTTCATTTGATATATCACACAATACAGTTTAAAAAACTTTTTTTTTAATTATCTAGTTTGAGCCCAAAAAGTGACCCCTATACTAAAAAGACAATGTCCAAATTCGCCCTGTGAAACAAAAGTATCGGACATACACGATAATTCATGTTCTATTTTATAATATCAGTTGCAAATACTTTTATAACACGGACTAGCTGCAAGCCAAAATGAACATTTAAAAGTATTTTCGTGAATAATAACATGAATCGCCGCCATCTTCACCAAACGTCATGTCATGTCAAAAAAGATTAGGGATGCCCAATCCAATCGATTTAATTTTTAAAGAACTGTAGTGTAATTATTTTTAATATGAATCATATTCGAATGAATTTATTTCGAATAAAGAGCAAATAGAAGATACAATAAAAAAAGCATTCAATTACCATTCCATATATTATTCCCTAAATGTATACTTAATTCAAAAAACCTACTGAGTATAGGTACTTTGTGCATGAGGTCATACTCGATTTTAAATAGATAGTAAGAATAATGCTGAAGTGATCAAAACCTTCGTATTTCACCATGATCATTATTCAGGGTTTTCTTATGATCATTTAAGAAAGTGTGTGGTTTACTTCTAACTAAACGATTAGGTATTTACGACCATTAATATAAAAATAACTCTCCTTTTGGGCTTCGCCGCAATCGGATAAAAATACTTATCGTTACTGAATACATTAAGTACTTGTAGTAGTATTGTTTTAGTATTTAGTTACTATAAATGTTTTTGTTAAGTTATACAAATGTTATTAAGTATTAATATTATAAAAAGTATCGAAGAGTGTTTTTATAAGTAAAGTAGGACATGGTCATCCTTGTTACAAAATTTTAGGGAATATCGATAAGTTGTATCGTATTTTTACACACACTCCTATTTTTGACGTCACTAAATTGTCACTTGACTGTTTGTCATCCACCTGTGCTTTCACTGTTTACATTAGCGTCGCTTGCTCTTTGTAATTGTGTCGGTGTGTTTTGGTGACTTTCGGGACTACTAATATTCCGTCTTGGCTATTATAATGGACTCTGATTGCTTTCAAAAACGACTTACCTGGCTGTGATTTTCGGAGAACCGCTCAAACGATAACTTGGCAGTTATAAATGGACTAACGCATACGCTATGGAAAGTGTGTTTTGTGTAAATTGCGGCTCTGCTGGTGGTTCCATGTTGTTGGAAGATGAACAGATTCGTCATTGAGTACAACAATGGACTGCACCTCTTTTGGTAATTACATTTTTACTTTGTTTGCACCTATATTATTTTTTGTTGTATCTATATTATTCTGTTTGCAATCTCTCTGACTTTTTTTTTTTACTAATAAGTTTCTATACTTGACCTTACACATTATGTTAGCAATTATCGTTTTCACAAAAAAAAGAAACAATTTATAAAGTATTTTGGTATATTCATTATAATAGAAACAATCTGATAGGTAAATACTCTGTAAAAATACAATTGAACTAAGTATGTTTTTTTTTTAGGTTCAAGCTCATGATCTCATATGCACCACTTGTTGGACAAGAGCTCAAGAGATGACTAACACTTCAGTAACAAGTAATGTTGAAACTGTGCACTCTGCAATAGAACGTTGGCACCTCGGGCACGCTCACATCATCTGATTGCTCTGAGAACTGACACTCAACGTAATGTGAATATCAGAAATATCATCATAGAAAGACTTATGCCATTGGAGGTACTATTATATATAATATTATTGGGCCATTTTTAAAATTGGATTTGCAGTGGGTGCCATTGATCTGACTTGCTATTTTCTTGTTTAAGATATGTGCATCACATTATATTTGCCATCCTTGTTGGCAAATATGTGATCGTGCTGCCAGGCATTATTCAGCACCATCTTCATCAAGGGATACTCCTACAACAAGCAATCATCCGGGTTGTGCCAATTGTGGTATTCATTTCAATAGACAAAGACGGCATATTCTCCATAATGAAGCCATTCTTGTGCAAATACAGCAATGAGTTGCACCACAAATAGTAAGCTTTAACTTCCATTTGTAACTATTTATATTTATAATGGCTCTGTATAGAAGAGAAAATAAAATAATGTTTATTTTATACTTATAACATGTTTTTATATTACAGGTGACTGCAAATGATTACATATGTGATGCTTGTCATACATTATTTGTTAATAGAGTTACCACAACATCACAAGATTTGCAAGAAGTACCAATGGTTGGTCATCAACATGATCAACGTCTGGTATGTGGTTGTTCACTGGCACGAATCCAATGTTACTTCGTACAAGCAGAAAGCATCAGCCACATTTTAGATATTGTGCGAAATTGAGTTCAACCCTGAGAGGTGAGGGACGTTTTTCATTGGTTAACTATTGCAAGAAATTAGGCTATGGTAAACATCAGATACCCATGCAATAACGGTCATTGACCCTCATACATTTATTGACTTTCCAAATAACAAAAATAGAAATAATGACATAAAGCTGTCCTGTATCAACTTTTATCGTGATCCTTTAGGTTTTCTAGTAATGAAAAACGGTTCATAATTTATTGTTTGAGTATCCACGAAGGGATATTAGGGAAAAATCTTTGTACTTTATTGCATGTTTATCTGGTGCCGACCATAGTATGCTTAAACTTGCTTGATGTGCTATTTTGTTTAGCTAATAGATATTTTCTGGTCAGTTATAGTCATGCAACATTTGTAGTGTAAATTGTTTTATTTATTGTACTATAACTGCAATGTGTAACCAACAATATATTTTTTTTTGTTGTAGATTCAGCCATCGGATTTGAATGAACTACAATTAAATAAATCCGAAACCATATGGACATTACGAGGCAAAATTCACAGCATTATCAGCAATAAAACATATTTTGTTTACATAGTAATTGATTCATCTCAAATTGGTCGACAAGCAATCTATACTCTATACTAATATATAAAGCTGAAGAGTTTGTTTGTTTGTTTGCTTGAACGCGCTAATCTCAGGAACTACTGATCCGATTTGAAAAATTATTTCAGTGTTGGGTAGCCCGTTTATCGAGGAAGGCTATAGGCTGTACATCATCACGCAAAAACCAATAGGAGCGGAGCAGTAATAAAAATTGTGACGCAGACGAAGTTGGGCGGGTCAGCTAGTCGTACAATATTGCTGTAATTGCAGCGCAGCACCCAATGGTTCTGCGCCCATGTTACGACCATTATTTGGTATAAAAGCTATGCGAGACATCAAAATAATATCGACCCCTGAACAGTTTCTAGACTATATTTTAATTGCCAATTTAGATGAACAATAAACGTGAAATTAAAATCTGTGTTTTATTTCTTATTCAAACATAATCAGTAAGTTAAAGTAGGACTGTAGGTTTTAACACAACTTACCGGCTACCTAATTGGTAAGGCTGGTTTCATAGTCACGCGTTTGAACAGCGCGCAATGTTTTATATATACATTAATATACACAAACCTTTAATCTCACTCCAAAACCAATGCTAAGAATACAGGTATCCACTATCTACCTATGTTAATTAGATTCTATGCATTTAAACGTTGCACTTACCTACCTATTTACTTACACTTAGGCTTTAGACAAAAAAAACTGCAAAGGTACCTAATTATTTAGGTAGGTACTGAAAATAGCTAAATGTATTATGATTTTGTTAATAAGTTTCTTAAAGATCACTCGGAGCTATGAAAAACTATATCTAATATTCGTTGTTATGGTTAGATTATAACCTCAAAATCTGATACTTTTTTGGACATATTTCTTTTCTGCAGCTAGTCCGCTATGAAAATAAGATCTTATAGGAGTTTACTAATGATCAGCAATACAACACATAATTTTCCGATGCTCCAGGGCGAACAATGTATGGGCGCAGAGCAATCTCCTTTATTTATTTACGTAAAACGTCCGTCTCAAAAGTCCATATGTATACCAAATTTCAACAGAATCGGTCCATATCCGGAGAAAACTGGCTGTGACAGACGGACAGACAGATAGATACCTGAGTGATCCTATAAGGGTTCCGTTTTTTACGGATGCTAGGAACCCTAAAAAAGATTCAAAAAGAGAGAAGGAAATTTCCTAAGAAAAAATCTTTGAGGGGGTTTGCTCCCAGAGGGGTGAAAATACCATCGAAAAAGGGTACTCTGGCTTTCACAAGCCACTCCCGCTTCGACCAGTTTAAAAATATAATTGACTTCGATTAAAACGACAACAGCTTTTGACTTGTACCACCGCCTTATCTTAGGAATGCAGTGAACTCGATTCTAATTTTGTTAACAACATCTAGATTTTGTAATATTTTTTTTTTCTTATATATAAGGGGAGATAAGGGGGGAATGGTCATTTTTCGTCAATTTCTTGAATACCTTCAAAACCTTTTATTTTAAAATTATGAAAAAATTTTATTTAAAACCCTTACAGTAAGCCTATTTATTTGGTATGTTACACGATATTTTTCAAAAAACTTTTTTAAATTGGATAAAATAAGAATCATAAAAGTAAGGAAATGTTTATGTTAAATAAAATCCAAAAAAAATATTATGACTGTTGGGATTCGAACTCACACCAACTCTTTCGGCGGGCAGTCTTTAAACCTACTGATGACAAACAGAATGAAATAACTAATCTTAATTTTGTCATGGTTTTTCGCTATTTAGCTCCTTGAAAGTATAGCTTGATGATAAACATTGCTAAGGTTAGATTCATAAGTATCTGCAATTTTGTAATATGTATTGGTTTCTTATAACAATTCCTTGCTGAACTGTTAGGAGAAATGTCGAATGTTACTTTAAATGTTATTTTAAGTCCGCGAAAAATCATTTTATTTTTATATTATTTTAGTGTAAAAATACATTTCAAAAGAGAAAATAAATACAAAAATAATATCTGTTGGTGAGGCTCGAACCATGTGCACTTTCTCGTTCAATACAGACATTTTTGAGTCCTCCATAGCACATAGCGTGATAATAATTATATAGCCTATATTATATATCCTAATTATTATATATCCTTATAAGTACGGTAAGTACCTGACCGTACTTATAAGGATTATTTATGCAAAATTGGAACAAAATCGGTTCAGTAGTGTTTACCTTAAGATTTATTGTTTAATTATAATGTCTAGATTGTTCTAATGCAATTTGTAGGAACTTTACTTTTTAGGTAGAAAAAATGATTTCATTTTTATTTTTCAACAAACATACACCATGCATGCAGCAACCATGCAGCATGCAAACATGTATACAATCATACACCATGCATGCAGCACGCATGCAGCATGCAAGCAAACATACAAAATGCAGCAGGCATAGTTTCTGTCACTCAACAAACAAGCATAAACCATGAATGCAGCAAGCAAACATGTAAATAAGCATACACCATGCATACAGCCAGCATGCAAGCAAGCATACGGCATGCAAGCAAGCATACGGCATGCAAGCAAGCATGCAGCAAGCATGCAGCGAGCATGCAGCATGCAAGCAACGAGCATGCAGCATGCAAGCACCGAGCATGCAGCATGCAAGCACCGAGCATGCAGCATGCAAGCACCGAGCATGCAGCACGCAAGCAAGCATGCAGCATGCGAGCAAGCAGTCACGGCTCTGGCGCTGCGGGGCTCCAGCGCTGCGGGGCTCCGGCGCGGCCCCACGCGACCTTATCGTCGCAGATGTGTTTTACGCTCCTGTGGGCCACCTCGCCCCTCCGTGCCTACGTGGGCTTATACACTCTAGGGGTAGGGGAAAAAAGACTACGTGGAGTCGGTATTGCAGCGATTCGTTACTGTCACTAAGTTTTATAGCACTACACATTTAATTTTGAAGACATTACTTTAATTTTACTTCAAGGTTAAAAATGGAATCGTTTCCGTTATTTCTCTCAATTGTATGCCTAAATGCTATTATGCTAATAGTCGTTATGCCTAGTATTATTATGCGAATTAAATTTATGCCAAAACAAATTAGCCTTCAAGATAATTATGCCAACATAAACAGTATGCGAAAAAAAAAATATGGCAAAGTATTATTACGGTAAAAAAAAAACAAAATTGTTATGCCAAAGCATATTAGGAAAAAGAACATTATGCGAAAAGAAGGGATCCCGATTTCGAATTCTCACCCTGATCAAAATTCTCACGTTTCCGTTTGTAGCGACTTGTAAATCATAATTTGGTTCGGTAGATGAGTTGATGTTTGGCTCCGATTGATGGTGATTAAGGGCGCCTTCAAATTGTGGCAAAGTGCCGCGCGGCAGAAGCGCGGCAGCAGCGAAAATCTGTGGAAAAATTATAAAGATAAACGCCGACGTGGAACTGTCTCAAAACAACGTTTTAATACAATAACGAACTCGTATTAAGTTTAAAAGTGAAGGTAAAAGTGAACTTCGGAGTGTGTTCATAACGGTACCAACCCAACCCACAACTACATCGGCAACCCGTTTCAAACAAGCTGCAAGGAAGTGATCACAAACTTCCCACTAGTGTTACGAGTACATCTAGTCGAGCAGCGACTACAACGACTGCAGGTACAGTGGAGTCGGGTTCAAATCGCACCAAGCCATATAATTTTTGTATTTTCAAAAGTACTGTTTTCTCATACATGGTACATTATATTTGTGAATACTTTACATCAGATAAGTTATTTTAAACCACTTTATCAAATTAAAATAGTAAGGAGAACTGACAGTAGGTCTGTGCGTTGTTACGCACGGACGGTAGATGAAGTTGTCAGTAAATCCTACATTTCATAGTAGAACTAAACACATAGATGTTAATTATAATTATTGTAGAGAAATTATGTCAAACAAATTAGTTATGTTACAGTATTTGCCAACAGCTGAGATGCCAGCAGATATTTTGTCTAAAATATTCTATTCAATATTTTATATGGCAAGTAAAGCTGATGTCGACTATTCTGCCAATGTCCAAAGTGGATTGAGAAAGCAAGTGTGTATGGAATGATGAACGGTGGATACGAGACTATATTCTTCGATTAGTCGGTACAGTTGAACACCTGCTGGATTAGTATGTGACTGAAACAAACACAAAATAGAACTACATAAATATTGATATAATATTGTATAACATTACAATTATTTCATATACCACATCCACATAAACAGTGATTTAGAATTGTGTATGACTCATAGTTTGATGTATGTTATTGTGACGGATGAAGATCATCAGTGCCACAAGCAGTTCTGGAGAGGAATATGTTAAAAGGCAAGGAAAGTTAATAAGAAGAGGAATTTTAGATTTGGGGAGACGGCCATATAAATCGAGTGAGGGGACGTTTCTAGAAAATTTAAAGAATATGTTGTCTAAAGTACCCTCTCCCATACCGCACTCACACAGGGAGGAATCGCGTATACGTAATTTATGCAGGAAAACGGGGGTACAGCAGAAACCTAAACGGGTTCTACAAATAACTGATATAATAGTTTTGGAAGCCTTTCTAAAATAAAAAAAACATGGTTTAGGTTTTATTATTGGTTAGCATAAAACAATCTGCCTTTCTTTTTGCTGGACATATTCCACTGTTCCTGCCATGAACACTGGAGATCAAAGGAGATCCGCAAACAGTCCTAATAAATTAGGCCTCAATAAACAAAAACGAAATAATTTGGGTTTTCAAGGAGTAATATTAGTCTTTAATCCTGTGTAATTAGTTTTTTTATATGACATGGGATACGAAAATTAAAAAATAAAAACTATATTTCAGACAGTAGTCAATAAATCCCAATAACATATTTGTTTCCGCTCTTTTATTAGGTAATGAGTTTTAGTGATTTTAATATGAGGTGAAACTTACAGAATGTTGAATTTAAATTCCTTAGCTGCACATGGTCAGGGATTTTAAAGAAAAAAAAAACCAATTCAAGTTAATTGAAAATATTTTATTAATTGTTTTCCACATCATCGGTTATTAATATACTATCGAGATGCTGGGCGGGAGGTACCACATTGTCTTGGTACCTAGCCCACCCTAAGTACCATATTATACATAAAATATGTGCACAGCAGCCTACTGTTTTCTTGCCTACATTACAATTGCAATAGTGTTGTAGTATTGCGTCCCTACCGTTAAGAGAGCCGTCGACCAAAATATAAACAAAGTATATTTTACGGCCTACATGGCGCGACTGTATTTTGCCTCTTAGCAGCCAAACACTATTTTCAGTCGACAGCTCTCTCAGTAGACTGCTGTCAACCTCTCTGCATACCTCAATTGTGAAAGATCCATTGGCTCTTATGTGCTCGCCGTAATAGGAACGTGCCTGTTTTATTTGGTACGTTCCTAAACACACCAATATCAGTTCATTGTAGGTGAGCCGGGAAAAATCACTGACATTATTGTCATGCACATTTATTCTTTGAAAATTCGTTCGTCTTCTATTTAAGTTATTATTAATAACTACAGTACTTAAACTATTTTCTGAGTACATTTTCTGATTTACTATATTAAGAATTTCCCCAGCATCATTCCTGTCTTCGATAAGAGGGTGAAAGGCATTAATCAGGGCAGCAGCTACAGTAAAATCTTTCATCAAATTGCGAGATGCGGCATTAAAATACTCTTGGCGAAAAAGCTTAAAGTCACGTTTAAACCTACCATTAATCACCTCTATGACCCAACGACATATTGTCACTGCCCTGGAACGATTAGCCTCTAGTGTAGATAATTGTGTTTCACCCTCTTGAACTGTGGCTGGTGTATAAACACGGTACCCACAATTGTTTAGTAATGACAGAGAGTCTCTAAAGCCCCTATCCAGTATAAAAACATCATTTGGAGCAAAAAATCTTCTTAATGGTTGATTTTCATCACGGAATTCTTTTAACGTTATTTCAGCATCTGATGTTGTTGCTGGATAGGGGCCAAGCACTTCGATAATATATCCGTCTGTGCTGACAATTATAAACATTTTTACAAGGTTTCGATACTTGTGTAAAGAATAAGTATTTTTTTGATATAAATAATTGGAACTCTTTTGTACATAAACATAAGTACCATCAGCTATCACAATTGCACTGGTTCTATTGTTGTCTCCATAAATCCCATTGGGAATCATAAGATTTCTCTGGGCAATTTGTTCTCTGGTTATGTGATTTACACCTAAGTGCAGAGGGACATAGTCTTGTACTAGGAAATCTCTAGCACGTGATATTAAAGAGGATGTTGTCCTTGTTGGTACTTGAATTAAAGAAGAGATTCTTTCAAATGAGTCTCCTGTTCTTAATTTGATTAAATATGCTGCTAGGGCAAGCGATCCATTACGCATTTGTGAGAGCCGAGGTACTTCATTAAGTATTTCAGCAAATTGCTGTTTAGTTTGACCAAACCAATAGTGGACTAAATGGTCTGGCATATTCTCAATATTATTAAAATCTATACTTAGAGGACTTGCATTTAATGTCATCAAGTCCTGTATTTGTAAAGCAGTAAACATGTGGTTGCTATTGTGAGGGGGATTATTCAAAAAATCCCATGAACCATGACTTACATGTCTGGAACATACACGGTTATTCATAGGAACATAAAAATTGTAGTTTTTTAGAAGTAATTGTCTTAGAGAGAATGGTATGGTAAGACGTTCAGTGCGATGGCAGCCCGAGACAAAGCAACGATTTTGTGACTCTGCAGCTCTTGCATATAAAGGCATCATTATGTGATCTCGAACATTTGGTGGTACCTCAATAGTAGGCTCAGGAATAGGATTGTCACTGGATTCTCTTGATGTTCTGACTACATGTGGAGCTCTGTCAGCACGCTGCCAGCATGGATGACAAATAGAGCTTGTAGAAGTTACCTATAAAAAAAAACATGTTTTATTTATATTGTATCAAAAATCCTAACACCAACTCAGAAAAATAGTAGAATCAACGACTGCAGTAGAAAAAAAAATTAACTTGTTTATGTGGGAAAAATAACACTATGCAAACAAAATGACTATTTTGAAAATCAATACATATTACTATGGAAAAAAAACATTGAATGTAATTCATTTATGTGGGGATTAACAACACTGTATAAACAAGCCAGGACTAGAAACTTGTTTGTTACTCTTTAAATAGCTATATGTGCTGTCAGATTATTAAGTACTTACTTGTCGAGGGTGAATCCATTCTGTTATAACATCAAAAATATGGCGTTCACGCTGTGTTGAATCTTGTGTCAGTGTATGGGATCTCATGCGCAATAAAGATCTTCCACAACTAATGCAAACATGACGATGGCCAACATTCAAGTTAGATCCAATATTCGAATCAGCACTGGTTCCTGGCAATGACTGTGTAGCTACCATCCAGCATGAGTCGCACACATGGTCCGATGCCTACGCGGGTTAAATTACACTCTAGGGGTAGGGCAGACAAGACTACGCGGGGACGGTTTTACAGCGTTTCGTTTCTGTCACAATTTTTTTCTAGCACGCATGTTGATTTTTTAAGATCATATTTTAATTTAAGGTTAAAATACTATTTTATAGAAATGGAAATTTGCGTAGTAAAAATATTCCGAATAAAATTTTGCCATCTTAAAGTATGCCATGGACATATTATAAAACAATAATGATTAATTATGATTACATTTTCACTGAAATATAAAATACCATGGAAAAATACACCGGACAAACAATATTTGTAAAAAAATAATTCTGCAGTTTGATAAGCTTTTTAGGTTTGTATAAAAAAATGTGATTATGAAATTCATTGAATTGTGTTTCTGTGAAGAAAATAGTCTTTGAAACAATAATATTCTACATAAATTACAAGGACCATATGAAAAATTTTGTGCGTTAAATTATATCAGTTTCAGCTTTCCAAATAAATTCACTCGGTTCTTTTCTCGTCATACAAATGGGGTTTTTTTATTTTAGGTTAAAAAAAACAAATATTCTTTACTTACACATTATAAGAAGTGTATGGTTTTCGGCTAGCATGTAAAAAAACATTTCTAATTCGTATTATTAACTTACGTTCATATTTAAGAGTTAGCTACTTATGTTTTTGTATCCAACAAACGTAAGAAATGTATTTGAGTACCAAAGGGAAGCTAACCATTGTGGCATACCCTTAGCGCGCGAGTCCTACTAGTACTTGTCAAGTTTCATAAAAATGATAAAAATAATGAATACTTTAAATCGTTTCAGGGTGCAGACTGCCTATTCGTGAGTCACGACTTACAGGTAGATCTAACAAGAAACAACATATCTGAGGTCAAGCTCGACCACGTGAACCTTAACAAAGTAGACTTCATGTACAAGTCTACCTTCATACTACTGGACCAGAATCCTTTCAAATGCGACTGTGACCTGTATAACTTCGCTATGAGCCTCAAAGGATTCAGGTCGAAGGATAAACAAGCTAAATTTGTGGTAGACAACGCTAAATGCGCTTCTCCTAGTCATATGAAAGGTCGTCTGGTCAAGAATGTATCGCCATATGACTTGAATTGTGAATTACCAGTTGAGAAGTGTGGTGATAAGAAGTGTTTGTCATGTGAAATTCGACCAGCCCATAGTGAATTGGCGTTTGACTGTGTCAGTCTCCCGCAGAACTTAACAAATCCTCAAAAATTTGGACTGAAAAAAATGAATTTAAATTTAAAAATACCGCCACAGAGTTTAACGGGTTTAAAATTGAAACTTTTGAATATTTCTAATATAGGATTGGAAGAAATACCGTTTTCACCTTCGAGAACTGTAGAAACTATCGATTTTTCGAATAATAAATTGACTGAAATCCCAATGCAGTTTTTGGACGCAAATATAAGTTTGTATTTGTCGAATAATCAGTTTGTATGCGACTGTTGGCATTCTGAGGAGTTGGATAAACTCAAATGGAGTAAAAATGTTCTTGATATTTCTTTAATAAAATGTGGAGATAAGTTACTATCGACAATAGATCCTCTAGATCTGTGCAACAATTGGAGAGCAGCCGCCATAACTAGCGTGACATTCATAGCTCTAATTCTCATATTAGCTATCCTAGCCACTATAATATACAGACACTCACACGAAATTTTAGTTTTTATCATCAACCACGGTCTATGTCCATGTTGCTTCATCGATGACCCAGATAATATAAATAAAGAATATGATGTATTTGTGTCTTACGCCCATAAAGATAGACAGTATGTAGAAAAACTAATGCCTAAGTTAGAAGAGGAATTTGGGTTAAAAACGTGCGTTCACCACCGCGATTGGTTCGTAGGGGATTTTATTCCGGATCAGATTAATCGTTCAGTAGAAAAATCACGAAAAACTATCATTCTGTTATCAAATAGCTTCTTAGACTCTGCGTTTGCTAATATGGAGTTCAGGGCAGCGCATAATTTGGCGTTAAGGGAAGGAAAAAGTAGGGTCATTTTGATTTTACTCGAAGATGTGACGAAACATGTCAAATTGTCGGAGGAGTTAAAGGCACACATGAAGATGAATACCTTTCTGAAATGGGATGACGCGAGGTTTTCAGAAAGGTTGCAGAGAGCTCTGCCTTTAAGGACTAATAAGAAATTTGTGTGGCCTGAAGCCTTTAAGCAGGCGGGAGAGAAAACTGTTAAGAGTGGTCTGGATGTACATTTGAATAGTGACGGATAGTTGGTCAATGTTGCTCTGAAAGATGTCGTGTAAGTTTATCTTTTTATGACACAATTTTTTAAATTTCGTGTCGATTGTTTGGATATATTTTCGTGATCGTTAGCGTATTTTTTAAGGCCACTGCCTAACTTTTTACAGCAAAAATTCAGAATCAGAAATTGTTTGTTTGCACAGAATGTAGGTAATTAGTGTTGAGCTATCTGCTTATGGCCAAAATTTTGGTGAAAGTATCTTTTGACGACCGATTTGCCTTAGTGTCAATTATCAAATTATTTTAAGGTCAAAAACGAATGTCTAAGGACGTTTTTAGGGCCAATATTATAATGTCTACCTAACTTTTGCAGCTAAAATTAGTGTTTAGCTATCTTTTAATGACCAATATTTTTAACGAAATATCTGTTCGAGAAACTGCCTTTGTAATTATTTAATAAAATAATAAGACTCAAGCTCATAAAAATAAGTTGAACTAAATGTTGTGTTGCCAACAATATCTTTATACGGTTGATATAATATAAATTTTCAAGCTATATTTTTAAGACCTGAACTACAATACTTTGAAAGTATATTTTTACCACCAATGATAATGTGTAACCTAACGTTCTGCAGCCAAAATTAGTGATGAGTTATCTTTTAGAGACCAAAACTAATGTCAATGTATCTTTTTACGCCCAATATTGGTATTAATGTATCTTTTGAGTGCTTTTTTAATTGTAGCTTTTATACTGTGCTGCTTTTTTAATAACGTTTTAAAGTATCTTTTTACTACCAATGATAATGTGTATCTTACTTTCTGCAGCCAAAATTAGTGATGAGTTATCTTTTAGAGACCAAAACTAATGTCAATGTATCTTTTTACGCCCAATATTGATATTAATGTATCTTTTGACTGCTTTTTTAAGTGTAGCTTTTATACTATGCTGCTATTTTAATAACGTTTTAAAGTATCTTTTTACTACCAATGATAATGTGTTTCTTACTTTCTGCAGCCAAAATTAGTGATGAGTTATATTTTAGAGGCCAAAACTACTGTCAATGTATCTTTTTACGCTCAATATTGTTAATGTATCTTTGTACTGTGCTGCTTTTTTAATAGCGGCAGTCTTAATTAGCAAATAGTAGTTTTTAAAGGAGACGTCAGCCGAATCTCTAGCCATAAATACATGAGCCATTTTTTATTTGTGTCTCATTTTAGTTTTTAGGGTTCCGAACAAAAACGGAACCCTTATAGGATCACTCGGGTGTCTGTCTGTCCGTCTGTCACAACCAGTTTTCTCCGGATCCACTGGACCGATTCTGTTGAAATTTGGTACACACATGGACTTCTGTGACCCAAATACGGACGCGTTACGTAAATTATTAAATTTTTAGTATGGGTGTCACTTCTGGGGATCAAACTAGAAAATTAAAAAACAAGTTTTTTGAACAATATTGTGTTACATATCAAATAAAAGGGATTACTGTGAACATTTTTTTATTTTCTTTAAGTTGTCTTTATTTCTTTAAGCAGGCGGGAGAGAAAACTGTTAAGAGTGGTCTGGATGTACATTTGAATAGTGACGGATAGTTGGTCAATGTTGCTCTGAAAGATGCCGTGTAAGTTTATCTTTTTATGATCCAATTTTTTAAATTTCGTGTCGATTGTTTGGATATATTTTCGTGATCGTTAGCGTATTTTTTAAGGCCACTGCGTAACTTTTTACAGCAAAAATTCAGAATCAGAAATTGTTTGTTTGCACAGAATGTAGGTAATTAGTGTTGAGCTATCTGTTTATGGCCAAAATTTTGGTGAAAGTATCTTTTGACGACCGATTTGCCTTAGTGTCAATTATCAAATTATTTTAAGGTCAAAAACGAATGTCTAAGGATGTTTTTAGGGCCAATATTATAATGTCTACCTAAGTTTTGAAGGTAAAATAAGTGTTAAGCTATCTTTTAATGACCAATATTTTTGACGAAATATCTTTATACGGTTGATATAATATAAATTTTCAAGCTATATTTTTAAGACCTGAACTATAATACTTTGAAAGTATATTTTTACCACAAATGATAATGTGTAACCTAACGGCCTGCAGCCAAAATTAGTGATGAGTTATCTTTTAGAGACCAAAACTAATGTCAATGTATCTTTTTACGCCCAATATTGGTATTAATGTATCTTTTGAGTGCTTTTTTAAGTGTAGCTTTTATACTGTGCTGCTTTTTTAATAACGTTTTAAAGTTTCTTTTTACCACCAATGATAATGTGTATCTTACTTTCTGCAGCCAAAATTAGTGATGAGTTATCTTTTAGAGGCCAAAACTAATGTCAATGTATCTTTTTACGCCCAATATTGTTAATTTATCGTTTGAGTGTAGCTTTGTACTGTGCTGCTTTATTAATAGCGGCAATCTTATTTAGCAAATAGTATTTTTTAAAGGAGACGTCAGCCTTATCTAAAAATTTAGCTATAAATACATGAGCCATTTTTTATTTGTAAGTCTTAATTTAGTTTTTAAGGTGTATAGTAGGCTCAATAACCTTGAGCATCTGGGCCACACATTCATATCTGCGCCGCACACACAAACATTTCCGTAGCGCACGCGCCACCTCAAAACTATTATCAAAGATTACGCGAGGACGCAGACATGCGCGCCAAGCCGGCTTTTTTGCCTACGTCTACACAAGAGTGTGGCGATTGCACGGCTGATGTTTAGTTTAGATAGATACATACGTTACGCATATTTTTATTCACTGGTATCATTTTTTATACGAATTTGGTTAAACAGAAGTAAAACAATATAGGTCAGATAAAAACAATGTTGTGAAGCAGTCTCGTCTTTTCTGCTTACGATTTATATAAAGATACTCGAAACTCGAGGTCAAACTGCACTGTAACAGTTTGACCTTGAGTTACGAGTATGCAGTGTACCTACTACTTTTTGTTTCTGCCTATACTACTTTATAGTCTCGTAAAAAGATTTCAAATAAAAAAGTACATTCTAAAGTAAAGTAAATGCAATAAATAAATTTTAAGCCTATTTCATAGTTCAGCTCTGCTAAATAATTTTGTAGCAATTTCATTAACTCAAAAACTTCAGAGTCTGTGATTCCTGTGAAAGTTTTAGGTGTTTAATTGATAACGTTTTTAAATCGTTTATTTCGAAAACTGGAAATACGACGACGATTGTTGAAAAAACCCGACCAAGTGACAGTGAAGACACACTGGAGAAATGTCTCTGAAAAGAATTACCGCTGTAAATCCTTATTTAACTACGGAACCCTGCAAATTACCTCCCTTTGCGTGCGCTGCGAAAATGATTGATGATATAATAAAATAATAAACTCGATTTTTAGAGGACACATCAATATCTACAAACAGAAAAAGCTGTGATACCAAATGATCAACTATTATTGTATGTCATAATTTTTATTTAAAATTTAGTTTTATCAAAATAAATCGTACTTTAATTCACTTATTTTTTTGAATTACTCAAATCGAATATTCAAAAGAGGTATCATATTTTATCAAAACAATACAATTTAGCCAAACGGTCCCCCACAGACGCGACTGACACGCCGCATATATCGACCGAATAATGAAAATAAATGTTTGTTTATGAACTTGTGTTTGGTTATGTTTGTGTTGAAGAGCAGCTGTACACCTTCCACAGTGTATTTCTTTTAACCCAAAGGTTGACTAATAGAGAAGTCCTCGTTGCATTAAGTCCGCCTATGTACCACTATTGTCCATGAAGTTTAAATGAATAAGTAAACTTATATTGATTTTTTTTTCCTTTAATATTAGTCATTTTGTTGGTAATAAAAGAAATTAAGAATTAACGTCGGCTACGTTTGAAAAAAAAGAGCAGACAAAAATAAAACCCGAGCGACGCCGATAGTATTAGTAAGTAAGTAAGTAAGTAAAATTTTATTTGTTTAAACATGGTGTACATGATACATTGCATGCAAGATAATAATGAGATACAGAAAAGTTCTAACATGTTCAGCCGCATATCGTGGCGTTTGATAAAAGTTGCTGTATGAAACTGTACAATGCGCCCACGCGCTCAATCAAGCTGGCTCCTCTGCAAAGAGCTAGACTATGAGCGCACACTAATACAAAAGTTCGTAAATATTTGCACTAACACATTCATATACACGTAGTCGGTCGTTAGCGCGAGCGGAGCAACGAGCGACACAGCCTCCCCGTCTCAATGCTAACGCACGACTGCCGCCTTCGCCCAAACAGAGCTTTAAAAATATGGGAGACTCAATATTGAACATTTTCTTTGCAAAATATTGATTGATTTACATGAGCAATGTTCACTTTGTAGTACACTTTACCAGCAATTTTTCCATGTAAAAATATTTTTAAACTTCGAAGCCGTTTGTAAGAAATATCCAAATAATAGCGTGTTGTTAAATATTTTTTTACAGCAAAACTGTATGTCATACGAAAACAACAATTGTTCATAATGTTGTTTATGAATCTACCATATACATATATTTTTTTCCAATCTTTTGACCCAGCCGTTAATGGGGAATATTCTTTAGAAATTAGCCTTTTGACGGCTCTGAAGCAGAGGTAGGGCCTTAAGGTTCCGAACAAAAACGGAAACCTTATAGGATCACTCGTGTGTCTGTCTATCCGTCTACCACAGCCAGTGTTCTCCGGATCCACTAGACTGATTTTGTCCAAATTTGGTACACATATGGACTTCCGTGACCCAATAAGGACGCGTTACGTAAATTATTAAATTTTTAGTATGGGGGTCACTTCTGGGGACCAAACTAGAAAATTAAAAAAAAAAAAGTTTTTGAACAATATTGTGTGACCATATCAAATGAAACGGATTAATGTGAAGGTTTTAATTATATTTTTTTCATCATTTTATAATAAATGGTTTTGAAGTTATTCAAGGAATTAGACGAAAAATTACCATTCCCCCCCCCTTATCCCCAAAACTAATGAGCCTAAAATTTTGAAAAAATGGAGATGATAGATCTTTACCTATAGATTACAGGAAAATCTATAATGTTAAAAAGACATTTGAAAAAAAAAAAATTCGTTCGGAACCCTTTGCACGCGACTCCGACTTGCCCAGTCGGAGGACTCGCACTTGGCCAGTTTTTTAAATGTTATCTCTGTTGTTTTTGAATGTTGTTCTGATTAATTTATGGATTTAAAATCAGTAGTATTTTGCCAAGTGTTCTTGTACCTAGATGAAAAAAATATTCCTATAATACTTCTACAACTCAATAATTTATTTAAGAGTCATTGATTCTAAGTTGATTTTCACGTAACGCATTTTTAAAAAGTCGCCTCCGCCACTCTACCGCCGACAGATATTACTTGTGTAGAGCCTCTTAGAGTAGGCGTACAATATATACATTCATTGACTTTCTTGACATCAAAAACAGGAATAAAGACAAAGCTGTCTTGAATCGACTTCTATAAAGAAAGACGGTTCATATGTTATTGTTCGGGTATCTACGAAAGGATATTAAGGACAGGTCAATGTACTTTATTGCAAGTTTATCTGGCGCCAACCATAATATTTTACAATCTTTAGAGGTAGCTAGAAATAGAAGGACTGTAATTTTTCCAAGACCTCTTCGGTAAGATAAGATCGCAACTAACATCAAAGCGTTAAAAAAACCTATAAAAGACTCTTATATCAGTTCCATTTTTATATAAAAGTGTTAACGCATACCTGTACAACTATGTTAAAGCATGCTCTAACTCAGTTATAACCACGAAAGAGGCCCACAGTTTTACAGGTAAGAGATATAGAAAGCCAATAGTACGGTGTTACAAGATATTAAATCTACTGTATAAAAGCGTTTATTCATCGTCTGCTACTACTTTAACTGATATCACTGTTGTAATATTGGGGTGGTAATCACTACAGGTGGTAGGAAAGAGTCGGATATGAATACTTTTCCACTAAAAACTTCTTAAGTACATTACATATCAACTGTATAACTTTTAGCGTACGTCAAGATTAAAAAAGCCTATAACCTTAATAAAATTAGATCTGTTCGTAGTGGAAGTGAAATGTCATCCATCATTCAACACAGCAGAGTAATATTATGGAATAAAACAGGTAAGCCATTTTAAATATTAAGTTATTTGGGTTTGTGAAGTGAAAAATGACTGCCCTTGTGATTTCACGGTAAATGTGTACCATGTTTCTCATCTCAATTTTAACGCGCCTAGGATTTATTCAAGATTTAAAAGAAAAGTTATGATAATAAAATAGACACCTCAAGCTAAACATTATTATTTATCCCTGCTTCCTGAGCAGTGGCATGTAAAATTAATTTGTATTCATGGAACGCTTCAAATAATATAAGAAATTTAGTATTTTGTGGTCAAATGTTGAATGACTCGAAATAATATTGATTGTTATGTTACCAAAACAATGGCGAGCTTGCTTTAAATATTAAATCTTCACTTAGCTCATTCGTACCACTCTTTGAGCTACATAGATGGTAATAACAGACATAGCTCAATACATTTGCTACAGTGATGACATTAAAACACCTATAAATTTTACAAACAGACTCGATTAGGGTACTTCAACGAAATAATGAAAACCTGCTAGTAGCGCACCTACGTAAGCGCAAACAAATATTTGCTAGTGTTTTCTAGTATTCTAAGAACTAGAGAATGAATGTGTATTTTAATTTTTAGGTTTTTTTAAACAGTCTTGTCTATGGTGTGAACCTAAATCAGTTTTGCCGTCTTTATCACACACTCGTAATATCACACGAATATAGCGCAATTTTGGTGCTTTAGCTGTGTGATGTGTCAGAAGCTCGCGCGGAGTGTCGTCTTACTTTCTTATCCGAATACGCTTACACTAGGTCAGTCATTCAATAAGATTTATATTTATCTTTACTTAATGTAACTGTATACCTAGTGTAAGTAAATTCTTGTACCGAAAGATACGTTTATTATAAAAAAAAACTCAAGTTTATGTAGGTAGGCCTAATGTTTTCACAAAAAAACACATAATTAAAATTTACATTAGAGTCTGTCGATTTATGGGTTGGGATGGGGCTCAGGAGGAAAGAGGGAAAAGGGGGTACCCCCTGTACCACCCCCACCTCGCGGAGCCCCTTGGTTATGGCCATATTCATGGTTAAAGTTTTGAGGTTAGAATAGCGAAAAAGAGTAAAAATTTAAAATCGTTTGGTAGTAGGAGGGAGGGAGGAGGTGCCCCTGTGCCCTGGCACCACTCCCATGTAAAGGCAACCGCACTGTTCTTGAGAAAAATAAATTATTATAGTAACCTAACCTCAAAACGTTTTATAACCGCTTAACATTGCACAGTCAAGGGAGGTCCGGTCGACGGAGCCACGCTTTGGATAAAATTTCCATTATAGTCTGTTGCTTTGGAAGTTCATATCTTTTCTATAGATAGTACTCATAAATAAAAAGCTTGTCACAAATTTTCAATATGCGGAGAGTCACGGTTTACAAGATATAATTCTTTAAAGTTTTAATACAAATTGGAAAATAGCATGCCATTTGCAAATTTTTAGGTTGGATAAACTGTCATGGTAGACGTCAAAGTTGACATTTTACGTTCCGTTGACGTTAGAAGTGTATTTTATTCAATTTTATGTCATGTGTTTTTCATAAATATAATTTTATTTATTCACATATTTCTGGTGTGTATAAAATGTGCACAATAATGGGGTTGGCAAGCGAAAGCTGTTCTCAGATGGCGCTACCACTACACGAATCCTTTTCAAAGTGTCTGTGATTCCAGTCTTTAAGATTCATTTGTTCGTTTGTTTGTGTATTCTAGGCAGTCTGATTAATTTTGAGGTTTATAAAACCGAATTCGCATTATCTTACATTATAGGTTATGTGAGGTTATGTGATGTAGGTAAGTTTGGGATCGTACAAACAATTGAAAATAGTTTTTGACGATCTAATCACACTGAATGTAATCATTTACCTATGTATTTACCCATCTTTTCATCAAAAACTGCTTTGTTATTGGTCTGTGCGCTACTAGCATTATGCAATTTCATTGACTTTTTACACTATGTGGAACGGAACGTGAAGCGACGCGATGCTATCTGTCAGCCGTCAACGTTAGTCATCCTTTGTTGCCCTTGCTATTTTGTTACTTTTATAAAGAATAACTGAATCTATGGACTACAACTAGACTTTCAGGATGGGTGAAGTAGTGAAGAAAATCCAGGTAAAAGGTAACACAACTTTATTCTTTCACTCGACTTCTTCGTCCAACAGCTCGAGTCAGAATGTTCAACCGACCTTTTCCCAACTACCCGGTTTCCGATAATTTGCGCGGTAAAATCGAGTTCTGTGATTGGTTGACGATTTGATGACGTCAACCAATCACAGATGACCACGTGCTGGCTTCTGATTGGTTAACCAATCAGAAGCATCTAACGTTCAATTGACAAACTAAAGTGTTGCCAGTGCAAAATACTCGAATCAAATAGTTACTGGCCTGGTAACTAGTCTTTTCGCGTTTAAATTTAGTGAAATAAAAATGTAAATTAGCGAACCCTAACACTTTTTATAAACCATTCAGAAGTAGGAGTTCCGCGAAGCGGGCTCTGTCTACCGGGCTTTCCTCGACTGCACAATGTTGAGCAGCTATAAAACGTTTTGAGGTTAGGTTACTATAATTAGATTTTCTCAAGAACGTTGGGTCGCCTTTACATTGGATTGGTGCCAGGACAAAGGTGGCACCTTCCCTACCCCTACCTCTTTTTCTAACTCAAAACGATATTCTAACCTCAAAACTTTAACCATGGATATCTCCATAACCATGGAGCTCCGCGGGGTGGAGGTGGTACAGAGGCTAACCCCTGCCCCCTTCCCCCTCCCCCGTCTCGCCCCGCCCCATAAATCGACGGGCTATAAATGTAAATTTCAACCCAGAGCTCACATCCCTCGCTTTTAACAAAAAAAAAACATTATTTTTTGTGTAAAAAAGTCAATGTAATTGCATTATACAGCAACAATTATTGTGCACATTTAGTACACGCCAAAAGTATGTGAATATGTAAAAACAAAATTATATTTATGTAAAAAACACGACATAAAATTGAATAAAATACACTCCTACCGTCAACGGAACATGAAATGACAACTTTGACGTCGACCATAACAATTTAACCAACCTAAAAATTTGCAAATGGCGTACTATTTTCCAATTTGTATGGAAATTTTAAAGAATTATGTCTCGTAAACCGTGAATCTCCGCTTGTTGAAAATTTGTAAAAAGCTTTCTATTTATGAGCATTATCTACAAAAAAAATATGAACTTCCAAATCAACGGACACTAATGTAAATTTTATGCTAGGTTAGTGTCCCTATGTCCTTTTAGGGCATCCACTCATGGCCTATCAAAATGGTGCTGGATCGGAATAAAAATCTCTATTAATAAGGTATGATTGATAGAGATTTTTATTCCGATCCTATACATTATCGGTTCTACACCTGCTTTAGCCAGAAAAATATGAATATTTTTGCATGATTATAGAGGGTAAGGAGTCAGCTTTTTAGCTCTTGGAACATTCTATAAAAGCACATTTGATGTGTTTCTTTCTTCATTTAACTAGAGGTTGTATAAATAAAACAACATACTTATTTTTTTAAATCTTGTTTTTTATTTTGTCAGCATGATAAGATTATATTTTTGCTCACTCCCTTTATGTGTGGTTTAACTTATGTGTTCACGAAATTCAACAAATTATTTTGCATATATATACTTCGCTCGCGCTAAAACACCCATCTTTGGACTCTTTCAACAATTTGACCACATTCTTCCGACAAACCATGTTTTCATAATCGAGCAATGCGTAATTATTGACAATTAACACAACGCATTTTAACAGTTGACAAAGTCCAAACCACTTGCAAATTGTTACCCAGAATTAAATGCCATAGTCTAGGTTAAGCCAAGTCATAAAGAATTCACAAAATCGCAGAAATATAACTTGTATCTAACATAATGCCGGATGAACATGAACACAAACAAATAGTAAAAAAACATAGTGTCAATTCAATTTGACACTGACGTATCGTTTTTCCTTTCCATGTTATTCATTCCGTTCATAACAAAAATAATCTTAGTCATATTTTTTACGGTCTGGTTACATGGTTGGTACAGTCATTTTAATGATATTTTTTTCAAAATATTTAAAAACTTTTTGACAAGATATATGGGTATAAGTAGGAAAATCGCCAAGCGGAAACGATCTTCTGTCTTTTATCTAATTATTAGCACAGATTGGAATGTATAAGTTGCGTTCGGAAATTGCACGATGATTATTTTTATAAATCAGTAATAACTTTTAATTCCCGTTATCTATACATATAATAAAATCGTAGACTAACCGTGTCTGTACATTGAATATTTTTGCATGAAAATTACACAGAAAACTCAGGAAAAAGGTACAAAACACAAAAATGCAATTTTTGAAATTTTTGTCTGTTTGTCTGTTTATCTGTTTGTCTGTGCGTTTGTGGGAGCATCACGCATAAACCACAGATTGGATTGCAAATCTAAGTAATTAAAAATATTAAGTGATAACCTTAGTAACATTTAGCGTTTATTTCATCAAAATCGACCCACAAAATCAAAAGATATTGAATTTTTAAGTTTAGGAAGAAACTTCCTAATGTATTCTGATGAGTCAGAGCGCCATCTATTGAGAAAAAATAAAATGCAAGAAAGCATTCAAAATTGTTGAGTTATTTGTGAAACTTTTAATACGTGGCAAAATAAAAGTGATCATTTTTATACCTTTTCGTTATATTTTATCGTTACAATCGATCCACAAAATCAAAATATATTGAATTTTTAGTTTAGTAAGAATCTTCCTAATGTATTCTGATCAGTCAGAGCGCCATCTATTGAGGAACCAAAAAATGCATGAAAGCGTGAATGTTACACCAAAACACATTGATTGAGTTATTCGTGAAACTTTTAATATGTAGCAAAATAAAAGTAAACATTTTAATACCTTATCGTTATTTATCGTTATATACGTTCTTATTTAACGTCTTCCGCTGCCAAATATTTTGTCAGTTTACATGGTCGATAGATGACGTTGCACTGATGACGCGTTTTTCTGAATTGTGGTGTTAAGATTTTCCACTGGAGAATGACCTCACACGATTTTTAAACACAGTCGTAGTTCGTGGGAATTTCGGTTTGGTCTCTGAAAGGTCTTAAACTGTTAGGGACCAAAATTGCTTAAATCTCTGAGTTGTGCTGATTTCGTTTAAAGTGCATTTATCGTAGAGTCTTAAACTGATTTAGTTTTGCGAAGTACTGGACGGTTCGACTGGCGGATCAGGCCTGTAGGGTTCCGTACCAAAGGTGCTGTGCTGATGGGACCCTACTGCTAAGCCTCCGCGATTGATTCCGTTTAGAGCGAAGCAACGAACGGTTCGATTTGCGAAACAAGGCTAATAATAATAAGCTACCGTACCAAAGGTGGTCACGGTGACGGGAGCGATCGATTTTGGGGGGCTACTCTCTAAGTCCGAAGTCCGTAGTTTCGGGCTTAGTTGTGGACGTATTCTACTCCGTATCACCTACAGACTTACGATTAGTCCCGAACCAGAACTAAGAATGAATGACAACACGATTTCACAGTAACTGTCAAATCGTGTTATCATTAGTTCTCAGTGGTTAGGTGATACGGAGTAGAATATATATATTTATTTTTACTGTAGATAGGCATACGTTTGACCACTATCTCACCTGATGGTATGCGATGATGCGGTCGAAGATGGAGCACGTTTGCCTAGAAGCAACCTATTCACTTTTGTCTTAAAGACTCCCAGGTTGCCCGCAACTAAGTTTTTAATTCGTGCTAAGTATCAGACGGTTCGATTTGCAAGCCAAGGCAAATTATAGGGTTCCGTGCCAAAGTTGCTAATGGGACCCTATTGTTTAAGCCTTCACGTACGATTTTGATTCGTGCGAACCAAGTCGATTTTTAGGGTTCCGTACCAAGGTTGCTAACGGAACCCTATTTATTAATAAGCCACCGCTGTCCGTCTTCCTTCAGTTTATTCGTTTTATTTCTGTCTCGAAAATATAAAAATGTCTTCTAGAAAAAGGTCGAATCATTCACAAATAGCAAAAATCTTAATCTTCTTAATATATAAAACAAAGTCGGGTTTGTTCGAACACTTTTCTAACTAACTCGAGAACGGCTGGACCCATTTTCATAGTTTTTGTGTTTTTGGATTAGTCTTCGTCCGGAATAGCATAATAAGAATTAAAATACAAAATAAATAAAAAAGAATGAGTAGGTAGGTAGGGTAGCTAGGTTAGGGTCGGTAGGTAGAGTAGCCAGTTGACGGGAGCGAAGCCGCGCGGGTCAGCTAGTTTTTAATATTACTCAATAATTTTTAGGTACAAAACTTGAACTTTAAACTTGTTATTACAATTCGTATAAATTAGACCATGAACAGCGCTACGTTAATTTTTAGCTAACTTGGGTCCAACCTCGCCATCGACGCCATCCTTCCTTTATGGTTTTTATTTTATGTAGATAATTAGTGCTCTTAGTTATTTTTTTATTGTTTCAGAATGCCGTTCAAAGTTGTGCAAACGTTGGAAGGAAAAATGCATATTATTTACTGTTCCCTCACTCAGTATAAGCAAATAAAAATATTTTGAGATATCCAAATAAATATTTAACAAGATACAAAATGATGTACCCGCTCGCTATCGAGATTAAACGTGGGATGGTGGGGCGGCCGGTGGCACGCACGTGAGCTGCGTCACCGTCCCGCGCGCCCCCTCCCCGCTGTCGTCTGACGTGGCGCCGTGCGTTCGCGCGTAAACAAAGATATACTATGGATGAAAATTCCCATTGTCAGATTGGGAAGTAGTAAAATGTAGAGTAAAATGGAGCAACATTACGACCTACGACGCTGCAGACAGAATTGTTTCGGAAATGCTGAAGTATAGTGACACACACGTCCTCAACATAAAATATTTTCCTCATATTCGCGTTCTACAGAACCATCTCACTCGATTCGGTCTTGACCACAATTATTATGAGTATTTATATTTTGACTTGGTAACAAATCTTGTTCATTTTTTCGTTATGATTGAACCAACGGAACCCAAGCGAATATTATCATAACTACTAGATTTGTTTGCGTCATTCGTACTTTAACAACTGAAATAAATATATATATAATTATGCCGCTGTGTCGTTTTTTTTTTCCTTCCCAAAAATTGCGTGTAGTTATGACGCAATTAGTTATGACGCAGGTACTACTTGAACACATTTAGAGGATAACTTTTACAAAAGTGAGGTTAGTGTTAATAACGACCCATACATGCGTTGTTTGCCACCAATACCTTTATGACGTCTTTTAAGAGTACTATTATTAAAGGTCAAACCTAGATCGTGGAGTTTTTCGACACTTTTATAATCTCGTGTTACTAAACTCTCGACAACCCCTATTAAATAACCTGTGTCTGCAATAATGATATGTGATACAGTAACTAAATAGCAGCAAGTGATAACAGGAGTCAAAAACACTGTAATAGAGATTTAGGTGACAGATACAGGTTAGAGCTATAACTTCTTAAGTATACATGCTGATACTAGCGCTATTATAACTCTCAAAGTTGAATTACATCGTCCATTACAGATGTAGTGCCGCGATTGGGGCTAAAACTTGTTTGTTAGCTCCTCTATATCGTTTTTAGTTAAAACTGAGATAAGTATAACTTTGTTATATTACTTAAAGCCATAAAAAAGCCTGTAAGTGACACCAAAATGTTTGTTGGGATGTCTTTATTTGCCCTAAACATGGTATAAAGTTGTTACAGTAAGGTATTATTCTTAAGTCCACATGTTTAGCTATACAGAATATGTATCAATATATAAAAATATTATAAGTTAATTGTTGTTCAATGTCAAGAATATAAGGTCAATTCAATAATATAATAGTTTTATGTCAACATTATCCGCGTAAATGTCCAAAATATTATAGTTATAGTTGAATGTCATAAAACATATGTTCTTTCAGCCATTTCAATAATCTGTTTTGTAATGAGTTAATATTGCATAACAATTTTATTTCTTTTGTAATTTCATTATAAATGCGTATACACATGACTAGGAAACTTTTCGCATACTTGGCTGATTTAGGAGTATCTTGCAATACAAGTCTACATGGATCACTATTCCGAGAGTTCATTTGATTCCTAATAATTTAGTTTGTTGAACTTCTTTTAGCCTGAAACATACAAGTGGATGTAATATGCATCACAGAACATTTTATGATGGAAGGCTACGAAAACCAGTTGAGCATACCAAACTACTGCTTAGCCGCTCACTATAGTAGGAAAGAAGTTAAGAGAGGCGGGTCATGTATCTTAATTAGAAAGGGACACGAATGGAAAGAGTTATTCAAGATCTCAAAAATGTCAATAACAGGGACATTTGAATGCTGTGCTATTGAGCTCACCAAGTACAAGACTGTTTTTGTATGTGTGTACCGAATCCCTAATATGAACAATCTGAATAGTTTCTTTAATCAATTCGAATTAGTTTTACATAAATGATCAAAGAGTGCCTATAACAATATTGTCATAGCCGGCGATTTTAATATAGACATATTAAAAAGGAATTAGTCAATGGAGTTTGAGTGCCTTCTACTTAGTTTCAACCTAAAACTAGCAATAAATCAACCTACTCGAACGGAAAGTCAAACATGCATCGATAATTTTGCGCATAATTATAACAAACGGTGTGAATCACAAGTATTGGAGTTTGCCCTTTCAGACCATACAGCACAGATTTTAAAATGCCCGGTAAATAAAGTATGTTCGATTGACAAATACGGTGCTTTTAGACGCAATTATAACAAGGAAAATATATCTAAATTTAAATATTGTATGAGCAAAATGTATTTCTCCGAAATATATGAAACGGATGACCCAAACATTGCGTACACCAAATTTCATGAAATATTTACATTTTTCTACAACCTCTCTTTTCCTAAGACTAGGGTTACAATAAATATAATAACAAAGCCAAGGTGGATATCGAAAGGTATTAAAACCTGTAGTAAAAAAAAAGACAACTTCTATGGACCTACAGATTAAAATCAAATGAAGTACATAGAACTCGCTTTAAAGAATACTCTAAGCTTTTTAGAAAAATTATGACTCTGACACAACGTTCACAAAACAACTATAAAATCAAAACATCACACAACAAATGCAAAACCGCCTGGCAAATAATAAATAAAGGTAAATTTAATGTACCAAAAAATTATATTTCGAAAATTAAAATCAATAATGACCAAATTACGGATGCGAAACAAATTGCTAATCAATTTAATGACTACTTTATAGATAAAATACAACCCATCCAGTCCAATTATAAAACTACACAACCAATATTAAACAACAAGAACTCGATGTTTATGGCACCCTGTACACCACAACGAGCACGGACAATAATTATGGCCTTAAAAAATACGAATAGCGTGGGGTACGATGGAATTTCAACTAAAGTAATTAAAGCTGTAGCATCTGAAATATGCGACCATTTGTCTCATATTATAAATGTATCTATTGTAGCTGGCACGTTTCCTGAAGCTCTAAAGATAGCGATTGTTAAGCCTCTATTTAAGAAAGAAGATAGAGAGCTCATGGAATTCTACAGGCCTATTTCTCTTATTCCTATCTTCTCTAAAATATTTGAAAAGTTCATACATGCGGAATTAAACAGTTACATGGAAAAAAATAAAATATTATGTAATGAGCAAAAGGGATTTCGTGAAAAGAAGACGATAAACATGGCAATTTACGACTTTTTATTCAGTGTCTTGGTAAAGATGGATAAAAAAACACCTGTATGTGCGATCTTCTATGATATGAGTCAAGCATTTGACTACGTAAATCATGAAATTTTAATAAAAAACTTGAAGCATACGGTATTAGAGGTTAATCTAATTAAATCCTATTTAGACAACAGAATACAAAAGACAGAAATCACTAGAATTAATATAACCACTAAAAAGGAAGAGATTTACTTATCAGATGAACGTCAAACTACTTTTGGTGTTCCACAAGGTAGTATTGGGACCGCCACTTTTTACACTATACATTAATGACTTGCCAAAATCAATTCCACACCCTATGACTCTATTTGCAGATGACAGCACGGTGACAATTCCTAGTAATAGCAATGACATGATCCAATATAAACTTGACATACACAATACCTTGACATGTATAATAGAATGGTTAAATAATAATAATTTAAAGATTAATTTAGATAAAACTAAAATAATACATTTTAGCCAACGAAATATGGACATAACTATAGATAATAAAATTGTTGAAATCGTAAATACTACCAAATTCCTTGGACTAATAATTTTATTGATAAAAGACTGAACTGGAAATCACACATTGAAAACCTTTGCAAAAAAATTTGTAGCTCTGCATTTGCACTGCACTCTTTAGCTGCAGTGGTGAATGTAGACACCCTGATTGCGGCCTACCATGGCTTAGTTGCGTCTCACCTAAGATACGGCATATTATTTTGGGGAAATTCTACCGACGTCAACACGGCATTTAAGGCCCAAAAGAGATGCATTAGATCTACGTTTGGGCTCAAAACAATTCATACATGTAAGCCATATTTCATAAATTACAAGCTATTAACTCTTCCTTGTCTATATATACTCGAATCAGCAATGTTTGTTAAAACAAACCCCAATTTGTTTCAACGTCTACAGGACGTGGTACCGCGTAACAGACGGGATATGACCGTTCTTCGAGTCTATCCAGCAAAAATGGCTCTCATGCGCAAAAGTATCGTCTGCATGGCGCCTACGATATTTAATATATTGCCTAAAAGTTGGAAAGAGCTAAATGGCGAGGCACTCAAGCGTCACTTGAAAATGTTTCTTTTGCAAAAAGCATATTATAGTGTCTCCGAATTTCTAGCCGAAAAGGATTTTTTGTTTAATTGAATAATTTTATCTGTCTCCTGAAATAAATACTATTTTTATTTTTTATGGAATTTTGACATTATCACAGTTTTGACATTATGAAATAATAATACTTTTGACATTACAACGTAATATTTTTGACATTGTAACATAATAATATTTAGATTCCAATTGAATAATTTTATCTGTCTCCTGACATAAATACTATTTTTATTTTTTATGAAATTTTGACATTATCACAGTTTTGACATTTTGAAATAATAATACTTTTGACATTACAACATAATATTTTTGACATTGTAACATAATAATACATTTTAACATAATTTATAAAGTTCTTAAATTATAAACTTTGTAAGTGCCTATTCTAGGTAAATTTTCGTTTTTTTTTTTCTAATTATTAATGCTTTCATGTTTTATAGAAATATTTGTACGCCGCTACTCAAGGCTAAACATGATTGGACTCAAATAATGTAATATCTTGCACGATCTTGTATGTATACCATGTTTAAACAAATAAAGAAATCTTATCTTATCCTGTCAATATTAAGTTTGTAATTGTATTTAGTATGTTTTGATTTATTAAACTGTATGTAATTAGATATATCTAAATTAATTTTTAATATATTAGTCTCTAACCATTTTAAAATGTCGTCAATAGTATTGTTAATGTCCATTTCATGATCAGATTTAATTTTATATTTTTTGTCAGTTGTCACAATAATCGAAATGTCATCTGCAAATGATACACATTTATGATAAGTCAATAATGGTAAGTGTTTTATGTATAATACAAGCAATAAGGGTCCTAATACACTCCCTTGGGGGACGCCGCAATTATTAACCCTATGGTCTGATGAAAAAGAGGTTAATAAATTTTCATTTACTAATAATTCATACACTCATCATCATTCATTCATCATCATTCATTTACTTTAATTTTTATTTATTAATAACTAGTGGACGTCACGCGGTTTCACCCGCGTAGTTCCCGTTCCCGTGGGAGTACGGGAATAAAATATAGCCTATGTTACTCCCTGATAATGTAGCTATCCATTTCTGAAAGAATTTCAAATCGGTCCAGTAATTTCGGAGCCTATTCATTTCAAACAAACAAACAAATCTTTCCTCTTTATAATATTAGTGTAGACAACGTATTGTTTTCGGTAGCTTAAAGAAGAAGCGATCCACTGCAGTGCTAAACCTCTAATTCCGCTTTTTTCTAATTTTGCTAACAAAATATCATGTGCCACAAAGTCGAAAGATTGTGACAAGTCGAAAAATAGTACTGTTGTTAAATATTTTTTTTTTAGGAAATTATGAACATGTCCTAAAAGATTAGCAATTGCTAGAGTTGTTGACTTGTACTTTTGAGATCTATACAGATCTTTTGTTTTGATGTTGTACTTGCTACGGTAGTCGGTAAGTCTCTTGTGCATACATTTTTCAAATAATTTGGATAATATAGGTATAAGGGTTATCGGGCGATAATTTTTAACATCAATTTTATCGTTTTTTTTTTGTTCAGATGTTTAACGACTGATAATTTTAGGGTATCAGGAAAAGTTCCAGATGAAAATGAAAGATTAATCAAATAAGTCAGTATAGGAATTAGTTCTGTACTGCAAGTTTTCATTATCCTTGTACTAATTCCATCTTAACCTTCTGAGTTAGTGTTATTTAAAGCTATTTTTTTTTTATCTCGTCTTCAGTCATAGGGCTAAGAAACATGGAATTGAGTATGGTTACGTTTTTATTAGGTTCGTCATTATCATGTAAATTATTAAACGTCTCAGCGCTAATCGAGTCTATAAAGTAATTATTAAAAGCGTTTGCTATATCAGATGGATTAGTCAGTATTCTCTTATCTAATTCTAATTGAGAAATATGAATTTCACGGTTAATGACTGACCACGTTGCTCTGCATTTGTTTTGACTGTTATTTATGTATTTGATGTTTGAATTAATTTTGGATTTAAAGATATGTTTTTTCAATATTGATGAATATATTTTTTGTTTCTAAGTTTGTACGTTAGGGTTTTATTTTTATAATTACCCGTTAGACTAGTTTATTTACTAACACTAGATATAAGGCATTTTATACTGGTACTAACTAATTATGGAACTTGATACTGAAATAAATGTTTATTATTATTTCGTCTATTTATTTTTATAGACATATATTTTAAATTTTTTAAATACATCTTAAAAAAATACATTTAAAAATATAAAAAAATAGTAGTCCGCCGGTGTCGGGAGCAGGGTCCAAGCTACCGGTGGTTAGGGCTCCAGAGAAAGGAACCTCCTCACAATACGAGCCGTATCGAGGAGTACTGCCTTCTGTCTCAAATTGTAAACAATGTTTACGGTATCTTTACTAGATATAATAATAATAATACCGTAAACATTGTTTAGTTTTGCAACTATTTCTGAGACCCTTGCTTACCCATTTCTGGTTATTTGCGTTACAGTTGTTTATTTTAATCTTAATATATGTGTCGGGGTACGTAGCAAGGTGTCGGTGTTTTTGAGGAGAAACAAATGTTTATGCTGAACACTATTTATTGAATCACTCTCAAACTGTTCTTAATGTTAAAATGTTAAATGGAATGTTGAATGTTGTTGTTCAGGAAAAGTGACGGGTTTGCAAACGATGATCATTGGTGTTCACACTTGGTCCTCCGTACCTTGCACGTTTCTGTGTCTCGGTCGAGATCACAAAAGTTGATTTCATTACTAAGATGGTATATCGGCTTTTTCCAATTGCACATAAACATGTCATCTTCCTGTTTGCATAGTGAGAGTTTCTCTGGCGTAATGGTAAGGTATAAGTCTCTTTTGAGGTCTGTAGCGACGTATTCTGAAGACGGGATGAGCTCTAACATACTGTTGTTCGTCTGGTGTAGTATAGGAAGGATCCTGTACAACTTGAATCGGTCTCTACTGATAAGTGGGAATGTTGTTTGGAAGAGGAAGTATTGATCAGTTATGCGTGCTTTAATGCTTATCAGAGAATAAAGTTTCCGAATATCGTGCGGTTCAATGGGCAACGTTAGGTCCTCGGATAAATGCCCTGAGATAATGTTAAGTTCCTTTTGGAGCTGTTCAGGTGTAAGCAAATGAATGTTAAACTGTCCATGGTGGACATTGGTCAGAATGTCAAGTAAAATATCTTGAGTTCTTTTAAGATTATGTAGTAAATTACTGGCTGTTAAAGCAGTCATAGTAAATTCTTGAAGTAGAGATATGTTGTTTATCTCTTGTTGTAATTTGTTTGAGATGTTATCTAGCTTAATTAGATGTTTGTTAATTATGTTCGTAATCTCGTCCTCATTTAGTACATATGTAGTTTGCACTCTGCACTACTCGCTGTATCACAATTTTTAAAGATGAACACATTCATCAAAAAATATATTTGATAGTCTGTGGTTCGTCGTTCGTGTGTTCTGTGGATATCTGTCATTTTCATTGTACTTTTTTGTGCCGCGCGCTGTGCACAGAATTCCGATATAAAATCGTTAAGTTTTATTTTTTGTGAATAAAATGGGAAAAAGCAAACGGAGAAAACGGGATGAGGCTATGATTGAGCTAAGTGAACGTTTACGAGATCTGGAAAAGCGGTTAAATAAGAGGAGTCGTCATAACCACGCCGGTAAGTTTATTCATAAACTACCTACTAAGCAAATTCCTAGAAATCGAATATTCAAATAGGGTTTTTATAGATTCCTTGTGAAGTATTTAACATAATACTTTTACAAATAAAACGAAACCACTATTGAGCTTTCACGTGAGGTTAGCCGTGGTACGTAACGTTTTATGTACATAATATTTCGAAATTCGATAATTATGTACCCTCCTTAATTAATTCTAACTGCATCTTACGAGCTTTCACGAGAGGCTAGCCGATGACAGTTTTCGTTAACAATTAAAAGCAATTCGACTGCATCTTAAGAGCTTTCACGAGAGGTTAGCCGATGGCATTGTCGCAAATTGCAAATGTTTCGACTGTATCCTAAAAGCTTTCACGAGAGGTCAGCTATGGATTAAACAGTTTCGAGCCTAACACTATGCGTTTGTTGCTCAGATGACTACGAAAACCGCTCCAGCGGAGCACGTTCAAGAAGTCGTTCGTCATACGAGCGAAGCCGACGCAGCCAGACGCACAAGAGCCGGACGCCTCGACGTCGCAGGTTGTTATCTTTCTCACCGAATACTGAATACAGCCGTCATAGTAATTCACCTAGTGATGACACTCAAACAAAAGATAAGCGGGGGCAGACTTGGAAGAAGCACCTCACCTCCCAATGGTTACCCCTGAGGTAGTACCAGTGGAAAATGCAATACCAGCCCACATTGAGGGGCTCCTGGGTCAAGAAGGTACCCCACCAGCCAATAACTCGATTGAGTTACATGAAAGCCTAACAAAACGTTGGACGGCTATTCTTCAAAACGGCCTTGAAGCTGAAACTAAGGCTAGCATATTACTAAGGCATAATCCCCCAAAGAAGTGTAGCCTATTAGTTCCACTACTATTAAATGAAGAGGTAGCAGCTGCAATGAACGAGAACGGTGTTAAAAGAGACAAGAGGATTACCGGAAACCAAAATGTGTTATCGGCAGCAATCACTACGATTGGCAAGGTACTAAACAGTATGATTGCCACGCATGAAAATGAACAGTATATTGAGAATTTAAGTGATGCAGCTCGTCTACTATGCGACTTGTGCCATGAAAACTCTACCACACGAAGGTCTCTAATATTACCAGGGTTAAACAAAGACCTAAAAGATTTAATGGAAAGTACCCCCATAAGTGAATACCTGTTTGGGGACAAATTGCAGGACAAGGTCAATGCTGTTAAAGCAGTCAAGAAGTCAGGGTTGGAGCTAAAAAACACACCCGCTCAGCCAAAAGTCCCTAAGAGGAATCATTTGAACTACCGGGGCCCACAACGACCACAGGTGCCACGTCCGAGTGGGCAGAAGCAGAGACCGAAGCAAATAGCACACCAGACATATTATGCCAACAAGCTGCCGACACGAGGGAGACGCTCTCCACAGAAATTTCAACATTCACGCCACTAGGGCCAGAGTCGTCGCTGTCGCTAGATCAGGTACGAACCGGCAGACTTAAATATTTTTCAGACCACTGGGATAGTATTTCTACTAACCCCACCATACGCAAATGGGTCAGAGGCTATTCCATACCTTTGACCAAGGATCCTGTTCAAGCCATAGTGCCACAGAACAATTGGTTTACAGAAAAGGAAACCAACCTTATTTCTATAGAAATAGACAAGTTGTAACATTTAGATGCTATACAAAGGTGTTCAACTGTAAAAGGCCAGTATTTGTCCAGTATATTCTTACACCCTAAGTCAGATGGTTCCTGGAGATTCATATTGAATCTAAAAAAGTTTAACAAATTTGTCTCTTCTACTCACTTCAAATTAGAGGATTTAAGAACTGCAATAAAACTTATGACCCCTGGATGCTTCATGGCCACAATTGACCTGGAGAATGCATATTATTTGGTATCAATAAAAGAATCTGATAGGAAATATTTGCGTTTCCTATTCCAGGACAAAATGTATGAATTTAAATGCCTTCCCTTTGGTCTTAGTACAGCACCATATGTCTTTACTAAAATCATGAAACCAGTAATGTGTCACCTGAGGTCATTAGGTTTGCTGTCTGTTATCTATCTCGATGACATTCTCTGTCTTGCAGATTCATATGAAAAATGTTTACAAAATGTGTTTACTACTAAGACATTTTTAGAAAGTTTGGGATTTATAATTAACATAGACAAAAGTTGCCTGCAGCCTAAACAATACTGTCAGTATCTAGGGTTTATACTAAATTCTGTTAATTTCTCCATAACACTTCCACAGAAAAAGATATTATCTATATGCAAAAACTTAGGAAGAGTCAAGTCTAAACAGAGATGCAAAATAATTGAATTCTCTCAACTCTTAGGTACCCTTGCAGCTGCATGTCCGGCAGTAGAATATGGCTGGCTTTATATTAAAGTAATAGAGAGCCATAAAACAATAGCCTTAAAAAATAATAATGAAAACTATGAGGCATACCTTTCTGTATCAAACGAAATCAGATCAGACTTGGAATGGTGGCTATCCCATATCCATATAAATCATTACAAAATTAAACAATTTAAATTCTCTTTGGAAATATTCTCAGATGCTTCAGGAACAGGTTGGGGTTTAGTATGTAACGGTGTTACAACTCATGGTCACTGGACAGTTGAAGATAAATGTTTTCATATAAATTACCTAGAACTACTAGCAGCATTTAAAGGGTTAAAAACATACACATCTGAACTAAAGTGTTGTGAAATTCTTCTTAGAATAGACAACACCACTGCTATAGCCTATGTTAATAGAATGGGGGGCACCCGTTATCAACATTTAAATAGTCTAGCACGAAAGTTATGGCAGTGGTGTGAGGAAAGACAACTATGGGTGTATGCATCCTACATTAGCTCGAAAGACAACACTGTGGCAGATAGAGAATCAAGGCGTTCTCATTCTGAAATTGAATGGGCTCTATGTGACATGGCATATGAAACAATTATCACTAAATTGGGTGAACCCCTGATTGATCTGTTTCCAAACAGATATAACAACAGGTGTAGGAATTATGTATCTTGGCTACCAGACCCCAATGCACACTCCATAAATGCTTTTACCATTAAATGGAATGGAATGTTTTTCTATGCATTTCCACCATTTAACCTTATATGTAAGTTACCACAAAAAATAATGAATGAAAAGGCAACAGGCATTGTTGTAGTTCCATGGTGGCCTGCACAACCATGGTATCCAATTTTCAACTCCATGGTTATATCAGAGAGAATTGTATTTGAACCCCGTAATAACTTACTACTGTCTCCTTCCAGGGAACCACATCCTTTATACAAGAGCCTCAAACTGATTGCCGCCACATTATCAGGTGCGCGTTCCTAGAGAAAGGAATACCTCCTTCTTCAATGGACATAATGTTAACTTCCTTATCCAATAAAACCAGAAAACAGTACGAATCGGCACTGAATCAGTGGATAATCTTCTGTAGGAGTCAGGATGTGCATCCCTTGTCAGACTCAGTACCCATGGTAATTTCGTTCTTAACCTCTAAGTTTGAGCAAGGTCTATCATACAGCTCACTGAACACCATAAGGTCAGCAATTTCTTTAATTTTAGGCTCACACTTGGGTACAGATGAGAGAGTGACGAGGTCTAACTAAACTAACTAAAACTAAGGCCCAAGAAACCTAAATACGACATAGTATGGGATCCTAATATTGTCTTAAGATACAAATCAAATTTATTCCCTAATCAAGACCTTAGTTTGGAATTACTTACTAATAAATTATTAACATTGCTAGCACTTGTAACTGCGCATAGGATCCAAACTTTATCACTTATTAGTATAGATAATATAATATATACAATTAATATATATTATATAGCACTTCGCCCGCGACTTCGTCTGCGTAGACTTTAGAGGTGCCGCGCAACTTCTTTGTCCCATATTGTCCTTCTCGGAAATTCATTTTCATGATTCTTTATTCTGATTGTTTGTGAGTCTTTACTGTTCGTACTTTCAGCCCCAGAACTACTTTGACATGTGTCTGGTATTCTGGTACTTGTAAATCTTTCGCTCATAACTCCAGCCCAGAAGAAACTTCGATATGTTTCGGTTCGCCTGGTATTTTTAAATGCAAACCACTCATAATTCAAGCTTTGGAAATACTTCGACATGTTTTTGGTATCCTGGTACTTGTGAATTTTTAGCGTAATTACAGCCCGAAAAAAACCGCTATCTGTTTCTGTTCTCTTGGTACTTTTGAATCCTAACCACTCAAAATTCTAGCGCCGGAAACAATAAACCATGTTTCTGGTCTCCTGGTATCTACTTTTGTATCTGTAGCGCTCATAATTACAGCCCCGAAAATACAACGACATGTTTCTGATCTCTTGGTACCTTTGAATCCTAACCGCTCACAATTCCAACCCTGGAAATACTTCGACATGTTTCTGATCTCCTGGTACATAATGAATCTTTAGCGCTCATAATTCCTGCCCGGGAAAACCTTCCACATTTTTCTGTTGATTTGTTACTTTTAAATCCGTACCGCACATATATAGCGCAGAAATATTTTGACATGTTTCTGGTCACCTGTTACTTATGGATCTTTATCATTCACAATCCTAGCCCCGAAAATACTTCGACATGTTTCTGGTCTCCTGGTACTTTTGAATTCTAACCGGTCACTATTCAAGCGCCGGAAATATTTCGAAATGTTTATGGTCTCCTGGTACTTGTGAATCTTTAGCGCTCATTATTTCAGTCACAGAAATACTTCGACATGGTTCTGGTCTCCTGTCACATGTGAATCTATAGCGCTTACAATTATAACCCGGAAAAAAATTCAACCCACATATTTCTGTTCGACTGTTAAAAAAAAAAACAAAAAATATTCGAGCCCAAAAATACTTTAAAATCGTTCTGTTTTCCTGGTACTTGTGAATCTTTAGTGCTGTCAATTTCAGCCCCGGAATTACTACGACATGTTTCTGTTCTCCTGGTACTTGTGAATTTGAAGTACTAAGGCAGCAGAAGCGCTAGGTTTCCACTTCCTCCTCAATCTCCATTAGGCCATGCCTTTTACCGGGATAAAAAGTAGCCTATGTTTGATTCCAGTATGTGAACTATATGTGTGCCAAATTTCATCCAAATCCCTTCAGCCATTTTTGCCTGATTGAGGCACAAACATACAAACATACAAACATACAAACATACAAACATACAAACTTTCACATTTATAATATTAGTATGATTATTATATTATATTATTTTTAATATATATATAGTATATATATATATATTAATGAAGATAATATTGATATTAAAATCCCAGAAATGATTAAAACATCTGGCCAAACAAACTTCAACCTAATTTAATATTACCATTTTACAAAGATAAAATGAGCATCTGTCCAGCAAAAACATTACTTTGTTATTTAGATAGTGCTAAAATTATAAGACAAAATTGTGATACTTTGATTATAACACTTAGAAAACCTTACCATGCTGCCTCTACTGCGTCTATAAGTAGATGGATAAAGCAAGTTTTGAATGATAGTGGCTTAGATACTGCTAAGTTCACAGCTCACAGCACAAGACATGCCTCCACTTCAAAGGCTTCTAAAGGAGGCATAAATATTGAGATAATAAGGAAAGCTGCAGGCTGGACACAAGGATCTTCTACATTTGCTCGTTTCTATAACAGACCAATTGTCAGTGATCCAAATGCTTTTGCTCAAGCAGTCTGTTCAACAGACATTTCTTTGTAAGATACTTTAAGTTAAGTGCCTACATTAATAACTAGACAATTAGTCACCATTGTTGCTGTAATAATTAATAAGTAACCATTGAGACTGATTACTCTATAATGATGAGAAGACTAATTTTATTCTATTTATCAAATAAACATGTTTATTATTAATACAACTTTCTTCTTTAAACATCTACATATGTACTAAATGAGGACGAGATTACGAACATAATTAAATAGATCGGATTAACTTACCTAGTGACATCCGATCCTCAATTATGTGAAGTAATCTCGTCCTCATTGTATCCCAACCCTTCCCAGATTCTCATCTCTACCCCGTTTGGAAGTTGTGTATAAAAATTGTATGGCTTTGTGTGTGTAATACTTTAAACTAATGAAAATGACAGATATCCAGAGAGCACACGAACGACGAACCACAGACTATCAAATATTTTTTGATGAATGTGTTCATCTTTAAAAATTGTGATACAGCGAGTAGTGCAGAGTGCAAACTACATATGTACTAAATGAGGACGAGATTACTTCACATAATTGAGGATCGGATGTCAATAGGTAAGTTAATCCGATCTATTTAATAAGTCTCCTCTTTCAGTACCTACTAAATATAACTAGATTTAAAAAATTGGATTATTCTTACACAGTAAGTCGATTCTATAAACCCGGTAGAACTGTTTAACATAAAATGTAAAAATTAATCGGTGTTCCGTAATCTGCAACTGTCAGGGAAAATCAAAGAAATTGTTTCTTTTTGCTGGCTGGACAAAATTCAGAATCAACTTTATTCATCAGTGCCCTGCAATAGGTACCCTCTTCCTGTTATCTTAATTTTAGAGAGATCAGGATACGCAAGGTATTAACTTAAATTAGATTTTATCCATGCAACAGATATTTTTCGACATCCACGCGAACGAAGTCGCGGGCACAGCTAGTATATAATAAACTACCGGGAAACATAAAGCAAGAAAACAAAACCAGTATTTTTTAAATAAGTTAAAACAATTCTTAATTGAAAAAAAATTATTAAACATTGGAAGAATACCTTACGGATAAATTTTAATAATAACAGGATATATATGTAAACTTGATAATAACAAATAAATGGCATTCTATCTTATTAACAATAATAAGTAACATAGTATTATATTAATAATAATAATAAATAAATGATATTCTATTCAATTAATAACAATAAATAAACAAATGACATTCTGTCTAATTACATAGCGAGCGCTACTATATGAATATCGCTGATGTTGCACCCGCGCTGGTACTTATTATTGCCGATGCACCAATGACGTCAATCGATTTCGTAAACTGTTGTTGTTCAATAAATTGTAAGAATGATTATTCTATTGTCCTACTTCGACCTGGAATCATCATTCATAGGGTTAATTTTGTAATACTAATTCAGTAATTAAATTAATTTAAAATTTTTTCGTTTGTTTTTCGATCCTCCGATCGCAGCAAACGTAATTGGCGCAGTCGGTAGGATCCCCGCGAGAGATATCGGGACTCTATTTCACATCAGTAATCGTGTCATGAGTCACTCGGTTGGCTATTAAGCACCATTTCGGGTATCCTGAACCTACGAACCTGCTGCAGACCGGAAGGAGAATCCAGCCATCGATTCACGGAGAGGAACCAGAAATCAGATACCTGTAAGTACACTTGAATCATTCTCGTCTTGCACCCTTTGAATCTTAAACCTCAAGATTTACCATCCAAGGGCCTCTTGTGCACGGGAGCCTGAATTGCGACAGGCTCGCCAACGTACAGTAGATATAAATATTTTTTTTTTTGAAAAAAAAAAATAATTAAAAAAAAAAAACTTTGCCCCACACTAGGAATTTCTCCTGTATCGTGGGTGTGTTCACAAACATATAAATACACATACACAAACAGCCAGACCCGGAACAACTATCTGTAGGCCATACAAATATTTGTTCCGTGCGGGAATCGAACCCGCGACACGCAGCGCAGCAGTCAATCGCTCAACCACTGCGCCAACCGTGCCGGCAAATAGGGATATAACTTCGGATAACTTAGAATTAGACAATATGACTCAAGCTCAGAATAACCTAGATACTATCTACAAGGCTCTTCGCCTTATTCCAGATTTTGACGGCAACCCAAACATACTTACCCGCTTCATTAGAATTTGTTATTCGTTAGCTGCGCAGTACTTAAGTAATACACCTGGCAGTGAATTTTCCAACTTATGCTTACTAAACGGGATACTTAATAAAATAACTGGAACCGCGTGTACTATTAACGCCAATGGAATACCAGAGAGCTGGCTAGGCATTCGAACTGCCTTGATTAATAACTTCTCGGATCAGCGTGATGAAACCCCATTGTACAACGACCTCTCTTTAGCTACTCAGGGTAATAAAACGCCACAAGAATTCTATGATCATTGCCAAACGTTGCTTAGTACGATCATGACATACGTGACTTTACATGAGACTGTACCGACGACTATAGAAGCGAAACGCGACTTGTATAAAAAGGTTACTATGCAGGCATATGTCCGAGGGTTAAAAGAACCTTTAGGATCCCGTATACGTTGCATGCGCCCACCAACCATAGAAAAGGCGCTCGAGTTCATTCAAGAGGAACTCAATGTAATGTACTTGCAACAACGCGAGTCCCCAAAAGCCCAAGCTCCTCCTAAAGTCGCTCACCCCACTCTAACACCTGTAGCGTTTACCCCACGAACTCATAACTTCCCAACACCAGTACCCAACTGGCCATTACCCATAGGCCAGCGTCCAGCGGGGCCAACACCTCAGCCTTTTAAATTCCCTGCACCAGCACAACATCAGCAGCGTATGCCAACGAACACGCAAAGAATGTTCAGTGCGGCACCTCCCAACTACAGCCCCCGTAGTAACGTATTTAGATTAACACCCCGAAATAATGCACCTCAAGGCCCTCAGCCAATGAGTGGTGTCCAACGATTTACTCCCAAACCCCTACCTCCAACAAATCAGCCAGCAGCCCATGATTGGAATAAGTTTGGGAATCCACCACCTTCAAACTATTTTAAAGCCCGAGAAATGAATATTAATGAGTGCATGACATATGACGACTCATATTACGACTATTACTACGAACCAGTGTACAATTACTATACTGACTATAATGACAGTGTCTTTGACCCAAGTCTCGCCGCTGACTCGACTCATAATAACGTGTCAACGAATGACCAAGTATTTGATGAATCGCAAACAGTTGTAACCAACCATGCTCAGCAGGATTTTCAGGAGGCTTCGACGTCGCAAAAACCAAAATAGAATTAAATCTTCAGACACAGAGGCAACTTCCCTATATACAAACTAGAGACCCACCTTTAAAACTTTTAATAGTCATAATAGTTTAACAATCCTTAATTAGCCCCGAAGCTGTCGAAAAATATTTCGCCGAATACCCCTTGAATTTCGACCCATTTGAGGTAACCAACATACACGCAACAAGCAGGAACGACTATTCTATAACCTTACCATGTTTTGCGGAGTTTCATCGGTTTAGATCTGTTAAATGATTGGGAAGCTCGCATAGATTTGAAGGAAAACATGTTAGTAACTCGATCCGCGATAAACCCTATTGTAATGTATAACTCGTGTAATGTAAATTTATACGAAGATATTATACCAGTCGGGAGTACTAGGGTTACCCGTATCCCCATTGATGTGCCAGAAGGCGACGTTTTTATTCGGGAACAAATTCTTTGCAATTGCATAATTCATGAATGCATTATTACCGTGAGTAATAATCGTGGCTACTTGGAAATCGAAAATCCGACACCGAACGACGTAATATTTTCAATCGATCGCCCAGCGCACGCGGATTTATTTAATATCGAGTGCAGTAGTACTCAACAAACATCGATACGCGCTCAGGAAGTAGTATCGCGTTTAAGAACTGATCACCTAAACCCGGAGGAAAGGGCTAACCTTATAGCTCTTTGTTCCCGTTACCCGGATGTTTTTTACATTGAAGGTGAGGGACTAACTTTTACAAATAAGATAAAACATCGGATAAGAACTACCGATGACGTTCCAGTGCACGCTAAAAGCTACCGGTATCCATTCGTGCACCGCCAAGAAGTTAGGGACCAAATAACTAAAATGCTTGATCAGGGCATCATACGACCATCGGAATCCGCATGGAGCTCGCGTATTTGGGTGGTTCCAAAGAAGATAGATGCCTCAGAAAAGCAAAAATGGCGTCTCGTAGTTGACTTCCGAAAGTTAAACGAGAAAACACTAGACGATAAGTACCCTATACCCAACATCAATGACGTTCTCGACAAATTAGGTAAATGCCACTATTTTACGACCTTGGATTTGGCAGGTGGATTCTACCAAGTGGAGATGCACCCCCAGGATGTAGAAAAAACCGCATTCAATGTAGAACACGGTCATTTTGAATTTCTCAGAATGCCGACGGGACTAAAAAATTTGCCGTCCACGTTCCAACGTGTGATGGACAATGTCCTCAGAGGACTCCAAAACGAGATATGCCTAGTCTATTTGGACGACATCATTGTTTTCAGTACATCCCTTCAGGAACATATAATTAATCTCGAAAAAGTATTCCAGAGACTCCGAGAGTCCAACTTTAAAATCCAGATGGACAAATCAGAATTCCTTAAACTTGATACAGCTTATCTAGGTCACATCATCAGTAAAGACGGCATTAAGCCAAATCCCGATAAAATATCCGCAATTAAGAAGTATCCCATTCCAAAACCACCGAAGGAAATCAAACAATTTCTGGGCCTCCTTGGCTATTATCGAAAATTTATTCCTGACTTCGCCCGAACTACAAAACCACTTACTCAATGCTTGAAAAAAGGACGAAAAATCAACCTTGACTCCGAATACGTGAATTGTTTCGAAAGATGCAAGACCCTCCTGACTAATGACCCCATCCTACAGTATCCAGACTTCAGTAAAGACTTTAACTTGACGACAGACGCCTCAAATGTAGCCATCGGTGCTCTTTTATCCCAAGGACCTATAAACTCGGATAAACCTATCTGCTATGCATCCCGAACCCTAAATGAAAGCGAGATGAACTATAGTACTATAGAAAAGGAATTACTCGCTATAGTCTGGGCTACGAAATATTTTAGACCTTACCCATTTGGACGTAAATTTAAAATTTTCACTGATCATAAGCCGTTACAATGGATGATGAACATGAAAGAACCAAATTCCCGACTGACAAGGTGGAGACTTAGACTTAGCGAATACGACTTTTCAGTTATTTACAAAAAAGGGATATCCAATACAAATGCTGACGCCCTTTCTCGCATTGAAATTCACACTAAAGAAGCCATGTCCTTAATAGAGGAAATTGATGAACTCAACTACTTAATGGGAAATCCATCAGAAACCATCCTTGGCAAACCAAACTCCTCAACCGAAACAGCACATACAAGCGTAGAGAATCCCATCCTAGAAATCCCCATAACTGACGAACCATTAAATAAGTTTAACAGACAGATATGTTTCACCATTGTAAATGACGTTAAAAAACGACGCGTAGTTACCAGGCCATTTGACACCCATACACGTACAAGTATCCAGCTATCCGAGTCCAACCTAGAGGAAGATGTGATCTGTGCCGTAAAAGAGTACGTTAACCCCAAGGTTAAGACAGCTATTTTAGTTATTCCACCTCTAGCCATGTATTCGATTATACCGATTATACAGGACAAATTCAAAAGTTCATCCCTAAATCTCGTTTTAGCTAAATCTGAATTAGAAAATGTCAAAGATTATCTTCGACAACAGGAGATAATACGACACTATCATGACGGTAAAACTAACCATCGCGGAATTACCGAGTGCCATTTAGCCTTATCTCGTAAATATTACTGGCCAAAGATGAAGGATCAGATAACTAAATTCATAAATGAATGTACAATTTGCGGTCAGACCAAATATGACAGGAACCCGATAAGACCCCAATTTAACATTGTACCATCAGCTAGCAAGCCGTTTGAGACAATCCACATGGATCTATTCACTGTACAGGGTGAAAAATACGTAACATTCATCGACGTATTTACCAAGTACGGTCAGGCTTACCACCTGCGTGACGGAACAGCTATTAGCATATTACAAGCCCTTTTGCAGTACTGCACCCACCATGGCGTCCCTATAACTATAATCACAGACAATGGGACTGAGTTCACAAACCAACTGTTCATGGAATTTATTTATTTAATACTTACGCACATAGATGTACAGAGGCGGACTTAATGCCTTAGGCATTTTCTACCAGTCAACCTTTGGGTGATGAAGAGAATAATAGTGGTAGGTGCAATGTGGTTAAAAAAAAACCAGAAACGCGATTAAAATGAATACAAAGATAAATATATATAAACTATACATACATTATAATATATACTCAAATTAATAAACTAATACACAAAAATACTTAAACAGTTTATGCAAACAAATAATGAGAGAAAAAAAAAATTAAAAAGAAAATTAGCACTGTGACGATACTACTGCCAACTTCTTACGAATGTGCTCTCGAACCTAAACTTTGAAAGTTAATCGGTTGGTTGCCATCCTGATTTCCTGGGGAAGTGCATTCCACAGAGAAATGGATTGTATAAAAAAAGAATTGTGAATGAAATCAGTACGGTGAGATGGACAGTGAAGAAGAAGATTATGGGATGAGCGTAGATTTCTAGTTAGAGCCCTCTGCTCTCTGCGCTGACGTATGGGCAACCACTTTAGAAGCGAGCGGTGCGCAGAGACATGATCATATTTGCGTAGATTGAAAACAAATCGAATGCAGTAATTTAGAAGGCGGTCAAGTTTGTTGAGGAGATCTGAATTCAGGTCATAATAACACACGTCACCATAATCGATGATGGGGAAAATTAAGGTCTGAACAAGCATTGTTTTTGTGGTCGACGGCAATAAATTTTTCAAGCGATACAGAGCCCGCAGCGTTCCCGTAACCCTCTGACTGACGCTAGCGACTTGCGCACGTCAGTTTAGGGTGCTATCAATACGCAAGCCTAAGTCTTTTACGTCAGTGCTGAATGGCACGATCGAACTATCAAAAAAAACCGGTGGCAAAGTTGCAAAATTCAGTTTAGCGATGCTTCGCGGACTCCCAACAATGATCGCCTGACACTTGTTAGGGTTAACTGCAAGACCGAATTTTCCGGACCAGGTTTCAATGGCCATTATAATAATAATAATAATAATAAAGCCTTTTATTTCCGAAACAAGACAGCACAATTTACAATAATAGTTATAACAGAAATCACAACATGTCTCGAATTTCGGTGTGCCTCATGGCATAGGCCTCCTCTAACAACTTCCATTGTTGTCTGTCGCGGGGTAGCCTCGTCCAATTTGGACCCGCTGTCATCTTTATTTCCTCCTCCCAACGTGTAAGTTGTCTTCCTCGATTTCTTTTGCCATCCCTTGGATACCACTCTGTCACTACCTTGCTCCACTTTCCTTTAGTGTCTCGCATCAAGTGGCCTGTCCACCTCCACTTTTGTTGGTCTATTCTTGTTAGGATGTCGGCCAATTTTGTTTTAGCTCGGAGATCTGTGTTTCTTATTCTATCCTGTCTCTTTACACCTACCATGCTTCTCTCCATTGCTCGTTGACACTTGGCAAGCTTTTCTCTAAGCGATTTGGTGAGTGCCCATGTCTCACACCCATATGTTAAACATGGGAGTATACATGAGTTGAAAGTCTTTCTTTTCAAATTCATGCCTAGATCTTTAGACTTCATAATCTCTTTGAGTGACCAGTATTTTTTCCAACCAATTGCAATCCTCATATTTATTTCCTGGCTAATTTGGTCTTTGTTAGAGATGACTTGACCAAGGTATATGTATTCCTCTACATAAGACAAAACTTCTTCCTTTATTTTTATGTCTACTTTAAAAGAGTTATTCATTAGTTTCGTCTTGCTGTAATTTATTTTTAGACCAATTTTCTCGCTTTCTTCACTCAAACTTTTTATCATCATTTGCAAGTTTTCTGGGATCTCTTCGAATAGCACTAAGTCGTCGGCAAATCTGAGGTGGCTCAATTTCGACCCATTTATGTTAAGACCAAACTTTTCCCAGTTCAAGTCACGAAAGATGTTTTCTAAAACGGCAGAGAACAATTTCGGAGATAGTGGGTCTCCTTGTCTCACACCTCTTTCTATGTGGAATTCGTTTCCCAGAGATTCCAATTGAATTCTAGCTGTACTGTTGGAATAGATGGTTTGAATGATGTTGATGTATACTGCTGGTATTCCTTGTTGCTTTAGGGTTTCCCATATGTATTCGTGACTTAAACTGTCAAAAGCCTTTGCATAGTCGATGAAGGCAATATATAAAATTTTGTTATATTCTTTATATTTTTCAATGACCTGTTTGACTGTATGGATATGGTCAATAGTCGAATACCCTTTTCTGAAACCTGCCTGTTCAACCGGCTGCTGTTCGTCCAGCATTGGGCTCATTCTATCCAGTATAACCTTTGCAAATATCTTGTACACATTTGACATTAAGCTTATTGGTCTGTAATTTTCAATATTCTCTTTGTCGCCTTTTTTGTGTATTAAGATGATGTGAGATTTTGCCCATCTTTCAGGAATAACACCGCTTCTCAGAATCTCGTTAAATATTTGAGTAAGGATGGGTATCAGTTCTTCTATTGATCCCTGCAGCAGCTCATTTTTGATTTTGTCTGGACCAGGAGATTTTCCCAGCTTTTGACTCCTGATTGCTTTCTCTACCTCTTCTGGTAAAATTGAAGGTACGGGTTCTAGATTGGCTTCAAATATTGATTCGGTATGTTTTTTAATCGCTACGTTTGGTGTTTGATTTGCGTATAGTTGACGGTAGAAGTCTGTTGCTAGTTCTTTGATGCTCTTCCTCTGTGTAGTGATCTTTGATCTCCTTTTAAGTTTTGGTATCCATTCTTTTCCTGCCTCCCGTAGTTCCTTTAGTGCTTTTTTGACACCACCGGTTTTTTGTATATGGTATTCTAAGGTTTGTAGTCTTTTGATCTTACGGTCTCTTCTGATGCTGACTTTTAGTTTTTTGTTTGTCTCTGTTATCAATTTTATGTTTTCTTTTTTTAATTGGTTCTTTATCAATTCTTTCCTTTCGCTTATCAGTTGTAAAGTTTGGTCGCTAAGATAGTATTTTTTACTTTTTTCTTTCCTGTTTGAGATCAGATGGTTTTGTATTTGTTTCTCTAGTATATCATATTTCTGTGTCACTTTTAAATCCTTTGTTATATTTTTTATTTCTTCTGTATACTTTGAGTTTTGTAAATCTGTTGGTTGGTCTTCAAATCGGTTGGTATTTATGTAGTTTCGGGAAGTTTTAATGGGGAACTTTCTTAAGGAGCAGCGTATCATGCGGTGGTTTGTGTTAAAGTTCAGCTTACATATAACGGCAGTGTCTGTGAATGCTCTGGGGTGATTGCTTATTATATAGTCAATTTCATTTTTGTATGAGCCGTCAGGGGAAATCCAAATCCATTTGTTTTTATTTTTTTTCTTGAAAACTGAGTTCAGTAGAGTTAAATTATGTTCCATAAGAAATTCAACAAGTTTCTGGCCATTTTTACTTCTCTTACCGTAACCAAATTTTCCAAGAACATCTTCTTCGTTATTTTTTCTATTCCCCACTTGTGCATTAAAATCCCCCATTAGGATAATACATTTCTCTGAGTTATTTCTTATTGCTACTGACATCTCTTCATAGAATGACTGTAACACTGCTAGTTCAGATTGTTCAGTTGGAGCATATACTTGTATAATTGACCATAGTTTTTTATATCCCGGCAGCTTAATGTTAAGTACTGCTAATCTATCTGAAATCCCAATAAATTCTTGTATATATTGTTTTAGGTACATTTTGATCAAAAACCCTACTCCTCTCTGGCCGGCTGTTTCACCTTTTTGATATAGGATATAATCTGTATATTCTTCAATTTTTTCGCCTAGTCTTTCATTTCACTTATACCCAGTATGTCGAATTTTATATCTTCTAGGGCCTTGTTTAATTCCATCAAGCTTTCAGGTGTCCTAAGAGTTCTCGTGTTTAGTGTAGCAATATTAAATACTTCACATCTTTTAGTTAGAGGGTGGTGGTCTAGTTCTCCCGCGGGGACCAGCCGTGGTGGGAGACATTTTGTTGTTAGCCGTTTCTCGTGATGTAGTGGTTGTCCGGTTTGCATTGCTTGATCTCTAATTTCTGTTTGTGGTCTTGTCAGAGAACGAGATTGATCTCCCTCGTAGGTACTGAAATGCATCCAGCTTCTTCATTTTTGGGTCGTTTTTCGTGATACCATTCTCGGGACTTGAAGTATCAGATCTTTTCCTTTTTTCGTTTTCATTTCTCTCTTTGTTCCTTTTTTCTTTATTCTTTACATAAGTGTCTTTGGGCAAATCATGTGTAATATAGGTATCGGGTTTCATTTTCTTTTTGTTTTTTAGTATCTAGATCTTTTTGCCTAGAGTCGTGGTAGCAAGAAGAATTGGTCTTATCTTACCGTCTTCATTCCCTTTTTTGCCCAGTCTCTGGACTCTATCGATTTCTCCTTGGTTAAGCTGGACCTCTATATCTGTTAGTGTAGATGTTACCAAAGTTATTAAATCCTCCTGCTTTTCGTCCTTCGGTTCTGGGACCCCATGAATTATTATGTTGTTCCTCCTTCCATTCATCTCAAGGTTTTCAATTTTTCTATTTAATTTCAATGGCCATTAAGTCCCTATTAATTTTGTCAACAATGTCCGGTATTTCATCAATTTTCCCTTGACAGTACAACTGCAGGTCATCTGCATACAGATGATACGCACACTGAAGTTCAGAAATAATGAGATTAATAAAGATAGAAAACAAAAGAGGAGAAAGAATGCCGCCTTGAGGAACGCCAGTTTCTAAATCACACCAGTTAGAGGCTGAATCCCTAACGTGAACCGACTGCTGACGTTCCTGAAGGTAGGAAGCGAACCACACCAGTACAGCCGGAGAGACCATCACAGAGGACAAAATGGCTAGTAGGATGTCATGACTGACGGTATTGAAGGCATTCGAGAAATCGACCAACACTAGCACAGTGACTTTGGTGTCTTCCAGTCCTGCCCTTATATCGCCTGTCACTTTAAGGAGGGCGGAAACAGTGCTGTGCCCAGGCCTGAACCCAGATTGTAAGGGGCTTATCAGTGAATTGCACTGCACAAACTTTGAGAATTGTTTGTGGACACAGGCCTCAAGCACTTTGGAAAGGAAGGGAAGGATAGAAATAGGGCGAAAGTGGGTTGGAAGAGTGGGATTGGGGACTTTAGGTACGGGACGAATATAGGCTTTACGCCACAAGGATGGGAATTCTTCGGAGCACAATGAAAAATTGACAATATGAGTGATAGCAGGTAAGAGATGATCCAGAATAGTTATGATCATACCACGAGTGATATTATCACATCCCATTGCATTGGATTTGATAGAGAGTAAGATTTTTCTGATCTCCCCCGGCTCGACTGGAACGAAACAAAAAGGATCAATTTGAGGACGCGTTAGACCAGAGTTAGAGTTTGTTGTTTGGTGAAACGATCCATAGTAGGCACAGTGGAAAAATGTCGGTTGAGATTGTCTAAGTTAATAGAATTAGGAGGGTCTAAATGTCGCGGTTTGCCGATACCTAGTGTGCCAAGGAATTTCCAAATATCGGCAGAAGAGGATGAAGAAATATTTTCCAGAATATGGCGGCGTTTAGCATTACGTATCATCTGGTTGCATCTGTTCCTCGATGCCTTAAATAGCGTCCAGTTCTCATCAGAACGGTCCCTTTTATACTTACGGAACGCGCGGTCCCTGCGTTGCATGGCCATCTGTATACCTCTCGACATCCAAGGTGCAGGAGGACGTTTCAATTTCACTTTCCTGACAGGAGCGTGGATGTTGTAAAGGTTGACCACAACATTGTTGAAAATTTCAACCTTATCGTCAACCGTAGTGGCCTTCGTTAAGATCTCCCAATCAACCACAGACGCATCCTTTCCAAGCTTTTCAGCGTCCATTCTTGCAAAACAACGCCTGTACAGAACCCTGGGCTTAGGCTTCGGAGGTTTAAGGATATAGGAAAGGAAAATCAAATCATGATGGGAAAAACCAGGGGCGTCATGTTGACCATGGGAGGAGACGAGGGACGGATTCGAAGTAAGGATAAGGTCGAGCCAAGTGTCATCACCCGCAGTGTTGTGGTGAGTAGGTTGGAGGGGTAGCACGTGCAGACTAGCTGACTCGACAAGATGGAGAAACTTACGGGATCGAGGGGAATTTTGGGCAAGGAGGTTTGTGTTGAAATCACCCATGATGATGTGGTGTGTATACTCTGAACCCAAGGATTCAAGTACCGATTCGAATTCAGTGAAGTAATCGACAGTGGGGGGACAGTAGACAATACCTATGACAGTTTTGGCTCCTTTGACGCAAACTTCAAGGAAGATAAACTCAGCAGATGCAGAATAGCTTGAAGAAGAAGAAGCAAGTATTTTAAAAGGGAAGTCACTGCGTAGGTATATGGCCACACCACCCCCTCCCTTACCAATCCGATCATTCCGTATGAGTACGAAACCCGTGAGAGGGGAAGTGGTGGACAGAAGATGCGGTTTGAGCCAAGTTTCGGAAATCAGGATGGCGTGAATGTTGTTATTATTGAAAGCATCGTACAACTCGCTGTATTGACTGGCAACGCTTTAAGCGTTAATGTGACACACATTCAGCAACCGACCAGACTTATCATTGAACGCATGTTGCAAAAAGTCACCAAGCGTTTCACCCAGAGAAAAAAGACTCATTGTCTGACATAGGTGGAAGAATAATAAGTATAAAATATAATATATAATAAAACTAATTAAAATATAAAATAATATAAGAACGTTTTGGCTAAAAACAGAATGACCACGGTGCAAATCGAATATCTCTGCACCACCCGCCAGCTAACACCAACACTAAACGCAACAGTTTTAACAAACAAGGTCAGCACATACACATGAAACACAAGAGAACAAGAAACATTTAGAAGAAAACTGAAATTCCCAATCGCAAAAAGAGTAAAGAAAAAAATAAAATAAAAAAATATGGTGGGAACAAAACAAAAACAGAAAAAAAGCACATAAAACAGTGGCATACCATACAATAACAAACAGTGTAATAATTTGTAATTCAACATTAGTTTCTGAACGTGCACTAAGTGTCAAATTGACGCAAGAAATCATTTGTTTCGTCAATCTGACAAGTCGATACATTGTCACAGTATAAATAAATATGACATTGTTGAGGGTACTATATTGAATAACAAACCATATAAGAAGCAAAATAGAAACAAAGTAAACAGTGGGAGCACAAACCAAAGAAAGAATCAGTAAATATGAAATGGGAAAACTACAAGGTTAGTTTTAGTATTGCAAATGTATGGAATATTTGTACATTGGGACTCACAACATATCAACAGAAAACAAACAATAATGTTATTTACGTGTCGTGTATTTCAGGGTCCCAGCAGCGTCCACACTTCTTCCGCTCGTAGATGGATTTGCGGTCGGCGCCTTGGGATACTTCACCATCAAGGGCTTCAGCTCGTCGGAGGAAGTTATTTTGTGCCGACTGCCATCAGAAGTCTTGATGTGAATGACGCCGTCCTGAGTCCAACACACCCGCATACCGAAGTGTTCCCGCGCCTTCCCGAAGATTGACTGCCTAGCCTTAGTTAAGAACTCCTTAACAGATATTTTGGAGCCTCTCAAACCAGTCTTTGCCTTCCAGACTGAGGCCTTAATGTCCAAACTGGCAAACCGAACAAGAATAGGCCTATGATGCTCATTGCTGGGGACTCCAAGTCTGTGACAGGCTTTGATTGAGGATGCTGTGACATTTTTGAGGGAAAGCTTCGTATGTAGCACATCTAATATTAATGCTACGCTATCTTCATTCTCCACTTCAGCAAGTCCCTGGAAAATCAATGCTTTCCGTCGGTGCCTGGTCTCCATTCCATCAATTTGTTTGGCACACTCATTGATTTGACTTCGCAGCAGACCAAGCATGGAACGCACGAAACTCATCGGCAATCTTCGCTACAGTGTTCGCTTTAGCAGGCCCGGCGCATTGTATTTGAGCTTCAAGTTCGCCCATCTTCTTCAGAAAGTTCTCCTCAAGGCTTTCTGAGCAGCAAGGACTTCAGCGTACTGAGACATTATCTTGCGTTAAGTGCTGACTAACTATTGTGACAGTGAAGTGAACAGCTGGCAGGTGGTATTTATAAAGTGGTACAATGTCACATATATGAGCCACAAACGTGAGTACTTGTAATATAATGGTTGTAGACTAAGTACTGATTTAAACTTAATCAGTATTTTAACTAATTATAATTTTAATAAAATTTCAAAATTTCCACAAAAAATCGAACGTCTATACTTTTTTGACACCTACCCGCAAAAAAAGCAAGAATTTACGAGGCTTCATAACATCAACCATCATAGAATACTAGCTCACTCACCCAACGACAACGGAAATATCGAACGACTACACTCAACCCTTCTAGAACATCTCAGACTCCTTAAGCTACAGTTTAAAGACGAACCAATAATTAATCTTGTATGCTTTAATAGTTTATAATAGCTCTATACATAGTTTCACAAGATGTCGACCCTTTGACTTACTGACTGGTCATTTTGACCCCCGAGACTGTAAAGACATTGACCTTACACAGCATTTATTACAACAGTATACGCAAGCCCATAGAGATAAAATGAAACATGTCTATGACATAATTAACTCGTCATCACTGGCTAATCGTACCGCGATAATTGAGAAAAGAAATGAAACCCGTGAGCCCGAGACAGAATACGCCCCCCAACAGCAAGTATTTATAACAAACCCTCTTGCAAGTCGACAAAAGACTGCCCCACGATATACACAGGACACAGTTTTAGCAGACCTGCCGATCCACATTTATACTTCGAAAAAACGTGGTCCCATAGCGAAGTCAAGACTTAAGCGTGTACCTAAATCCGCAAAATTGTTACAGGATCCTACTGATAACAATGCTCCCAATGACGCGATCTCAGGTGATAAGACTTGAAAGCCTTGACGATGGACCAGGACTTCTACCCTTTAAACTTGGACAAATGAAAATCACGACTCATCATCATACTTTTATTCAGTACATACAACTAAGTAATATCGAAAACAATATTCACTCCCTACAGACCCAACTAACGAACTGCCAAAATCAAATGACTAATGATACCTACTCACTATACGAAATTCAGTTGGAATATCTTGCTAGCAAACTTGGCAATGTCCTAAAACAATTACGATCTTTAGAACCCAATAGAGCGAAAAGAGGTCTTGTAGACGGACTAGGTTCAATAATAAAAAGCCTAACCGGGAACCTAGATCACGAGGATGCACTAAAATATAATCAGGCAATTCAAATCTTAGAACGTAACCAAAATAAATTAGTGACTGAATTCAATGATCATATTAGTATCTTTTTGATCATAATAGACTCCGCGGGTACTCCGCGCACTGTAGTACAGCTCCCAGTATTGACGCATTTTTTAAATATAATAATGACCCAGAAGGCCCTTGAAGGTGTAGTACGCGAGTTACATAAAGTCGTTAGTGAACTTGCGACAAAAATCAGTGCTCTTGAGTGCAAAATTGATGAGCAAACAGCAATTATAATTAAGCAAGAGGAATCATTGAAATTATTAACGTCAGCTGTTGAGGGTACACCGAAATCAGTCCCTTCGGAAATATTGGATACCAACGGCGGTCAAGAGAAACCAGCGGTTCCAGCGACTACGCAGCGTCCCATACGTCAAGCGCGAGTTAATTCTAACGCTAAAGCCAAAAGTGGGTACGCAGCCACCGCAAAAAAGCCAGCCGCTGCAAAACTAAGGACCGATGGTGACGTAGGTGATACAATTAATTTGCTGAAGACATCCACGGTGACTGCTACGAGTGCAAATCCCAATCTACCTACAAGATTTATCATCATTGGAAAGTCGGGCCACGAACTCAGCGGAAACGCGCACGGTTAACACAAATGATAATCGCCACGAAAACGTTATTTCCGATGAAGGGTGGCAACCGGCACGCAAAGCACGTAATTCTAAACGGCGAGTTGTCACTGGCAGCGGACAAGAGGATGATGAGCTTAAAACGGTAGAAAAGCTTAAATATTTGCAAGCTTGGTCTTTAAAGCCGGAGACGACGGAGCAAAACTTGCTCACCTATTTGAACAAGCTTCAAGGTTGTGACCAATATATTGTGGAGAAGCGTTTAATCAAGACTACTAGACACGCTGCTTTCGTAATTGGTTTTCCTGAGAGCTTAAACGAGACCATTAACACGCCGGCGGCGTGGCCCGCAGGAGTGAAGTTGTCCGACTGGTTTCCGAGGCGGCCCCGCGGGCAGCGGGGGGACGGGAGCTCCGAGATTCACACCGGCGGCAGTGCATGCGCAGTCGTTGAGTGTTCCCAGTGAACATCGTACTGAACGACGAAATAGGAATGACTTAGTGTCGGTATGCTAATTCTAGTGGTTTAAATAGTCCCTACTCGCAAACGTTAGGACTGGTGTGTTCGAATGGTGTGAAGGTGGTCCAAGCTGGTGGCAAGAAACCTAAGTGCTCGGTAGATCTATTCTACCAGAACGTTAGAGGCTTACGCACGAAGTTAAAATCATTTTATAATAACATTCTCGGGTCTATGGTTGATTTGGTAGCCATAACCGAGACTGGATGTAATGACTCGATACATGATGGTGAACTGGCGCCAAGCGGATACACGATAATTAGATGTGACCGCGCGAATGGCCGCAAGCATGGGGGAGTCATGCTGATCGCCACAACGCGCGGCGCTCTCGACTTACGAAGAGTACCGTTACCCGATAACGCTAGCTTGAACCACCACCCGTTTGAAATCGTATGTGCGACGGTATACCGTCAAAATACTTTTTTGTTTTTGTGTTGTGTTGCGTATATTCCACCTAGGACTATTGAAAGGGAATATATGTTTATGTTCCATTTGCTAGAGCAGTTATGTGTTAGCTATGACAAAGTTGTTTTAGTAGCAGATTTAAATATGTACTCAACAAACCAAGAGGTACAATGTTATTATGAATACTTTGTCACTTTCTGTGGGTTTCGCCAAAGTAACAATATTCTTAATTGCAACAATCGCACGCTCGATGTAGTCCTAACTACTTTGCCCGTAGGTGATATTGTCGTAAATGAGGAACGTGAGGACTGTTTGTTATGCATAGACCCGCAGCATCCGCCGCTGCGAGTAAGTATAAGTCGGGGGCGGGCTACTTCTAGCCCTGGTTACACTATACCGCAGCCTTCAACGTCCCTACCACGATGGAATTATCGCAAAGCGGACTTCCACTCCTTGTACATGGGACTTGCAGTGGTAGACTGGAGCGCCCTGTATGAAACGACTAATCCTGACGAAGCGTTTAGAATATTTTATGATATATTTTATAGGATTTTGGATGATAGCACTCCAAGAAAGAGGTCCAAGGGTGATAGCTTTCGTTATAACTACCCTGACTGGTTCACTGCTGACATAATAGGTCATATTAAGAAGAAGGCTTTGTGGCACAAGTCTTTTAAGAAGACTGGTTCAGTCAGCGACTATGATAAATTTTCTCACTACCGATCTCTTGTCAAAGACAAAATAAGTACTGCATACCGCGATTATCAAATGCGTACTGAGCAACAATTTGTGAAGGAACCAAGATCTTTTTGGGGTTTTATTGGAGGCAAGCGCTCAAAACGTAGTAGACCGAAGATAACTAGGAATGGTGAACCATTGCCAGAACATGAGTGTGCTCAGGCGTTCGCTGACTACTTTCATTCGGTTTATGGGGTGGTGGCACCGCGGTTGGATGCGGCTGCTGCCGGGCAGGCGGCGCCCGAGCGCGGCGCACGCGTTCACGTGGGGCATCTGTCTCTCGGCGAGGTGAGTGCTGCGCTCGCGCGCCTCAAGCCCAAACGTTCGGTTGGGCCAGACGGGGTGCCACCCTTCATCGTTAGGGATTGTAGGACAGTACTGGCCCGGCCGCTCATGCATTTATTTAATAGCTTTTTACGAAAATGCTCGTATCCGGATGGCTGGAAGTTGACTAGGGTTACTCCGGTACCGAAGGGGGCTCCAAGCTCGGATGTTAGCGGATATAGACCAGTAGCAGTACTGTCAGCTTTTGCTAAAGTCTTCGAGTCCGCATTGTGTTCATCTATCCACTCGCAAGTAGCCGCACAGCTCAACGACGCGCAGCATGGTGCGGGCCGTAGCACGAACTCTAATTTAATGTGTTTTTTAAATCAGGCCACCACAGTGCTGGACTCGGAGACTGGTGCCCAACTGGACGTCGCTTACTTCGACTTCAGGAAGGCATTTGATAGTGTGGATAATGACATACTTTTAAGTAAATTTGCGAGGGTTGGTTTTACCCCAGCCCTCCTAGAGTTCTTTGCTAGCTACTTGGGCAACCGCAAACAAATGGTGGAATATGCAGGTTACACCTCGGACTCGTACTTCACCCTCACGGGGGTAAGTCAGGGGACAAATTTAGGACCTTTAGAATTTATAATTATGGTCAATGACCTTCCAGAGGTCATTAAAGATGATAGCTGTTTGTTGTTTGCTGACTGATCACAGACGAGTCGCACTGCGGAATGCTTCAGCGAGACATCGATCGGGTGGTAGCGTGTAGTGAAAAGAATAAGCTGCTCTTCAATGTGACGAAATGTAGCGTAATGTCATTCACGCGGGCCGTAGTACCCCGGCGCCATGATTATTGCATGGGCGGTCATGTCATACCGCGGGTGGGATCAGTGCGAGATCTCGGGGTTACGTTCGTTGTGGATCTTTCGTTTCGTGCTCATATAGTGCAGGTGTGCAAAAAAGCTTTTAAAAATCTCGGTTTTGTCATGCGTGAAACCCGTGACTTCACTAATATGGCAGCAGTGAAAGCACTTTATAATGCGTTGGTGCGAAGCAACTTGGAAACTAGTGCTATCATCTGGAATCCTTATGAAATGAAATATTCTCAGATGCTGGAAAAGATGCAGAACAAATTTACCCGGTACCTGTACATGAAACAGTTTGGTGTCTACCCTTTCTACCCACTTATGTATCCAACTCTCTTTGTTATAGGGATGGTTGGGTACTATAAGTTGGAAGTGAGGAGGAGTGAGCAACTTCGCTCTTGCGAAATATGTTTTTATGGTTTTTCGTGGTATACTCAATAATCCACAAATATTGGAATCGTTGGGATTGCTCGTTCCAGACAGGAGGCTACGGTTGGGACCGAGGGAGGGGCTTTTTAAAGTTCCGGCAACCCGTACAAACCTATTAAAGTTTGCGCCAGTGATTCGTGCGGTAACAATACTAAATAGTGTCTCTCGGCGTTTGGACTTATTTTCTTGCACTTTGGCGGAATTCCAGAGGGTGACACTTAATATGTTGTCCACTGTATAACGTGTGCTCCTAATAGCAATGCGTGACTACTTTTGTTAGCTTGGGTTGTACCTGTTAGAACAAATGTATGTGTTGATGAATATATAAATAAAATAAATAAATAAATAAAATAGTATGAGTAAGGAGTGGATGTCTAAATATAATAGCATAATTACACAGATAGTACAAAACCAGAATAAAATTAACATTACCTTAGAGACTATATTACAAAGTAATGCACAGTGAGAATAGTTTAATAAAATATGCCCATTTTGCTCAACTACTAGAAGTTATAAGCGATAACGTAGAGGATTTAACTCAGGAATTAATGAGGATAGAAAACAGTTTAGCTTTCATTCGTGCGAGTAGTACCCATCACTCCATGATAGACATAGAAATACTAGAGTCAATGGTAAGAAAACTTAAGACTACTTATGCCGAAGAGCAGGTTTTAGATCTAGAACTTAGAGACTATTATGATATTATAAAACCGGAATCATATTATGTAGATAGACAGATAGTATTCGTATTTAAATTTCCAATCTTTTCTAAAAATAGTTACGATACCTACAGACTCTCTGTGGTACCTAATAAACATGCACAAGCTCTTATTCCACCCTTTCCTTTCCTTGCAACTAACGAGGTGTCACATGTGTACATAGAGGCTGAATGCCCGAAGTTGAAAGACTGGTACCTCTGTGAAAAAGATATTATCCACCAGACTCGCACCAAAGCTGACTGCGTCCAGGAGTTAATCACCAACCAAGTTCTACAAGACTCCTGCAGGTTTACCAAAATCACCTTGATGAAAGAAGTCATGGAGAAGCTCGACGACCAACATTACGTCCTATACTTTCCTCAAAAAACGAAGATACAACTAACCTGTAACCGGAAAGACTACACATCGCTTCAGGGTAGTTACCTTGCAACGATTCCTACTGGATGTTATTTGAATTCTGAAGAGTTCACCATTGCAAACGTTTACGATGAAATTAACGGCCAACCCTTGAAGTTAATGAAGATATCCTATGACGCTGAGAAGCAGGCCACCACAGCTACCCACGTCAATCTGAACTCTATTGATCTCCAAGGACTACACAGCATCCAGGACCAACTTATGATCCAGAATCCTGTCAAACTTGAGAACGTGCACACCGACGCACTTTGCCACACGACAATCCCATTCTATGGAGTACTATTGAGTACAAGCGTACTCGTTATCATCGCACTGACCCGGCGCTACCTACGCAGATGTACGAGCACTATGGAAAAGAAACAGCAACCACCAGCCGCAACCCTGGAAGAGAATGAAAGTCCTGGCGAACTTCCGGCAACATTTTCACTCAACGTGCTAAAATAGTCGCCGTTCTAAGGGGGGAGGAATTACATAGCGCTACTATATGAAGATCGCTGATGTTGCATCCGCGCTGGTACTTATTATTGCCGATGCACCAATGACGTCAATCGATTTCGTAAACTGTTGTTTGTTCAATAAATTGTAAGAATGATTATTCTATTGTCCTACTTCGACCTGGAATCATCATTCATAGGGTTAATTTTGTAATATTAATTCAGTAATTAAATTAATTTAAAATCATTAAATTAAAATCCTTCGATCGCAGCAAACGTAATTATCTTATTAATAATAATAAATAAATAACAGTATTATATTAATAACAAATCAATGACATTCTATTCTATTAATAATAATAAATAATATAGTATTCTATTAAAAATAATGAATAAATAATACACTATTCTAATAATAAAAGCCAATATTAAAATAAACAATAAATCAACTAAAAACGTAATTTAATCCAAAAATGCATAAAATATTCAATAATAGGCACAAGTTGGACAGGAAATATTAAACATTGATTTTACAAGATAAATAATGTAAAGCGCTCTTCCTCTCTCCTAATTATTTAAAGTGTTGCTGTACCCGACAGGGACCATAATTGTTTCTATCTATTCATTTTACCACCTGTATGTGTACATTATGGATTGCAATAAACGATTTGAGATTTAATGCGATATCTGAAACTGGATAGTTTTTGAAGGTACATAAATGATTAGAAGTTAGGCGTGCTTCAGAAATCAGAAATCAGAATGTTTATTTGCTCAAAATGTAGGTACAATATAAGATAACTTACACAAACACATAGGTCAGAAGTACATCAATGTCAAGTAGTGTAAGAAGTATCCCATCAAAAACATAACTTGTAAAAAAACCATGTCTCGCAACTCAGTTCATCTACCGTAAAAAGTTGTGAAACCCACGTTATACGAAGTTAGTTAATTTATTCAGTACCTACATAAGGGTCCTTCTGTCTTAAGTTATTAAGTAATTAGCTAACTTAACATCTTATAGTGAACACATCAATATTAAAAAACTTTTATGGTTTAAATAATTGATTGACTTGACAATTGCACCAAATGTATTACTTGTGAGATACATTGTGTTTTCATGCGATTAGTCTATTTATTTAAACCATAAAAGATTTTTGAATAAATTAAAATATACCGTGTTTATACAAGGCCTGCTCGGTTATTGAAAATCAGGCTTCTCGTTTTATCCACAACGAAGTTATAGGGGGTCGAAAATAGCCTGAACTGCTTCGAGAAAAGGATGGTACGGCCGTGCCGCTTTTTGGTCGTCTTGGCGGCACTGCCGTGCCCCCTGATCTCTACGTCTTGTTTAAGTTTCTTATTAACTGAGTATTTTTATGTGGAAACCTTTTTGAACACAAATAAAATTAGCGATGACTACTTGAGGAAATAATATTTTGTTTAGTTTAGAAAAACCGGTGTTTTTAGAGAGTCATTGACATTGCAAATGTCACGGTCCAATAATAAATGTGCTCACATGCTCAGGGTCGCGGGTTCGACTACTCTGTGGTACATTTAGCAGCCCCCCCCCCCCCGCTTCGACGCCGGGGCAAGTTGACGTATTTGCAAACGCTCCGCAATATTTATTTGTAAAAAGTGGTCTAAAATTACATTTTTAACCTAAACTTTTGTGAAGAAACTAATGAACAAAACTGTGTAAAAGAATAGCAATATTCCAAGTGACTCCAACTACCATAATCATCCAAAACCAGGATATACTGAGATCAGTGGGAACGTTAACTCTTAAGCACGACGACCTTGTAGCTAAAATCAACCTGCTGCAACAGGAAAATAAGGAGTACAAGAAGCGAATGTTGAATCTGGAAAATACGCTGGAACAACTGGATAAGAATGCGCACTGTTCAACAATTGAAATTCGAGACATACTCAAATTGGAAAACGAAAATAAGAAAGTGCTAATCGACACAATCCAACAGCTCGGTTCGACATTAGGCCTTGAGACACCGATACACCAGTCCGAGATAAGGGACATCTTTCGCTCCAAGTCTGAAGCAGTATTTGTTGATTTCAGCACTACTATCAGAAAGGAATCACTGATTTCAAAATACAAGAAATCCAGACGCGAACACAAACAGCCGCGATAGGGAAGATGCAAATACAGAATTTATGAGAATTGAAATAATAAAAAGGCCATTGCAACGTTTTTATTTTAGTTAGCTAGTTAGAATTAAAATAACGTGAAATGGAACGTTTCTAAAAACAATAATCAACGTTTAGCTAAGGCAAGATATCTTTTCTACATAGCGCTCAAACGTTACAAACAAAACGCTTCTAGCGGCCTGGACTTCATACGGGGACTGATTACGTTAAAAAAGAAGTGGACTCGACACCAGTTCGCATTGATGAAGAAACTAAACTTCACAAACTTTTTTTTTAATACAATACAGTATAGTAAGTGCCTCTGTAACCGAACTAGGCAAAAACCTGTATCTCGGTATACAGCGTCAAACCTCACGGAATAATATTTGCATACAAAAATTATGCTAACGAATACAGCATTGTTTGAATTGTGTAAGAAAAACAAAACTTAAAAAATAAAAATAAAGTTAGGTGTTGAGTATGTGTGATGAGAGGTGAGTGTGAGTGTAAAGGGAGGTGAGTGTTGGAGTGTGTGTGATGATGTAAGAAATGATACGTGCGGAGTAAGCTGGTGTGACTATTTGAGTGTATGTGTCGATAGAGAGTAACGAAGAGTGAATTAGAAATTGCACAAAGGACCCTGCCTACCTCGGTACGGTAAATAATTTTTCTGTATCATCATAAGTTAATGTCAACAAATACTTTTTCACCCTGTCTTTGTAACGAACCCTATTAAGCGAGTAAATATCCAAAATATGGTTTAATTTAGTATAGACATGGGGACCCAGAAATACAAAAAAATCTTCTTATAAAAGAAGTTTTCGGTTTATGTTCACGAGTACATACTAATTGTTTTCTACGCTTATGTGTAAGGTTGGAGACATATGCTAATTCATGATGTTGCTTCAAAATTATAGTTAGTATGTATAGCTGTCTGACAGTAAGCATCTCACAGTATTTATATAGCTCTTTAGTGGGAAATAACCGAAGCTTGAAAGCGCTAACCTTCAAAATGGCGCGTTGAGCAATCTCAGTGGGCTTAATAACTGTTTTGAGAACTCCTCCCCGGGATCAGATACAGTATATGAGTACTGACTGGCACAAAGCAAAGTAGATTTGTTTCAATAAACAAGCATCAACAACGTATCGCAGCTCACACATATATAAGCTTTCTGACTCGAGTGCTCAGCAATTTTATATGGTCTTTGAAGCCAAGATTGGCGTCGAAGAGGATCCCTAAGTATTTTTATTGAATTTACACGTTCTATAGGCTTACAATTACAATGTGTGTCTAATGAGCATTGGTGAGGGACTATGTTGTAGTTGCTCCCTACATTTGTTGCATGGAGTATAATAAACGTCAGGTATTTGGTTTTGTCAGAATTTAAGGTTAAAAGATGAAGTTTAAGCCATTGGTTTACGATATTAAACCCATTTTGAGCAGCATTAAAGGCCTCATCCCAGGTATCGACAGAGAAAAGAAGAGCTGTATCATCAGCGTATGATATTATGTCACCCATGTAGGGCCTAAAAAGAGTGTAGGGCCTAAAATGCTACCATGGGGAATGCCAAATGCCACCGGAAGATCAGCACTCACAAAACTCCCTATTCGAACACGCTGCGTCCGCCCTGTGAGATAACTCTCGAAAAGGCGGAGTTGAAGTCCTTGCACTCCAAATTTTTCCAGCTTGGTAATTAAGTTGGGAATAGAAATGGTGTTAAACGCTTTTTTGAGGTAGGAATATAGATAAGCATTTACGCCCTCTTTCCAGGTTAGTACTCACAAAATTAGTTAGATACTAAACAGCATCATCGGTAGATCTGTTAGATCTAAAGCCAAACTGATTATTTGCAAGTAGGTTATTTTTTTCCAAGTATCTAGTGAGTCTATTGTTAATTATCTTTTCCAGTATTTTTGAGATAGCAGGTAGAATAGAAATCGGACGATAAATGGAGACGTCATTTCTATCACCATCCTTAAACATTGGACGAACTTCGGAGTTTTTCAATTGGGAAGGGAAACGACCCGTATGGAGGAACTGGTTAAAATGAAAGGAAGTCAAGATATTATGAGACTAGCTTTGGTTAAATACTCTTGTTTATATTTTGTCGTCTTAGTATGCTTTTTAGCCGACAAAAAAAACGGAGGTTTTCGTTGCCTTTCTCATAGACGTGGCTATTTTGTACAAAAAGAATTTTACAAATCCTACTGGCAGTTCCAGAGTTTAGTCCGTTCAAACAAACAAACTCTTTAGCTCTATATTTGTATAGATAGATTTGCTGTTGTAGCGACAATAGAAGAACTTATCCTGAAAATTTCAAGTGTCTACGTATTACGGTCCAACTAGAGACATCCCGCTGACAGACAGACGAACAAACGAACGCACGGACAGCGGAGGCTTAGTCATAGGCGCTGCAACGTCGTCCGAGTCTGCGAATTAGCGATTACTTGGGTTTTGTTTTGCGCGGCACCCGACATCTTTTTCTACACTAATATTATAAAGAGAAAAGATTTCTATATTTTGAAAATAACCATAAATGTCTTTTATCTACCAAACGTAACTACATATTATAGGTAGTTTAGATAAGGGCAGAACAAAAGAGAGTATTCATAAGTTGTATATTGGTTTAAGATATCGACAATAGTTTTAATAAAATATTATTAAAAAAAAGTAAAATTTTGTTTTAGGTAGGTCCTACCTAAATATCCTAAATGGATTTAGATTGAACATAATAATAGATGTCCAGTTATTCCATCGGACTGTTTTATTACCATCGGACATTCAAGCGCACTGCAATGTACCATCCCTATCTTGTTGCTATTCCACCAATTCGCACCAAGCGTTTCCAAACGTCTTTCACAGCAAAGAAGTTGAACTCTCTGTCTGTGTCTTTGTTTCCGAACGCTTTCAACCCTCATCTCTTTAAAGTCAGAGTGAGCAGGCTCCTTCTGGGTAAGCTCGCTCCATCGTAGACTCTGTCGCTGTCATCTCTGACCTAGACTAGAGTCACGATCAAAACAATCTCAAAGAAAATAAAATCAGCGATCCTCCATTCCACAGCCGCAAATCTATTTTACAACGGAAACGTTTAGAAACGGAACGACGATTTTTACATTAGAAAATACCGTTAACTCGTTTAAAGTAACAGAAATAAATTTTGCCATCCATTTATCAGACGTTTTAATTCGTTCCATTCAGCGGCTGACATTCAAAAATACGTGGTAATAATATGAGTACACATTTAAAACATTCTGTAGATAAGCTGCCACCTGCATGTTTAGCATCAACTTCACAGTCTACTTCTGACCCAAGATTCATAAAAATAAGTAGGAATAACACTATTAATAAACATTCGTCTCAAAGACGAACTTATTAAGGTATGGTTATTTAGGATTTTGTGAATGAGAGAAAACAAATCAAATAATTGTACTGTTTAACTTCTTAATTGAGCTATTTAAAACTTATGAGATGAAACAAAAATAAATTTAATCTGAACAATCCCGACACATCGAGCTACGGTGCTCAATAGACATATATTTTTTGCAGTGGTTACATTGTAACCTTGTTACATTCGACGCTTTTTGTAATCACAATAGTTGCAAATTTTCTTTTCGGTACCACTTCGACCAAACGTACCGATAGTAGGCGGTTCATTTAAAACTTCTGGCTTCTTTTTTAGGCATCGCCTCAAAGTTGGCATTTCGCGACGCTTAGGCAACCACGGTTCGGTCATTTTCACCGAAACATATTTCATGAAACACCGTCTGCTTAGTTAAAATGTACGTTTTTTTTTTTTGTATTAGTGATGGGTTTGCTCTTGACTCTAGTCTAAGTCAGAGATGACAGAGACAAAGTCTGTTCACTCTAACTTTGAAGAGATTAGGGTTGTAAGCGTTTGGAAATACAGACGCAGGCAGAGAGTTCCACTCCTTTGCTGTGCGCATTATAAAAGACGTTAGGAAAAGCTTAGTGCGAATTGGTGGAATAGCAACAAGGTAGGGATGATAAGATGCAGTGCGTCTGGATGTCCGTGTAGAAGGGGGCCGGTGGGATGAGGTCGTGGAGTTCTTGGGCACACTTACTTAAACGACATACGAATTTAAGATTACCATATTGAGCATACCATAGAAGTAGCACAGTGGCTTTTGAAGAAAAAATGCGGATGTTTACATGTATAAATACACACGATGTTACTCAATAAAATGTGATTGAATAATTTGTCTAATTTAAAATAGTATTACACACTTACCGTTTTCTTCATCATACTTAAAGTCTTCTAAATTCGTTTTTCAAAACTTGCAACAGTACTCGTCAATCGTCCCTCAGACGAATAAAACTGCTTAAGGACACGTCGCTGTGAGTAAAATGCACTTGCGATACTAATGCTCGTATGGCTAAGGAAGGTACTTGTGCGAGGTCAGCTTTCTATCACTTTCAGTCTAAAAATGTGTCATATTTACGTTTTGCGCGGTCGTTGAGACGAATGTTTATGAATAACTGCGCACAAATCCAATTTAACACTAATCTCAGCTTTAAGCTCAGTCGAATTCCGGCACTTGAAAATTTAAATTCTTGAACAAAGACGTGGGAACATCACCCTCTTCGTTTGTTTCGGTTTCTTTGCGTATTAACTACTAGTGGACGTCACGCGGTTTCACCCGCGTAGTTCCCGTTCCCGTGGGAGTACGGGGATAATATATAGCCTATGTTACTCCCTGATAATGTAGCTATCCAATGCTAAAAGAATTTTTCAAATCGGTCCTGCAGTTTCGGAGCCTATTCAATTCAAACAAACAAACAAATCTTTCCTCTTTATAATATTAGTGTAGAAAACGAAGTTCGAATAAAACGTTCAGTAGCCACATAATTCTTCGCCAAACAATTATGAGCTAAAACACTTTTATTGTACTAATCTTTTAACTCCAATTAAGGGTAACAAGAATACACTACTTAAAAGCTTATTCTTCTTAGTTTGGTTTTCGTCATAATTATTATTGAGCTCTCTTAATAAGAAAGATTACATATTATACAAATCATATTTATTAGTTCATTATTTATAGCAAACGTATATCAATGTATTTTATTGTAAATATATATATTACTAGCACTTCGCCCGCGACTTCGTCTGCGTAGACTTTAGAGGTGGCGCGCAACTTCTTTGTCCCATATTCTCAGTCTCGGAAATTCATCTTCAGGATTCTTAATTCTGATAGTTTGTGAGTATTTACTGTCCGTACTTTCAGCCCCGGAACTACTTTGAGATGTTTCTGGTATTCTGGTACTTGTGAATCTTTAGCGCTCATAACTCCAGCCCAGAAGAAACTTCGATATGTTTCGGTTCGCCTCGTATTTTTAAATGCTTACAATTCACAATTCCAGCTTCGGAAATACTTCTACATGTTTCTGGTATCCTGGTACTTGTGAATCCTTAACGCTCATAATTACAGCCCGGAAAAAACCGCTACATGTTTCTGTTCTCCTGATACTTGTGAATCCTTACCGCTCATGATTCTTGCTCCGGAAATATTTCGACATGTTTCTGGTCTCCTGATACCTGTGGATCTTAATATTTCTGGTCCCCTGGTGAATCTCTAGCGCTCATAACTCCAGCCCGGAAAATACTTAAACATTTTTCTGTTCTCTTGATACCTTTGAATCCTTACCGCTCACGATTCCAGCGCCGGAAATTTTCATATATATTTCTGGTCTCCTGGTACATAATGAATCTTTCGCACTCATAATTTCTGCTCGGGAAAAATTCCACATTTTTCTGTTATTCTGGTACGTTTGAATCCTTACCGCTCATATTTCTAGTGCGGAAATATTTCGACATGTTTCTGGTTTCCTGGTACTTGTGAATCTTTAGCATTCACAATCTTAGCCACGAAAATATTTCGACATGTTTTCGGTCTCCTGGCACATAATCAATCTTTAGCGCTCATAAATCCAGCCCGGAAAATACTTCGACATTTTTCTGGTCTCTTGGTACTTGTGAATATGTAGCGCTCACAATTTCGGCCAAAAAAATACTTTGACATGTTTCTAGTCTCCTGTTACTTGTGAATCTACATATAAACACACACTAATAAACATCGACACAAATATTTCTGTTTGACAGTTAAAAAAACAAAAAATATTTTAGCCCAAAAATAATTTAACATCGTTCTGTTCTCCTGGTTTTTGTGAATCTGTAGCGCTCATTGTTCCAGCCCCGAAAATACTTCTACAAGTATCTGATTTCCTGGTGCTTTTGAACCCTAACTGCTCGCAATTCCAAGCCTGGAAATACTTCGACATGTTTCTGGTCTCCTGGTACATAACCAATCTTTAGCGCTCATAATTCCTGCCCGAGAAAAACTTCGACATTTTTCTGTTCTCCTGATACCTTTGAATCCTTACCGCTCATAATCCTAGCCCCGAAAATACTTTGACATATTTCTGGTCTCCTGGTACTTCTGAATTCTAACCGGTCACAATTCAAGCGCCGGAAATATTTCGACATGTTTCTGGTCTCCTGTCACATGTGAATCTATAGCGTTTACAATTCCAGCCCGGAAAAAACTTCAAAATACATGCTTCTGTTCGATGGAAAAACAAAAAATATTCCAGCCCAAAAATACTTTAACATCGTTCTGTTCTCCTGGTACTTGTGAATCTTAAGCGCTCCCAATTTCAGCCCCGGAAATACTACGACATGTTCCTGTTCTCCTGGTACTTTTGAATCTGAAGTACTAAGGCAGCAGGAGCGCTGGGTTTCCACTTCCTCCTCAGTCTCCATTAAGCCATGCCTTTTACCGGCATAAAAAGTAGCCTATGTTTGATTCCAGTATGTGAACTATATGTGTGCCAAATTTCATCCAAATCCCTTCAGCGGTTTTGGCCTGATTGAGGCACAAACATACAAACATACAAACATACAAACATACAAACATACAAACATACAAACATACAAACATACAAACATACAAACATACAAACATACAAACATACAAACATACAAACATACAAACATACAAACATACAAACATACAAACATACAAACATACAAACATACAAACATACAAACATACAAACATACAAACATACAAACATACAAACATACAAACATACAAACATACAAACATACAAACATACAAACATACAAACATACAAACATACAAACATACAAACATACAAACTTTCACATTTATAATATTAGTAGGACTACCACTCCGCCCGCGACTTCGTCTGCGTAGACTTAAGAGGTAGCGCGCAACTTCTTTGTCCCAAATTCACATTCTCAAAAATTCAACTTCATGATTCTTTATTCTGATAGTTTGTGAGTCTTTACTGTCCGTACTATCAGCTCCGGAACTACTTCGACATGTTTCTGGTATTCTGGTACTATTTTTTTACTATTGATAGGCACGCGTTTGACCACTATCTCACTTGATGGTAAGCGATGATGTGGTCGAAGATGGAGCACGCTTGCCTAGAACTTGTGAATCTTTAACGCTCATAGCTTCAGCCCAGTAAAAACTTCGATATGTTTCAGTTCTCCTGGTATTTTTAAATGCTAAACACTCACAAACCCAGCTTCGGAAATACTTCGACATATTTCTGGTATCCTGGTACTTGTGAATCTTTAGCTTATAATTCCTGCCGAAAATATAGTTTGATATGTTTCTGGTCTCCTGGTTACTTCTTCTGAATCTGTAGCGCTCATAATTACAGTCCCGAAAATACTTCGACATATTTCTAATCTCCTGGTACTTTTAAATCTTAACTGCTCACAATTCCAACCCTGTAAATACTTCGACACGTTTCTGGTCTCCTGGTACATAATGAATCTTTAGCGCTCATAATTCCTGCCCGGAAAAAACTTCCATATTTTTCTGTTGTTGTGCTGGTACTTTTGAATCCTTACCGCTCATAGTTCTTGCTCCGGAAATATTTCGACATGTTTCTAGTCTCCTGGTACTTGTGAATCTTTAGCATACACAATCCTAGCCACAACAATACTTCGACATGTTTTTGGCCTTCTGGTACATAATGAATCTTTAGCGTTCATAATTCCAGCTCCGAAAATGCTTCGACATTTTTCTGTTCTCCTGATTCCTTTGAATCCTAGCCGGTCACGATTCTAGCGCCGGAAATATTTCGACATATTTCTGGCCTCCTGAGTCATGAATCTTTAGCATTCACAATCCTAGCCCCGCAAATACTTCAACATGTTTCTAGTCTCCCAGTACTTTTGAATTCTAACCGGTCACAATTCCAGCGCCGGAAATATTTCGACATGTTTATAGTCTCCTGTCACATATGAATCTATAGTGTTTATTTCAGCCCGGAAAAAAACTTCAACATACATTTTTCTGTTTGACGGTTAAAAACTTAACAAAAAATATTCTAGCCGAAAAATACTTTAACATCGTTCTGTGCTCCTGGTACTTCTGAATCTTTAGCACTCCCAATTTCAGCCCCGGAAATACTACGACATGTTTCTGTTCTCCTGGTACTTGTGAATCTGAAGTACTAAGGCAGCAGAAGCGCTGGCTTTAGTCTTCATTAAGCCATGCCTTTTACCGGGATAAAAAGTAGCCTATATTTGTGAGGTGTTTAAGTAAAACAACGTGTAGCTAGTACCGCGGTTTATTGGGGACTGCTTGTCCTTGACACGACACGCCGCGCGCTGCGCGCATACGCACACATACTAGCATACATCACACCTTCACCCTTAATCTAACCCATACATAATTTTATAAAAAGAACTTACGTTACTAACACTAGAATGAAAACAACAAAATCATACTTATTATACCTCATAACTAGTTGGTTTTTTAATCCTACATTGGCGGATGGGACGAGACTGGGTCGGCTCAGGAGAAGGCAAAGGTGTCTGTGCTTTGCGCTTTTCGAAACAATCCTCAACATGCTCTTGCCCGTCATCCTGATGCATGTTTGCTGCGTTTGAGTCATCGTCGCCAGGACCGCCCGGGCTGGGTGCTTCCTGGTCCCCAGCTACCTCCCCCATATCTGGCTTCTCCCTAGCCGGGCTAGAAGGACAGATTAATGAACTCCGTATCCGTTGCTTTAGCTGATCAACATGTTTATGGGACTGCCTACCTAAAGCGTCTATTACTTTATAATCAGTGGTCCCCATTTTTTCCGTAACTTTTCCTGATACCCATTTATCCTGTCCCCTATACTGACGCAACCAGACTTCATCCCCTGGGCGTAATTGACGCGACCCAGTTGCGCCGTACTTGTGTTGTCGCAACTGAGCATCTCTGACTTTATTGTCCCTGTTAGGTCGCAGCGCATCGAATTTAGTACATGAACACGAACATGAGAAACGCCGGTGTTTCGCCTGTAGTACAGTGTTCCGTGTTCCTATAATAAAGTAGGAATTTATTTATAAATAAAGGTATGTTTAAATTCTGCCTAATGGCCTTTTTAATCACCCTTTTCACTGTATGTACTGCATTTTCTGCTGCCCCGTTTGAAGCAGGGTGGTATGGCGCTGTAAATATATGTTCGATGCCATTTGCATTAAGGAACTGTGTAAACTCATGACTTGTGAACGGTGACCCGAAACGTGCGCACACGTCACTTAAGACGCCGATTGTGTGACTAGCCGCTGTACTAGGTACTTGACTCACTTCTAGCCACTTAGTTCTAGCATCCACAATCACTAAAAATATCCAGCCTGATATGGGGCTTGAGAAATCTACATGTATACGGGCCCACGGTCTATCCGGCCATGGCCATGGGCAGGGCATATGTCGGGGCGGCGCCTCACTTTCTATAGCACAGACACTACAACCCCGGCACGTGTTTTCTATCGCCTCGTCCATTCCCGGCCACCAAAAATAGCTTCTAGCAAAAGCTTTAGTTTTAACTATGCCCATATGGGCCTCATGCAGACCAGTTAGGACCATACTCCTACAAACCTCCGATACGACCACCCTGTGACCCCACATCACACAACCTAACTCCTCATAAAGTTATTTTCGGCGATTAAAATAAGGCTGAAGTGATTTTATTTTATCAGACGGCCATTCGTCGCGGAGATAGCTTAAAACTCGGCTTAATAACTGGTCTCGGCTCGTATGTTTTTTAATTTCGTTATAATCTAATAACATCGCATTTTGCACAAAATGTAAATATGACTGTTCCGGAATTTCATTTGTTTGTTTACTCGCCGGAAGAACTGGCAACCGCGACAAACCATCCGCCCTGTTCTGTTTAGAACTAACATATTCAATGTCATATATGCTGATAACTTAATAGCCCATCGTTGCAACCGAATGGCGGCCATCGATGGTATACCTTGCTTGTACAAATATAGTGACTGAAATATAGTGAATGGCTTGTGGTCCGTGCGTAGTGTAAAACGTCGACCGTATAAATACTGGTGTAATTTTTCTAAGCAAAAAACAATAGCTAAGGCCTCCCGCTCGATTTGCGAATAATGTTTCTCAGCCGCGTTAAGCGCGCGCGACACATACACAACCGGTCGCTCACGTGTTCCGACTATACTGCTGCTATCCTGCTCGCACATCTGAATCAGCACGCCGCCTATGCCCCTCGCGCTCGCATCGCAAGTTAAAAACAAAGGTTAGTTTGGATCGTAATGGGCCAGAACGTCCGCACTAATTAATACATTTTTTTTTTTTTAAACTGACTCACACTCTGTCCCATTTCCAAGTCACTCCCTTCCCTAATCCTACTAATATTATAAATGTGAATGTTTGTATGTTTGTATGTTTGTATGTTTGTATGTTTGTATGTTTGTATGTTTGTATGTTTGTATGTTTGTATGTTTGTATGTTTGTATGTTTGTATGTTTGTATGTTTGTATGTTTGTATGTTTGTATGTTTGTATGTTTGTATGTTTGTATGTTTGTATGTTTGTATGTTTGTATGTTTGTATGTTTGTATGTTTGTATGTTTGTATGTTTGTGCCTCAATCAAGCAAAAATGGCTGAAGGGATTTGGATGAAATTTGGCGCACATATAGTTCACATACTGGAATCAAACATAGGCTACTTTTTATCCCGGTAAAAGGCATGGCCTAATGGAGATTGAGGAGGAAGTGGAAACCTAGCGCTTCTGCCGCCTTAGTACTTCAAATTCACAAGTACCAGGAGAACAGAAACATGTCGTAGTATTTTCGGGGCTGAAATTGAGAGCGCTAAAGATTCACAAGTACCAGGAGAACAGAACGATGTTAAAGTATTTTTGGGCTCGAATATTTTTGTTATTTTTTTTTTAACAGAAATATGTGTGTTGAATTTTTTCCAGGTAACAATTGTAAACGCTATAGATTCACATGTGACAGGAGACCAGAACCATGTCGAAGTATTTCTTAGGCTGAAATAATGAGCGCTAAAGATTCACAAGTACCAGGAGACCATAAACATGTCGAAATATTTCCGGCGCTTGAATTGTGACCGGTTAGAATTCAAAAGTACCAAGAGACCAGAAACATGTCGAAGTATTTTAGGGGCTAGGATTGTGAATGATAAATATTCATAAGTACCAGGAGGCCAGAAACATGTCAAAATGTTTCTGCGCTAGAAATATGTGCGGTAAGGATTTAAAAGTAACAAAACAACAGAAAAATGTGGAAGATTTTCCCGGGCAGGAATTATGAGCGCTAAAGATTCATTATGTACCAGGAGATCAGAAACATGTCGAAGTGTTTCCAGGGTTGGAATTGTGAGCGGATAGGATTCAAAAGTACCAAGAGATCAGAAACATGTCGAAGTATTTTCGGGGCTGGAATCGTGAGCGGTTAGGATTGAACAACAGAACAATGTGGAGGTTTTTCCGGGCAGCAAATATGAGCGTTAAAGATTCAGTATGTATTAGGATACTAGAAACATGTCGAAGTATTTTCAGGGTTCGAATTGTGAGCGGTTAGGATTTAAAAGTACCAGGAGATTAAAAATATTTCGAAGTATTTTCGGGGCTGTAATTATGAGCGCTACAGATACAAAAGTAGATACCAGGAGACCAGAAACATGTTTTAATGTTTCCGGCGCTAGAATGTTGAGTGGTTAGGATTCAAAAGTACCAGGAGAACAAAACATATCGAAGTTTTTTCTGGGCTGGAGTTATGAGCGAAAGATTTACAAGTACCAGAATACCAGAAACATGTCAAAGTAGTTCCGGGGCTGAAAGTACGAACAGTAAAGACTCACAAACTATCAGAATAAAGAATCATTAAAATGAATTTCCGAGAATGAGAATATGGGACAAAGAAGTCGCGCGTCACCTCTAAAGTCTACGCAGACGAAGTCGCGGGCGAAGTGCTAGTAACCTATATAAAGGCGCCAGCATAGTGCTCAAGTTGTTGACGAATTTAGCATAATAATTTATTGTTCCTAAAAAGGCCCTCAAGTCAGTGATATTGTCCGGTCGGGGTATGTTTAATATCCCTTCTACCTTTTCCGGATCCACTTTAATTCCCTCGTCAGAGACAATAAATCCTAAGTACTTAACCTCGTTCGTCATAAACAAACATTTCTTTTTCTTAAGTTTCATACCGTTATTATGTAACCGCTCTAAAACTCTTTCCAATATACCTAAATGCTCCCTAATATTGGGTGATCCAATAATAATGTCATCGAGAAATACTTCTACGTTTGGGATATCGTTGAGTAAGTTCGACATAATTCTTTGGAATATGCCTGGGCTCGAGGATAGACCGTAAACTAACCTTTTATACTTAAAAAGACCTTTTTGGGTATTAATAACCGTACAATTATCGGGGTCATCCAATTCAATTTGGTTATGCTTGTGTTAAATCAATTTTTGTAAATATCTTAGCACCGTTTAATTTAACCAACAAGTCGTTAATACGTGGTAACGGATATTTGTCAACCAACAGAACTGGATTTAAGGTTATTTTGTAGTCAGCACAGAAACGGAGTCCACCATCAGCCTTACGTACCGGTACGAGTGGGGTAGCCCAATCCGCGCTGTCCACTGGCTCGATGACACCAGCGCGCAACATATTTTCCAACTCTGCCTCAAGGCACTCGCGCAGCGCGTACGGCACAGGCCGTGCGCGACAGAATACCGGCACCGCTCCCTCACGTATGCGTAACCGAGCCTTGCCTCCCGTGAACCGGCCCAGCTCCTCCGTGAACAAATCTTTATATCTGTGAAGCAATAGTGTTAACTGTTTATTACATGAGTCGTTACAATTTCTCCTGTCGGTATTCATCGTGAACATATTTTTATACAAGGGTATTTCGATGCCTAATTCTGTAAGCCATTGTCGACCTAATAATGAGGTGGTACCTCCTTCTATTACAAACAACTCCATTTGTTTGGACTTATTTTTATAGGTGACTAGCACTTCGCCCGCGACTTCGTCTGCGTAGACTTTAGAGGTGGCGCGCAAATTCTTTGTCCCATATTCTTATTCTCGGAAATTCATCGTTTTTCATAGTTTGTGAGTTTTTACTGTCCGTACTTTCAGCTCCGGAACTACTTCGACATGATTCTGGTTTTAAAGATAGAAAAGAAAGAAAAATGTTTATTTGGGACTCGTACAAGTCATATATCGCGCATATTAAACTTAAGCGCTCATAACTCCAGCCCAGAAAAAACTTCGATATGTTTCGGTTCTCCTGGAATTTTTAAATGCTATCCACTCATAATTCCAGCTTCGGAAATACTTCGACATGTATCTGTTTTCCTTCTTCAATTTTGAATCCTAACCACTCAAAATTCCAGCGCAAGAAACTTTTAATCATTTTTCTGGTCTCCTAGTACTTGTGAATCTATAGCGCTTACAATTCCTGCCAAAAATATAATTTGAAATGTTTTGGTCTCCTGGTACTTTTGTAAGTATCTTTAGTGCTCATTATTCCAACCCCGAATATGCTTCTACATATTTCTGATCTCCTGGTGCTTTTGATTCCTAACTGCTCACAATTCCAACCCTGGAGATACTTCGTCATGTTTCTGGTCTCCTGGTACATAATGAATCTTTGGCGCTCATAATTCCTGCCCGGGAAAAACATCCACATTTTTCTGTTGTTTTGGTAATTTTGAATTATTACCGCTCATATAATTATCTAGCGCGGAAATATTTTGACATGTTTCAGGCTTCCTGGCAATTGTGAAACTTTAGCATACACAATCCTAGCCACGAAAATACATCGACATGTTTTTGGTCTCCTGGTACCTTTGAAACCTAGCCGCTCACGTTTCCAGCGCCGGAAATATTTCAACATGTTTTTGGTCTCCTCGTACTTGTGAATCTTCAGCGCTCACAATTTCAGCCAAAAAAATACTTTCACATGTTTCTAGTCTCCTGTTGTTTGTGAATCTATGGCATTTACATTTCCAGCCCGGGAAAAACATCGACATACATATTTCTGTTTGACTGTTAAAAAGTTAAAATAAAAAATATTCAAGCCCAAAAATACCATTGTTCTGTTCTCCTAGTAGTTGTGAATCTGTAGCGCTCATTATTCCAGCCCCGAAAATACTTCTACACGTATCTGATCACCTGGTACTTTAAAATCCTAAATGCGCACAATTCCAACCCTAGAAATACTTCGTCATGTTTGTGGTCTCCTGGTACATAATGAATCTTTAACGCCCATAATTCCTGCCCGGGAAAAAATTTCGCATTAATCTGTTTTTATGGTAATTTTGAATCCTTACCGCTCATATATCTAGCGCGGAAATGTTTTGACATGTTGCTGGCTTCCTGTTACTTATGAATCTTTAGGATTCACATACCTAGCTCCGAAAATACTTCGACATGTTTCTGGTGTCCTGGTAATTTTGAATTCTAACCGGTTATAATTCCAGTGCCGGAAATAATTTGACATGTTTATGGTCTCCTGGTACTTCTGAATCTTTAGCGATCATAATTTCAGCCAAAGATATAGTTCTTCAACATGTTTCTGGTCTCCTGTCACATGTGAATCTATAGCGTTTACAATTCTAGCCCAGAAAAATCTTCAAAATACATATTTCTGTTCGACTGTTAAAAAAATATATATTCTAGCCCATAAATACTATAACATTGTTCTGTTCTCCTGGTACTTGTGAATCTTTAACGCTCCCAATTTCAGCCCCGGAAATATTACGACATGTTTCTGATCTCCTGGTACTTGTGAATCTAAAGTACTAAGGCAGCAGAAGCGCTGGGTTTCCACTTCCTCCTCTGTCTCCATTAAGTAATGCCTTTTACCGGGATAAAAAGTAGCCTATGTTTGATTCCAGGATGTGGACTATATGTGTGCCAAATTTCATTCAAATCCGTTCAGCCATTTTTGCCTGATTGAGGCACAAACATACAAACATGCAAACATACAAACATACAAACATACAAACATACAAACATACAAACATACAAACATACAAACATACAAACATACAAACATACAAACATACAAACATACAAACATACAAACATACAAACATACAAACATACAAACATACAAACATACAAACATACAAACATACAAACATACAAACATACAAACATACAAACATACAAACATACAAACATACAAACATACAAACATACAAACATACAAACATACAAACATACAAACATACAAACATACAAACATACAAACATACAAACATACAAACATACAAACATACAAACATACAAACATACAAACATACAAACATACAAACATACAAACATACAAACATACAAACATACAAACATACAAACATACAAACATACAAACATACAAACATACAAACATACAAACATACAAACATACAAACATACAAACATACAAACATACAAACATACAAACATACAAACATACAAACATACAAACATACAAACATACAAACATACAAACATACAAACATACAAACATACAAACATACAAACTTTCACATTTATGATATTAGTAGGACTAGTGGCATTATTACCCCCATCGGTTTTATTATAGTACCATCATAGAACCTAAATACCCATTTGGTGTTTTTTAAATAAACAATAATAAACAATAAACAATATTTATTTGTTCAAGACTTAAACCTAATTACAATTAATTGTACCTTAAAGAGGACTTTATCGGTTAATGGCAAGATACAAAACATGTGCAACTGGGCTTAAACTAGGAGGACTCCTGTGCTATAAGCACCAGTTACTTCCGTCACCACCGTAGTTGAGCTGCCTTTACAAGTGTGATGCGGTGCAAAATAAGTATTACAAATTACAATTTAATAATTACTTAATTAATTACGTGTGTGTGTATGAACATATATGTGTGTAATTGTGGTGTGGTGTGGTGTGGTGTGGTGTGTGGTGAGGTGTGGTGTGTGGTGTGGTGTGTTTGCGTGCGTGAATAGGGCCTGAGTGATTGTATTTTATTTTAGGTACTTTTTATTTATTTTCTGTTTTTTAGTAAATTTTCAGTATTTTCATAATTTTGAGAGAGAAGAAAGTTATCTATGGTAAGTTTTAGTTTTTTTATTGGTAAGTTATGTAACTGTGTATTTTTACTTATTTTGTTATAAAGGTATGGACCCATGTAACACGGTTGTCTCCTGAAGAAGTCTGTTTTACACGGTTTCAGTTCAAAGACTAGGTCCTTCCTACGTTTGTGTTTCAGACTTTTCGGGTCGTACGTTGAGCCTTTATGAGTTATAAGCAGAACCCTCCTGATATAAAGTTGCCGAACCGTTAAAACCATACAATCCCTGTATAGCTGCTCCGTTGGATACTGAAAGTTCTTTTTATAATTATTACTTTGAGAACTGCTCGCTGGGCTCTTTCTAGGTTTAACATATGAGTTTTGTGTGTACTCCCCCAGATAGAGATACAGTATTCCAGTACTGACTGGCACAAGGATAGATATATTGTTTTCAACAGGTTCGAGTCGCACACCCTGCGTAACTTCTTAAAAACTGTTATTAACTTTCTAGCCCTAGAACTTAGTGTTTTTACGTGGTGGTGGAAGTTTAACTGATCGTCCACTTGTATTCCGAGATATTTTATACAGTTTGTTTTCTCAATAGGAAGACAACTGCATTCGCTGATATTATTTTGATTGCAGGTGTGTGCTCTGACTTCAACCAACTCATTAGCAGATGGAGCCTTCTTTATCGAGAACATGAGGTATTTTGTTTTGTCTACGTTAAGGGTAAGTAAGTTTAGGTTTAGGTATCCAAGAACAGTTCTCAGTCCGGCGTTTGTAAGAGCGGCAAGCTCTGACCATGAATTCCCATGGAAGAGGATTGCTGTGTCATCTGCATAAGTTATTATTAGTCCATTTTGTAGATTTAAATTACATATCTCATTTATATAAATCAGAAATAAACTAGGACCGAGAACACTCCCCTGTGGTACACCAAAATCTATATTTGCACTATTACTAATATACCTGTCAATTTTAACTATCTGAGTTCTATTACTTACATAATCTGTAAATAATTTAAGAGGGGTTCCACGAATCCCAATTCTCTCCATCTTCTCCACAAGCCTGGGGACAGAGACGGTGTCAAAAGCTTTTGCTAGATTTAGAAAGACTCCTATGCATTTATGTTTGCTATCTAGTTGACCTGCAATATGTTCTGTTAGTTTTATTACCGCGTCTTCTGTAAATTTGCCTGATACAAAGCCGTATTGGTTTGGAGAAATTAATTTGTTTTTATTTAGATAGTTTATTAGTCTGCTATTCATGAGTTTCTCTATTATTTTGGAAAGTATTGGGAGCACAGAAATTGGCCTGTAGTTGCTGACACCGGCCCTGTCGCCAGACTTGTAGATTGGATGGACCACTGAGAGTTTAAATAGTGTGGGGAATTTTTCCGAGTTAAAGCTTAGATTGGCTACATGAACAAGAGCGGGGACCAGAACATCTCTAGCTAATTTAATTATCTTGACAGGTATATTGTCCCAACCTCTAGCGCAGTCTTCTCTTAGGTTTAAAATAATTTGCTCAACTTCCTGCTCATCTGTTTCAAGCAAAACTAGTGAGTTACACACTTGTGGGTCCTTACCGTTTATTGGGATGTCGTTAGGAGCATTTATCTTACTTGCTAGGGTTTCACCTACTTTGACAAAATAGTTGTTTACACTGTTTACAGCCTGCTCTGGGGTTTGTTCTAATTTGAGTAAGTCTAAGTTAGGATCACGTGTCGAATTTATGTTTGCGATTTCTTTGACTAGTTTCCATGTTTCCTTTGGGTTTTTTGTATGTTTCCTTAATTCTGATTTTTGATGAGTGTCTTTAACTTTGTTCAAAATGTTGTTGCAAAAGTTACGGTATCTTAAGTAGGTAGTTTTTAGGATGTCATTGTTAGGGTGTTTTTTATGGTGCAGATGTAGTTTGTCCCTATGCCTTATGCATCGGAGTTGGCCCGGAGTAATCCACGGCTTAAATACTCTTTTACGATGAGGAACTTCGGTGGTGGTTTTGTTCGCTTCGATTGCGTTGTTTATTGTGTCTATAAGAAATTCGACCGCAGAATTAACACTATTAATTGTGTAAAATATATTACTATTTGAAAGGTGGTGTCTTATTTCGTTTGCTACTCGTACATAATTTATCCTTTCTAGAGTTTTATTTAAATCTTTACGGGTTAAGCGTGATTCTAGTGTGAGACATACAGGAAAGTGGTCGGTGACACATGACTTTATTATTACAATATTGGAACTACATTCGGTTTTTATGTTTATATGGTCTAAGCAGGTTTTGTCACGGGTCGGAAGACTGTGTCCCGGCAAAAGACCGTGAGTGGCGAGCATATTAAGATAAATGTGCGAGCGTGCATCCATATTGTCAGGGTCGATATTCAGGTTTATTTCCCCAGTTAAAATTATGGTACTAAAAGACGATAGAGTTTTTAAAACATTATTACATGAGCTAAGGAAACTATCGATATTTTGAATTGAGGGAGATCTATATATTGCCATTATGGCTACTTTAGTTCCGAGTTTTACGACTACGCAGTTCGCTCCTGTAAATGGCGGTTCGTATACTTCATGCATCACTGTTGAATGTATGTAGGTGACGACACCCTCATTTTGTGTGGCACAGTTTTTAGTCGCATAACTGATGTAGTCAGTCAGTGGAGGTAGCTGAACATTTTTATTAGTCCAACACTCTGTCATAATAATTACGTCGAATTCCAAACCGATATTTGCAAGAAAAACTTCGAACTGTGGCATGTTTCGACCTATACTTCGAATGTTTTGCGTGATCATAGTTAAGTTTTTATCAGATTTATTTATAAATCGAGCGGCACTGCTTGTTTCACACGTTATTGAGTCGGACACTCGGTAGTTATCTAGTTCGCTATTTATTTGGTGTGTACATGCCATTTTTGTGTGGTTAAAATAATTACAGTCTGATTAATTAGTGCCATAAACATCACATGGTTAAATATTATTTCTTGAGTACTTTTGTGAAGTAAACCTACTTTCCTATAATTAGCTATAACATCCATGCGCCAGATACTGTGCGGGCCCAAAATAATTAGTTTTAGAATATGTATGTTTGGAGTTGTTTGTTTCTTTTGTGATTTGTATGTAGATAGTCGTAATTGTGTATGTGTGTTGTTTATTGATATGTTAGTAATGTTACTTTTTGGTTGGTTTAATTTGTATATGCTTGAACTATGATGAAATGGTGTGTTTGTATGGTTTATTACGTTTATGTTTTTTACAGATATTTTACTAATATCAAGACACAGAGTAGTTAAATAGTTTTTTTTTTTTTAATTTAAGATAATTTCAAACAATATTAAATATAGATAAAGAAACTCATTGAGAGCAGAACATATTTTACAGTCTTTACTTAAATGAAAATACCATCCAGTATACAGTCATTGGGTATTTTTCAAGGAGGCCAGTTGATCAGCTGATTTTATTTGGATTTGCTTACTACCAACTGCCTTTCTCAAATAGATTTTACCATTTGTTGCCCAACAGAATTCATATTCGTTAGACTTCGCAAAGTCTCTCGCAAGAAAATGCAACCTCCTCGTTTTAGGTGTTAAGTTGTCTGATACAAATATTGGCTGTGGGTCATTGAGGAATCCCAAGCATTTGGTATTAAGTTGATTTTGCTTGTTTGATGAGTTGTATTTCCTCACGGCTGTTATTAATTTTGACTTTAGAATGGGAGATGTCATTTCAGCTATGACTATATTTGACCCTTTAATCGGAAGGCGATAGATTTCACGCACATCTGACTGCGACATACTCACTTCTACAGTATGAGCCATCTTAAGTACCATGGCAGCGATGCTATCCTTGTTTTCGTCTGCGGGTTTTGGTAGATTTTTAATTTCCAGTTTTGATAGTCTTGATATGCGCTGTAAACTTAGCGCATCTGCTTATGCTCTTTATAATCTAAAAAAAAAGTTAATATCAAAACAGTATTACTAGCTTATCATAGTCTTGTCGTTTCCATTTTAAGGTTTGGAGTTGTTTTCTGGGGTAATTGTACCGATAGAGAGAGTATTTTTAAAGCCCAAAAACGCTGCCTACGAGCAATATTTGGTTTAAAGGTTACTGAAAGCTGTGTTACAATTTTTAAAAGTCATGGATTATTGACATTTCCGTGCCTTTACATTTTAGAAATTGCTCTTTTTGTTAAATGTAATCGACATCTATTTTTATCTTTATCGGAGAGTAGATACCGAGATGTAACTTTGCGAACTCAATACCAAAACTTGTTACGCACAGGTGGATATAAAACTGCTTTGTTGAGGAAAAGTGTTTTTGGTATGGCACCGGCTATTTTTAACCACATCCCTAACTCCATAAAAGTGGAACCGTTGTCAACTTTCAAAAAGAAACTAACAGAATTACTATTAAATAAATGTTATTACTCTGTATCGGATTTTCTAGCTGATAAATTTTAGTTGTGTATTTCTATGTTTGTATGATGAATGAATTGCATCAATGTTTGCATGCCAAAATGGTAGAATGTTCAAGGACTCTTTAATATTATTGTCACCATCTTATTGCAAATACCTACATTCTGAGCAAATAAATAAATATTCTAAAATTCTATTCTATTCTATTCTAAGATAGATTCTTCCAGGGTTTGGATATGGAGGTTATAATCACGGTGCATTTGTTCCAAGTTCTTGTATTTTGTGTCCAGATCACTGCATCTATTACTTATGAAATCCACAGACTTTTTCAGTTCTGTTGTTGTGGTTTTTATTTCACAGTTTTTATTCCGTATCTCTTCCTTAATTGTTTCGTGTTGATTTTTGACTTCAGAGATCTCGCGCACTATTTTAGACATGGTGCATTCTTGATCCTTCTTCCAAGACTCAAACATGGACGTGAGTAAAGACTTGATTTCATCTTTAAACGTACTAAATTGTTGTTCAAAATCGCCAGCGTCTGGGTGCCGGCGTTTTATACGGGTAAACTATATTACTAAACTCGTGAGAGCTTGCCTTAGAAACGTCTGGTTCTGAGCGGCAGATATTTCCCTGTTGAGACGATGGAGGTGGTGAACGTTGCATTGTTCTGCGCAAACCCAATGAGTCGCCTTACGTCACTCGTCTTTTTGATGCGTTGGTCTGTGTAACGGTAAGTGCGTGGGTCCTGGAACCCAATCTCTTCCAACAATTTTTACGCAAAGTGGCAACACTTGGTTTTAGTCCCGATTTCGACCACGCGCAGACTTATCATGGGCACACTGTAATATTCCGCTATCTTTTGTTGGCAGCCTGTTTATGTCAATGTTACTTGTCAATGTGTAAAATTATTTGGAGGTTATGATGCCGGGAATACTTACACTTTATTTGTTGTGCACGTAACACACACAGTTTACATTGCTTTGTTTACACTTTTTCTTTATCTTCCGACTCACTTGCACAGTTTAAGAGTTTAGTGGGTTTTTTAACAGTTTTATGTTTATGTTTACGGAGCGCACTTCGTGACGTTTGTACTGCGAGGTGTTCAAACCGGAAGTCCGAAAATGTCTATGTCTGAACAATTTATCATACATTTCCCTACTGATGCATGACACTAACGACCCTGTATTAATCTCCATACATAACTTTGTTCCATCGACACATAAAGTTAGGCTCACCGGTTTATAGCTATTTAAACTGAGTTGATGCAAGTCTTCTACTGCCTCCCAATCTCCATCGTCTGACGAAGGCGGTTCATCGTCCCCTGACTGGTCCCCAGGGTTTATCTGCCCGGCTGTTCCGCCTGCTGCTTGCACTTGCGCCGCCATGTTGTTGGTGTCACATCGATCTTGGGACTGCCCACCCCCTGTCCACATCGGACATACCCGACGTAGATGTCCTCTCTGTTTACATCTGCCGCAGATAAAACGATTGTATTTACATCCTTCCCTTGGGTGGTTTGAAGCCCCACAAGCAGTACAACTGTTTCTTGACACGTCGGTCTTGCTCTTCCGCGCGCCATACACCAACCACTCGCTCCGGACACCACGGCGTCTCCGGCCGCGGCCCCCCCGCGCCGACGTCACCACCGCATGCAGCGCTCCGGCCGTGGCCTCGCCGCCACTGCCCGGCTCGCTATTGTTCCCGATTGTGTGTTCCACTGCCGCTGCATCTCTCTCCACCGCTTCCATAGCACATGAAATCTTGACGGCATTTGCATATTACCCACATACTAGCGGATCGCGTAAATTCTCCTCCAAAGCGGCTTTAAATTCACAAAATTTTGACATTTTCTTCAGTTCCGATATATATTGTAAAATCGATTCACCCACATTTTGCCTTCTCTGTCGGAAACGGTATCTTTCTGCCATGAACGACGGCTTCGGTCGCAAGTGATCCGTCATGAGTTTCACCACCATCGCATATGTTCTTGCACTTGGTTTGTCCGGACTTGTTAAATTACTCAATAGTTCGTAAGCTTCGTCCCCCATCGACGCAATCAACGTGGGTAACCAAAGTTCCTCTTTAACACTGTTCACCTTGAACGACATTTCCATGCGTTCAACATACATTGTCCAATTTCCCGACCTTACATTAAACTCGTTAAACTTCCCGATAGACATGTTAAAATTTATCTGTTAGCACGCTTTTATTTTTATCCTTAAGTAAAACAACGTGTAGCTAGTACCGCGGTTTATTGGGGACTGCCCATCCTTGACACGACACGCCGCGCGCTGCGCGCATACGCACACACACCAACATACATCACAGTTTGATTCCAGGATGTGAACTATATGTCTGCCAAATTTCATCCAAATCCCTTCAGCCATTTTTGCCTGATTGAGGCACAAACATACAAACATACAAACTTTCACATTTATAATATTAGTAGGATTTGTATATTATTTCCGAAACAAAGTTCTACTTAATATTTTATTTATTTTTAGTACACCTATCACAGTGTAGTCTGTTTAATCCAAAGGTTGACTGGTAGAGAATACCTTGTTGCACTAAGTCCGCCCATGTAGGTACCACTATTGTACATAAAGGTTAAATAAATTAATACTTTTTGTATAGACAAGCTAGACTTGTTTCTGACTCTAATACAAATTCATCGAGACAAATTGTGTCGATATATTGTTTGAGAACTATAACGGAATAGGTCAACGAATAAATTAACTATTGTTACCTTCTACGTATTTTCCTGCATCGAATGAGACGATTAATATTTTGATCAATGACGTCAGGAACCTTTATTTTTCTAAAATATTTGATGCTAAACATCCTAACAAAAGTACCTATTTGTTATTTTTCCGCATCATCGAAAAACCCAAACCGCAGTCGGTATTCAAACGTTCTTCATTCGACTTTCCTTCAAGATCTTATATTCTTGTATTGCGTTATATTGTTGTAACATGTCACAGTAACCCGAAACATAGCCGGGGCTGCCTTCAAGCGGCTTCTGCCCAATCTAGGGGTCCAAACGCCTCCTGCCGGAGGCTTTATGCGGGGGTCGTGCGGTCCATGGCCCTTTATGGGGCACCGGTGTGGGCGCCTACTTTGAGGAAGCGACCTGCCCGTTACCTCAATGCGTCCCAGAGGGTCATGGCCATCCGGCTGGCCCGGGGATACCGCACGGTCTCTGGCGAGGCGGCGAGCCTCCTTGCCGGACTGCCGCCATGGGATCTAGAGGCGAGAGCCCTCGCGCTCATTTACGAATGGCGCGTGGAGGCGCTACGCCGGGGCGAGACTCCTCTGCCGCGGCAAATCGCAGCACGGCGGACGGAGCTCCGGCGGGATCTCATGGCAGTATGGAGACAACGACTGTCGCAACCCTGCGCTGGGCACGCCACAATTGCGGCGATAAGTCCCCTCTTTGAGGAGTGGCTAGAGCGGCGCCACGGCGTCCTTACCTTCCGTTTGACGCAGGTACTCACCGGACACGGTTGTTTCGGGAGGTACCTGTTTCGAATATGGCGGGAGGATACGCCCGGATGTCAACACTGCGAGGATCGCCCGGAGGACACGGTGGAGCATACGGTGGAGGTCTGCCCTGCTTGGGCGGAGCACCGCCGTGTCCTCGTCGAGGCGATCGGCGGCGGCGACCTGTCGTGGTCGGCCCTGTTTCAAGCCATGGTCCGGAGCGAGGAGACTTGGGAAGCGGTCACCTCCTTCTGCGAAGCAGTAATGCTAGCGAAGGAGGAAGCCGAACGCGTGAGGGAGAGGGCAACCTCACGCCCCAGCCGCCGCAACAGAAGAAGACTCCCCGGGCGTCGGGAGTCGCAGGGCGATTCTCGGCCACCGTAGGCGCGGGCCTGCGGACGGCGACCATTGGGTGGCTCGCCGTCTGGTCATAACCAGGCCCGGGTCGACGGCGCGCTGTGTTCCACGCGCGCCTCAAAGAGCTGTCAGCATTAAAGACGGGGCCCGCTAGGGCCCAATGCCTGCCGGGGTTGCGGGATTTATTCGAAAGAGTCACCGCGGCCCTGGAACGCAAAGGGCATTAGGAAGAACACGGATGGGTTTTAGTCAGTAAGAGTCTGACACTCCCTTCTACTTCACCCAGAGCGGAAGGAGTTACTTGATGATATCCCATCCTTAAAAAAAAAAAAAAACCCGAAACATGGTAATTGTGTTCCTTGAGAACCGGAAAACTCCAAATATAATTTATGCTTTTTTGTGACATTTGATTTTCAACGCAACTGAAACTAGATCCTGTTCATCTGCATCTTTGGCAGGAACGATAAGATGCTGTATAAATTTAGATAAAACATCGCAACTCCGTTGAAAAACTAAATAGTAATATTGAACAAAATCCTCAATAGAACTAGTAGCGTTGCCTTGACAAAACGTATCCCATGACCCAGAGCGCCGAAAAATGCCAATTTTTTCGTCGCAGAGATCTCCGTATTGTTAAAACATTTCCAAGCTGGAAAAAGTGCAGTGTACCTATAGCCAAGTCTTTAAAGTAAAGCATTTTACAAAGATATTGCATAAAAAGGTCTAGAACATTGAAAAAAAAGACGTCACAACAGACATCCTAAAGACAATTTTTCGTCGCGAATTCTCAATACTCAATACTCAATACTTTATTGCATTCCACAATGTAGGCTTAGGTGGTAAACATTTTAAAAGTAGCAATTATGGACCCTGTCGGGCACAGCAAAAGTAAGATGTGAAGATGAGGACTTAACATTTAACTTATTATCTAACTTATTCTAAAATGGTTTTTGTCTAGTCTATGCGAGTTTCAAAGATTTGTCGTTTAAATATTCGTTTACGCTGTAATAACATTTCATTAGTAAAAGTTTTTTTAATTTATTCGTGAATATATGTAGTTTTTTTTCATTTCTTATTGATTCCGGCAACATGTTGTATAATTTTATTGACATGACCAGAGGGCTTGTTGAGTGTATTTTTAAGCGGGATGTTGGTAGGTTGAGTCGTGTTTTGTATCGGAGTGCGTATCGTGTCTGTATGTCTTCGCGTTTAGTGTAAAAGTCTTGGTGTTTGTGAGCGAATTTGCATATTTCAAGTATATAAATACACGGCAGAGTTAATATATTTAGTTTAATAAAATGGGGTTTGCAGCTATCTTTTTGTTGAATATTTACTAAGATACGGATAAATTTCTTTTGCACTGTGAACAGTGTAAGTGCATCTGTACTGTATCCCCACATTATTATGCCATAGCTAATCCATGCATACGCATAGGCGTAATAAGTAACCAGGGCAGTCTGTAAATTAGTGGTTTTTTTAACTTCACGAAAAGCGTATAAAAATTTTGAAAGTTTAGTTTTTACTTTTTGTACGTGTGACTTCCAATTTATGTTTTTATCTACGGTTATACCTAATAATGTGAATTCATTGACTGTTTCTATTTTATGATTATTAAAATAAAAATTTACATTTAGAGGATTTTTTTGGTGGGGGTGGAAAGTTATGAGTTTAGTCTTTGTAAAGTTGATTTCAAGGTTGTGTTCATTCATCCAGGTTATTATTTTGCTGAGTGTTTCATTAAGGGTACTGTTTAGATTTACGTTGTCGTGACATTGGGTGAGAATGGTCTCAAAATGTTGTGATGTAACTACCATCTTTTTTGTAACTATTCAATAGAAAATTTAATGAATTAAAGCATTTTACCAGACAAATTTAACATTTCAATGTAATTTTGGTTTTATAACGGTTTTTATCCGAAATTCCCTGATTTTTTGTCAACTAGTTAGCGTTCTGTTAGTTCAGAGTCCTGCGGGACTTGATCGGAAGCAGAACTATGTCAAAATATTTCAGTATTCGTTCCGACAGCCGTTGTTTAAAATAATTCAAATAAAATACAAAACCGGTCAAGAGCGAGTCGGACTCGCGTGCAAAGGTTTCCGAACGAATTTTTTTTAACATGTTATTTTAACACTATGGACTTCTTATAGGTTTCAATACAATACTCAATACTCAATCCTCATCCGTCTCCTGTAAAGATCTTTTATCTCCATTTTATTTTCAAAATTTTAGTCTCATTAGGGGGGAATGTTCATTTTTCGTCTAATTTCTCGAATAACTTCAAAACCGTTTATTTTAAAATGATGAAAAAAATATAATTAAAACCCTCACAGTAAGCTCTTTCATTCGATATGTCACACGATATTGTTGAATTTTTTTTTTATTTTTTATTTTTCTAGTTTGACCCCCAAAAGTGTAATAATTTACGTAACACGTCTGTGTTTTGGTCACAGAAGTCCATAAGTGTACCAAATTTCAACAGAATCGGTCCAGTGGATCCGGAGAAAACTGGCTGTGACAGACGGACAGACAGACAGACACTCGAGTGATCCTATAAGGGTTCCGTTTTTTGTTCGGAACCCCAAAAATGAGAAGAACATTATCAGATCTATACTAATATATAAAGCTGAAGAGTTTGTTTGTTTGTTTGTTTGCTTGAACGCGCTAATCTCAGGAACTACTGGTCCGATTTGAAAAATTCTTTCAGTGTTGGATAGCCCATTTATCGAGAAAGGCTACAGGCTATATATCATCACGCTAAGACCAATAGGAGCGGAGTAGTAATGAAAATTGTGACGCAGACGACGTTGCGTGGGTCAGCTAGTATTAAATAAAAACAGCCTACATAAATATTTCTTTTACTATTTATAGGCTCGAGTTTGACCACTATCTCACCTGATGGTAAGCGATGATGTGGTCGAAGATGGAGCACGCTTGCTTATTATCTCTTAACTAGCTTTTGCCCGCGAGTTCGTATGCGCATGTCCCGTTTTTTCCCGTTCCGTAAGAGTTTCGGGAAATCCTCTCTTAGTGCTCTATACTCCTCAAAGAACCTACATACCAAATTTCAGCTTTCTACGACCAGTGGTTTCGGCTGTGCGTTGTCTGTCAGTCACTCAATCACTCAGTAACGGAAGAATTTTATATATATTGATAATATTATAGTTTTATGATTTCGAAAATAAGATTTTTCACGCAGCATGTTGACGTCTTATTGTCATCTGACAATAGGGTTAGACAAAATGTATTTATCGATAAAAAAATGGTCAAATGCGAGTCGCAAATAAATTGTTCCCAACCAAACTAAAATATTCAAAACTTTTTGAAGGACTACAAGTCCTTTAGCTGGAAACAAAAAAAGAGAAATGAAAAACTTTTTACAAAAAAATATAACCGACTTCCAAACAAAACACTACAAAGAATAAAATAACACCGACTTCCGAAACTAAGGTGATTTTATTCTTTGTAGTGTTTTGTTTGGAAGTCTGTTATATTTTTTTATGAAAAGTTTTTTATTTTACACTTTTAAGTGGTGATACTTGGACAACGTCTTCGTCAACGTAGAAATTGAAATAAGAAAAACTGCTCATAAATTAAAAACTACTGAACCAAACTGAATCAAATTTTTATGGGACCAAATGGCAAGTATACTGCATCGAACTAAACCAGAATCACAGAAATCGAATCATAAACCTTGGAGTAATCGGCGTACATACAAAAAAAAAAACATACCCACCGAATTGCGAACCTCCTCCTTTTTTGCACGTCGGTTAAAAACAGGGGAAGTTTATAATAATTTGTATAGTACTGAATATTCGTAAAGGTCTTTGGTCATCATATCAGTTGAAAGACGTCCACTGCTAGACATAGGCCTCCCCCAAGCGTCGCCACAACGACCGGTCCTGAGCGTCTCTCATCCATCGGCTACCCGCGACCCTCACCAGGGCCTCGGTTCACCTTGTTCGCGTTGTGTCTTCCGGTACGCGGTCGCCACTCTGGAACATTTCAGCCCATCGACCATCAGTTCTGCAGGCAATGTGCTCTGCCCACTGCCACTTTAATTTGGCGATCCTACGGGCTATGTCAGTAACCTTGGTTCTTTTGCGGCTATCATCATTCCTAATTCGATCACACAAGAAAACTCCAAGCATTGCCTTTGAGTGACTTAAAGACTTCTGATGAGTTCCATTGTGAGCGACCACGTTTCAGTTTTTTGAGACACTGTGGTATGTGGGACGAAGTTAGCCCTACCTAACTAAACGTTTGTCTCAGGTACTCGTCTATAACTTCGAGTCTAGAGTCTCCGATCTTGATAGGAGTGGGTGCTACATGGGTATTTATCATGATCTTGGTTTTGTCAAGTTCATTTTCAGACCCACTCTTTCAGAAGCTCTACTGAGGTCACCAAGCATTGTACTGAGGTCTTCCGTAGTCGCAGCCATGACGACTGTATATCGTCGTTAAATCGAAGGCGAGTGATGTACTCGCCATTGAAATTAATGCCTGGCCTTCGCCAGTCCAAAACCTTGAAGACATTGCGGTCGTGAACAGTATCGGAGACGTCTCCCTGCCTCACACCCCGTTGCAGGAGGATAGGTTTGATCCTGAAGCCAACTTCAGGCCAAATGTGAGTCCAAACTCACATGGTGGCGTTTCCGTACAAACATTTCAGCACCTCGATGTACCGATAGCCTATCTGGCACTGTTGGAGAGGCTTTCTCGTAGTCCACAAACGCAAAGTAGAGGGGCAGATTATACTCTTCGGTCTTCTGTATAACCTGCCGCAACGTATGTATGTAGTCTGCGGTGCTGAAGCCTTTTCGGAATCTGGCTTATTCGGGAGGCTGAAACTCGACAAACCTGCGCGCGAGACGGTTCGTGATGACTCTATGACTCTGGAAAACTGCTTATATACATGGCTTAGAAGTGAGATGGGCTTGTAATTCTTAAGCAGAGCATTGTTGCCCTTCTTAAAGAAGAAGATGCATTGTCTTAGGTACACTATTATAAATGAAATGTCAAAAGTCCTCATCGCGTGCAATAAAAGTCCATAGGTCATGGATCGGTCAAGGATCACAGCTAGACATTTTGCTTGCTCCTCCTAAGGGATCGGCTTACCAAACATGGTGATCGGTCGAGGGGCCTGGAGGGCTTAGACTGTGGCTTGCGGAACAAGACCGCCTAGGCGGTTGTCGGACCTTTGGAGGTTGTGAGCTATGGCTTTACTACTCTTACCAGAGTAGTAGATGTCCATGTCATCGGTAAAAAGTGCTAACTGCGACTTGGAGTCGGTGGGGTTATCGCTAGTAAACAGCGTGAAGATGAGGGACGAGAGCACACCGCCTTGCGATACGCCGGCGCGGATGAGGCGGGGGGTGGAAAACGCACCTTCGATTCGGATCGAAAGGCCCGGTTCGACTAATAGTCTCGGAAGATGAGCACGAGACGATCTGGCACACCGAGTTGATACAGGATGTATAATTATCAGACCGTTGTGCCAGACCTTGTCGAAAGCTTTCGCTATATAAAAGAACAGGGCTCCCGTCATCTGGCCATTTTGAAAGCGGCCGTTGATATGCTCAACGATGCGGTACACCTGTTGAATGCACGAGTGAGTGGCTCTAAAGCCAAACTGCTCGTTGGGAATAGTCAGTAGTCGGGAGTAATCTTTAAAGAGTAATCTTTGAGACGCTTATAAATAGCCTATCGTAGATTTTGCCAAGCGCGCTGAGCAGATTGATGGGGCGGTAGGAGGACGGGGAGGACTTGGGCTTACCCGTTGTGGGAATACCGATAACGATAGCCTCTTTCTACTCTTGTATCATCAACACGATGAGTGTCTTGGGAAAAAGTCGGAATACCCTGTTGGTTATTCCGTCCGACCCAGGGGCTTTCCTGGGTTTGAGTTGTCCAATGATCTTCTCCGCCTCGTCTGGAGTGACGGGGGGAGAGAGGATCATCGGGGTCCTCGATGGTAGGGAGGGAGGTCCTACGTTCGACCTCGGCGTCAACCACAGCGAGGTGAGCCGGCTTTTCGTCGTCGTCAAACGCGAGAGAGTTATCGGGGCGGGTAAGGGGAGGCGGAGTAACCTCAGGGGCGCATAACTTTTTCTGAAGTTCCCAGAATGCGAGGTGGGTGTGTTCGAGGTCACCGAGCATCTGTTCCCATTGCTTGCTACGCAGCTCTTTAATGCGTTTACTTACTTTACGCTGTAGGAAACGCATGAAAGCCTTGTTGCTAGCGCAGGGAAAGGAGCTGTAAGCACGGAAGGCCGCGTTCTTCTCAGTCAACAGCTCACACACACCGTCCATTTCCAGTAATGATCGCTCATCGCCCGAGCTTCCCTTGAACATTCGTTCAGGACAGATTGCACGTGATCAGTGAGTGAGCCGATCGCGGCCGCTCTGTCGGCAATTGACTCTGTGTGATTTGGGATCTTATCCAAGTGATGTGACGTGGTGACTTTCAGTTTTTCACTCGGGAAGGAGGGGGTCGAGTGGGATCCATGAGACCATCTCGGCCAGTAATTCTGGAGCTCACCTCCAGAATTACTGGCCGATGGTCCGAGTTGAGCTCGTCAACCGTCTCCACAGATTGCAAACGTAAGTTTACATTCTTAAGGAGAGCGATATCGAGTACGTCGGGTCGGCGGTCAGGGTCGAGTGGGAAATGGGTGGGATGCATCGGTGCGATGACATTGAAATTGAGGGGACTGCATAGCTCGAACACAGTTTTGCCTCCGGGATTAGTCATACGACTATTCCAGGAGGGGTGTTTGACGTTGAGATCCCTGCCAGAAGGACGGAGTCGCTCAAACCAAGAAGTATTGAGAGGTCATCTCTTATGGGAGCAGTCAGAGGTGGCGGGAGGGACGTATGCAGAGATGACCGTGATGGGTTGATGGTCTGTCATACCCAGCCGACAGACTGAGACCTCAAGCTCGGTTAAGGTGGGCGGATCCATAGGGATACAGTAGAGGGACGCTTTGTAGTAATAAGAGTACCTCCCTTGTGTTAGAAAATACATAATTATATTTAATTAGATTTATTTTTAATTTGTAAATGTAAATTACTGAAACTTGTTTTGACTTATTTTGAATTTAAATGAATAATCATATTCAAAGTATGTCAAATGATCTGTTCAATATGTTAACATCAACAATCCTGTTATAAAGAAATGTGACTCTTTCAATTATTGTTAATTCATTGTACTATTTATTATGTTATCTTTTAATTATTTCAGTAAGTTCTATTGTATTTAGTTTCTTAAAGACAAATGAAAGTGTCTGCGTGCGTGAGTGATGGTGTGTTTGTCAGTATGTGAAGTGTGAGTGTGAAGTGGAAGATGTCGTGTGTATATGTGAGAGAGAGTACGATAGTGGTGTTAGATTATCGTAATACTAGCTTCTGCCCGCGACTTCGTCTGCGTAGACTATAACGAGCGCGCATCTACTTTGTCTCATATACTCATCCATAGAAATACATCTCCATGATTTTGGTAAACTGATTGTTTATAAGTCTTTGCTGTTCGTACTTGCAGCCCCGGAATAACTTCGACATTTTTCCTGGTCTCCTGGTACTTGTAAATCTTTAGCGTTCACAATTCTTGCCCAAAAATACTTCGACATGTTTCTGTTCTCTTGGTACATTTTAATCTTAACCGCTCATAATTACAGCCCCGGAAATACTTCGACATGTTTATGGTTTCTTGGTACTTGTGAATCTGTAGCGCTCACAAATCCAGCCCAAAAAATTCTTCGACATGTTTCTGGTCTCCTGGTACTTTTGAATCTGAAGTACTGAGGCAGTAGCAACTCTAGAGTTCCACTTCTTCCTCTGTCTCTATTAAGCCACGTAAGTTACCGGGATAAAAAGTAGCCTCTATATTTAATTCTAGGATGCTAACTACATGTGTGCTCAAATCCCTTCAGCCGTTTTTGCATGATTGACAGATAAACATACAAACTTTCACATTTATAATATTCGTAGGATTATAATTTATCGTTTATTCTCTCTTCACAAAAATTACTTAATATTAATGTGTACAAAAAATGTCGCGCTGTAATCCACCTTTGTGAGAGACTGGTACCTGATATAGGTTTTGGAGAAAAACCTGTGATACAGGTCACCAGTAATTATGACGTCATTCGTCAATAATTTGATGCATGTGCGCTAAACTCGTCCGCTTCACTGGCAAACGCAGTCTTGCTGCTGTCGAGAGCGAGCAGTCGTGTGTGATCGCTTTGCATTTATTTACGTAGTAGTTATTCTTTCGCGAGTTTTGTGAAAAATAAGTGGAATTATTGTTTTATAAAAGTGATATCTGTGTTTTGATAAAACTTTCGGCTTTTACCGTAAGTGGTTATCCAGAGGGCTTAGCACGAATATTTTTGACGTCGGGAGATTAATAAATAACCTTGTCATTTTCTCCCTGTTTCCAGCTAGGTTACACATTATAATATCTAAAATTATTCTAACCATTTTCGAGATATTTATGGTCAAAAGACCTACTGTTTAAAATACCTAAAGATAGTTTCACATATTTTTGTAATAACTAATGAACGAAATACATAAAGGTGAATTCACCTACGGTTATTTCACCTTCAATTAATAAACCTAAGGTTGATAGAACTAATGGGTGATTCACCTACTGTTTGTTTTTGATCAAAAACCTGATTTTGTCTGTTTTGTGCCATTGAACCAGAAGCAGACGGTCGACGTCAGGGGCACCCCGAGGTTCGGTTTGGTTAGGTTCCTTTAAACCCTGCAGACAGAAATAGCAGCCCCGCGCAGCGGGTCTCCGTCGACTAAACGACGACCTCTTCTGAAATATAATAAAAATAAGAAATAAATTGGGATTTCGTTTAGTGTGCTTTTATTTAGTATACTTAACGTTCTTTTGATCTAATTATCATCTTGTTTATCTATAACTACATAGTATAAAACAAAATTGCTTCCCGCTGTCTGTCCCTATGTATGCTTAGATCTTTAAAACTACGCAACGGATTTTGATGCGTTTACTTAATAGATAGAGTAATTCAAGAGGCAGGTTTACATGTATATAACACTAGTTGACCCGCTCAACTTCGTCTGCTCCACTCCTATTGATCTTAGCGTGATGATATATGCGTGCGGCTATAGTATTCCTCGATAAATGGGCTATCTAACACTGAAAGAACTTTTTAAATCGGACCGGTAGTTCCTGAGATTAGCGCGTTGAAGCAAACAAACAAACCTTGCAGCTTTATATATTAGTATAGATATAGATGCATAATATAGTAGAGAAACACTGATCGTTTTAGAGGTTTCTTATGTGATGTAAATAAACACATTATTTTGCTCTTACATTGCAAACGCTAGGTGAACCCTACGAGATAGATCAAAATAATGTACTACAGTATTGTACACCTTAAAAAAGTCTACAAAAAAGTCCGCAATGGTATATGTCTAACTCTTAGGAATAACCCACAATAACCATTTTTATCCTCTTCTTTTTACAAGAAATAATGGCTTATTTACGAAGCAATTTTAAGCAATACAGCATTAATCCTTATTCAATAAAGTACCTTAAATACATTGTGCATTTAATATAGATTAAAAATTCCTTTACAATATGTCATTTAAATAAATAATTTAATATTAATAATATTAATAATATTAATAATAATAATATTAATAATTAATTTTTATTTAATATTTATTTATTTAATAATTTTTAGACAAGAGTTCACTTCACCTTCTAGGTTCACCAATATTGGAAGACAGTTTCTCTGCATTCATTGACGCCAAAATTAATCGTTTTCACGATATTTCGGAAAGACTTAGTAAAATTAATTTACATTCGGCCTTCACACTCATTAGATATTGTTGTTTTGGGCCAAATTTTATGTATTTTCTCCGCTCTTCACCGTTATGGAAGCAGTCACATCTTTTGGACAAAGTCGATCAAATCATTCAAGACACACTAACTTCTATCTTAAATGTGGCTCTGGATGAACGAGCGTGGCTGCAAGCCACACTACCCATTCGCTTTGGTGGGCTCGGCATCCGCAAAATTTCTAGTGTAAGTTCCTGTCTTCGGTCAACAGCACTGAAAAGTTAACCAAAAGGATATTAACTCCATCATTGGTTAACTGTGAAGTGCCTTGCTTGACCGATGCAGTGAACGCCTGGAAAGTGGCTTGCCCGAATACGGCGTTGCCCGATAACCCAATCTCCCAAAGACAATGGGACGAGCCGCTCTGCAGATTGGTACGGAATAACCTCTTAAATACGACCACCAATACTGCGGAGCGTGCCCGCCTGCTGGCTGTGGGTGAATGGGAGCCGGGTCTTTGGCTGCAGACACTACCGTCACCCAACGTAGGTACTATGCTGAGTGACAGTACTTTCCGGATCGCTACGTGTCTGCGTTTGGGTGCTCCTAGCGGAGCTGCACATCACTGTCAGTGTGGTGAAGCAGTCGACCGCCTCATACACCATGGCCTGTCCTGTAGTAGGAGCGCTGGACGGTTAGCACGGCACGCTAGCATTAATGACATTATCCGTCGGGCTTTTGTCACCGCCGGGGTGCCAGCTGTTTTAGAACCCAAAGGCTTGGCACGCGACGATGGGAAAAGGCCAGATGGGATGACCATAATGCCTTGGAAGGTGGGTAGGCCTTTGGTGTGGGATGCAACATGTGTCGATACCCTTGCACCATCCCATCTTCTCAGCACGGCGGGCTGTGCTGGAGCGGCTGCTGCAGGTGCAGAAAACCTCAAACGGCGCAAATATAACAACTTAATTGGGAGTTACATATTTGAGCCGTTTGGCGTTGAAACACTAGGCCCATGGGGTCCGAGTGCGCATCGAGTCTTTCGGGACATTAGCAAACAACTTGTCGACTGTTGACGTGACCAGAGGGCTGGGCTTTTTTTCGGCCAAAGAATCAGCATTGCCATTCAACGCGGCAATGCTGCCAGTGTTCTGGGCACTTTTGCCACTGACAGCGATGTGGATTATTTTTTTGATGCCCAATGATTTATTTTGTTTTTATATATAATTTCTTGTTAATGAGTTACTAGATTATTTTCCTACCCTGCTTAAAGTTGTAATTTAATAAAATCCGATTTTGTACACACAGAAAAACAGTAAAAATAAATAATTTAGAAGATATCATAGAATTAAAATTACGCGCGACTGAAAATATCATTCTCGGCGTTCTCAGCGAAACATAAATGGCCTCGCAGTGTAACAGTTGGTCACTTTAACCATTTTCATCTTTCAAGTTTTGCGTAAAAAGTAATGCATTATTTTAGAAGCTTAGGTTAATGTATAGAATTATCTTCCATATCTATTTTAGAACGTATTTACAACACTATTCAATTTAAATGAATATTTTAGGAGTTATCGCAACTGCCGGTGTCGCGGGACTGTCTGAACAGGGTTCCGGGGCCCTAGAACGCAAAGGGCCACCGAAAGAACGGGTGGTTTTTAGTCAGTAAGTCCCAGGGCGGGAGGAAACATTTGATGATTTTACTACTCAAAATAAAATGGAATTATCGTAAAATAAAGGCACCCGCGTTACAAAATACTTTAACAGTAGGCGTACTTCGTTTTTTGTTCTAAATTGGTCCCGAGCGAAGCCCGGGCGCTAGTCTTGTATATTTGGCATTTGACCTAACCGCTGAACACAGAGCGACCCCGCCAGCTCTGGATCTTAGGACACCCCGACACGGTTAGGTTCCTCTAAACCATATAGGAAGAAATAGGAGCCCTGAGCTGATGTCGGCCGTCTTCTTTTGAAATATAATAAAAATAAGAAAGTTAAGAGAACACAAAAATAAATCGTTAAATCGTAGTTTGTTTGCATATAAGTACAGTATAATCTCACTAATCCGGCACCCTCCGCCCGCGCCGCCCGCGCCTCCCGCGCCCCTCTACGCCTTTCATAAGTCGAAGTCAAATAAGAAATAATTAAAATAGTAAACGGGTTTGTAGAATACTTTAGAAATAAAACGAGCGCGTAGTACCTAATTAATAATAAGCTGTAGGCGAGTCGTGTATTTGGTGTTTCATACATAGTTGAAATATGCAATATCTTAAACAATCATTAGATGAATCGTTCGTTGGTGCAATTAATTATAGCTTAATCAAAAGTCAAACAGTAGTTCCGTCAACCAATATGTGTTATAACATAATATGTGAATCAACCGTAGTTTTATCCAAAATAGTTATAATAACTAGATATTATAATAGGATTATAATATGGTACCTTCCAGCTATATCCGGCCCGAGCTAACACCATGCGGCTCATAGTTCTGGCAGCATGTCTCTCTGCTTCCTGGCCGCTCAGCTGGTCGCAGAACTGCACATCCATCATCGGCGACAAACTGAATTTCTTCTGTAACGGTGTCGGCCGTGGCGACATCATCTTCGACGCCGAGATCAATTTTTCCGTCAATATTCATTGTATGGTTAGTATTTTCTACGTAAAGCCGTTCAAATTAGCCTGTAAACATAAACAAAACAAACCGGTCAAGAGCGAGTCGGACTCCCGTGTAAAGGATTCCGAGCGAATTTTTTTTATCATGTTATTTTAACACTAGAGACACTTATTATAGACTATAAAATTAAAAAAAAAAACAAAACGAAAAAAAAAACACAAAAAAACAGCAGAGAAAAAGAAACAGGAGAGAAAAAAAAGACAACAAAAAAAAAAAACAACAAAAAATTACAGGAAAGTCTTATTATTTCCATTTTTTTCAATATTTTCGGCTCGGTAATTTCGGAGATAAGGGTGTATTTACCGCGGGTCGACTTGGAGAGGGGTAGCTAATTCAAACACTGTACTGGTTACTAAACGCGTATATTAACATGTACCGAATCACAATGTATGTACCATAGTACTGCTCACACACACAAAAAAGGATTCCACAAAATTACTTAGCTAAATGCTTGTAACGAAACCATAGCGCGATCTATCTCGCTTTTACCGCCATCTAGGGAACTAACAGTTCAACTTTTCTAAACTCAAAAAGATGGCGCTATGATCTCGTTACCCTGAACATACCGCCCACCAAAGACATGATGCAGAATGTCCTTATTAAAGGCCGCCCACCATGCCAAAGCTAAAGGGTCATAGCCAGAACAAAACAATAACAATGTCACAAAACTGCAAACAATGTCCTATAGTATCTATAATCAAAATATCTGTTAGCAAAACAATGGCAAACGATTCAACAATTTGAATTTAACCATATAAACTTATAATTAAGTACAACCAACATAAAATCTCTTCAAAGTTAGAGTGAACAGGCTCCTTCTGGGTAAGCTCGCTCCATCGTAGACTTTGTCTCTGTCATCTCTGACCTAGACTAGAGTCAAGAGCAAACCCATCACAAATAAAAAAAAAAAAAAACCTTAATTTACCTTAAATTAATCAATGTTACTGGGCAACTGGCAAGACACATAATTTGGATATCGGCCTTTTAACAATTGAAGCCTTCGTGCGTAAAGTCGCTACCCGAGTAATTCCGTCAGGTCCACAATGCTTCTGCTCAATCTTTCCCAATAACCACTTGCCAGAAGGCATGTCATCCTCTTTTACTGTTCTTTCTTAGCCTTGTCTCTAAACTCTTAAGTCTTTTTTCAGCAATACACTTAGACTCGCCAACTTTGCTGACCGCGTCAGCATCACGTTTAAATAAAATATAAAAAAATTAAATAGTTTTGAAGTTATTCAAGAAATTTGACGAAAAATTACCATTCCCCCACCTTATCTCCGAAACTACTGAGCCTAAAATTTGGAAAAAAATGGATATAGTAGATCTTTACCTGAAGATTACAGGAAAACCTATTAGAAGTCTGTAGTGTTAAAATAACATGTTAAAAAAATTAAATACGTTCGGAACCCTTCGCACGCGAGTCCGACTCGCACTTGGCCAGTTTTTTTGTACTGGAGACGATAAGATTCGCATAAAGTATTCAAATAACAATCTTTTACATTATTTGTAATATTCTTCATAAAATTCGGTTTACAAATATTAAAATTACTGTGAAATAAAATTATTTAATAAGGAAACATGCAAGGGAGGATGTTTGTGAATGTGAGTGGAGTTTGGGGTGAGTATGTGTGTTGAGGAGTGAGTGTGTGGTGTTTTCAATTCAAAAAACAATTCCCCCAATTGTGTGTGCGTTGCAAAGGGTTCCCTTTGTTAGGTCAAGGTTTTGAAAAGTTCTTCAATTTGAGTATAATCTAAAGTGATAAGCCAGTCAGTTATTTTTCTTTTAGTTGTTTTGTTTAGGGTATGAATTGAGAGTAAAAAATTTAGTTTGTTGTATAGAAAAGGGCCAAGAAATTAAAAGAAATTTCGGGCAAATTTGGTTTTTACTGATTTAAGTTGGCATACATTCGTTCTTCTGCTTCTCATGTCAGTATTATGATGGGTATTTAAAAAAGGAATAAGAGAACGTGGCTTTAAAGCAACGAGGAGAATAAAAAGCTACCGAATAGAGATGACTTTAGAGGACTTACAAACTTCTACAGTGGGATGTCGGAAACGAAGGAATAGTGCAACTTTAAAGACTGCCATTTGAGCCCTTTCAAGTGGTAACAGGTTAGTTTTAAATGTAAACAGGTAGTAGTTGCTTGGAATTAAGGATAGACCAAAGATTTTTAACCACAAAGATAAATTTCCTTATTCTGCTACTGAGACAATTTATATGTGCGGCAAAGCTTAGTTTAGAATCTAAGGTCACCCCCAAGTACTTAATATTGTCAACTTTCTGCAATTCGGGATAAGAACAATCACCGTTAACAGGGAATGAACAGGTGTGAGCGATAATGGAGAGTGGTTGGGGAAATGACTGAGGGCTGTTTTTTTTTTTTTTTTTTATTTGGGACAAGCCCGCCACACATTCCCAACCACTGCAACTCCTGAAAGCCAGAATCAACAGTGGCGTCCACCAGAAAAACGCCGAGCCAATGAAGCCCGACGAGTCCCGGAGAAACGATTTAACTGTCTTGGATCCTGCAACGAATTTAATCAGAAAAGTACAGCGGAGGAGTAGGAAAATAAATATATGTATAATTTCCACTTCCCTCCTTTTCAAGCAGGAGACAGAATAGAGCTAGGCCAATAGGCACCAAGGGACATAAAAAACTGGGTTAAGCCCAGTTGTCAAGCACCACGGATTATATATTAATTAAAAACTAATGGGTCCTAAATTGTGAGCTACTTTTGATTCCAGTAATAGGTATGGCAAAATCGCCTGAAAGCACGTAAATTTGTTCTGGTTTCCACAAGGTCCGTGTAGTAAACTACTCCAGATGTAACCTGAATACTATCTAACATAATATTGCGTTCAGTTTGCCAAAGAATACACTCCCATAAGATGTGGTGTGCGGATTGTTCGTATTCATAGTCGGCTGTAGAACATTGACATAAAGGCGAGGCCACAAGCCTAAAGGAAAATAATTTACTCTTAAAGTTGCCATGACCTGTGAGAAATTGGGCAACACAATGATCCACCTCCAGCCATGTCCTATCCAGCCGCTCACGAACGGATGGAAAAAACTGGTGGAGGTGTCGGCCTTTAATGGAATTTTCCCACCTACATTGCCATTCGGATAAAAGTTCCTCCCAGACGTCAGTCTGGGGTTTTAGTAATCTACAGATCTTAGCACGGTCGCGTTGCGGTAAAAACTCTGGGTCCGTGATCTTTCTAGCGTAGTAGTACATTGCAGCACGCCGCTGCACCTCTACATCGACTGGGAGAACACCCGCCAGCACCGGTAAGGCTTCAGTACTAACCGTCCTATACGCCTTGCATAAGAATATCAAAGCCAAACGCTGGCTTTGCAGCAATTTACGGCGTACCGCCCCTATGGTGGCCCTGTCAGCCCAGACAGGTGCCCCGTAGCACATACAACCCAAGTAAGTAGCCCCATAGATAGTTTTTAAGGTTTGAAATGAGAGACCCCAAGTAGCTTTGGATATTCTCGTCAAGGCGTAGAAGTTCTTTTTTGCTTTTTCACCTACTGTTTTTATATGATCAATAAATGAAAAGTTCCTTTCTAGTAGCATACCGAGGTAGCACACGGATTCTTTTCTTTTAACGGGTACGTTATTAAATTTAATACTAGGCCAGGATTTTAGGTTCCCTTTTAAAATAAGTTGATAGGTTTTATGCGGTGCAAAGGTCAGACGGTTTCGATCGCCCCACTGTGATATTAAACGTAGACATGTGTCAGCCAAGTTCTCGAGTCCCGCCCGAGTGCTTGCCTCAATGAGCAGTAAGCCATCGTCCGCGTAACCGGTTAATGAACAGCCGCATGGGAGCGGAAGCGCGAGGAAATCATCGTAGCCAAAATTCCATACATATGGACCGATAACTGAGCCCTGAGGACATCCCATGGTTAGAGACTTAGAAATGGAATGATGTCCAAGTTTGAGTTTCGCGGAGCCGTTTAGAAAATACGAAAGAATCAGATTATAGATATTATTGTAGCAACCACGGGTTTTCATTTTAAGTAGTAGCATCGGCCACCATGCGTTATCAAAAGCGCCAGATATGTCGAGAAAGATTCCAACCACGTATTTATGTTCCGATAAGTTAACAATTTTACGGACAGAGAGAGCCGCGTCGACTGTGGATTTACCAATAGTGAAACCAAATTGATTAATATGAAATTTAGGTCCATTCGGTAGCAAGCGCGGAACGATTAGTCGCTCTAAGAGTTTCCCCAAAGATGGAAGTAGTGTTATGGGCCGGTAGGACTTAGGGTCATCCGGGGGCTTATCGCCTACTCTTCGGAATAATGCGTATAAAGCCTTGTTGCCATATTCGAGGAAAAATACCTTCTGCAATGCATCGGTTATATACGGATAAGATCGCGTCGCCCGCTGTTTTACACGCTTCTATAATCATTCTATTAGATATTTTATCTTCACCGGATGATTTTTTGAGAGGTAGTCTCTTGACAACGTTTATGAATTCGTCAGTGGATGGAAGGTCTGACTCCGGTGATTCAGGTGACACCGCGGCCCACGTTCTAATCTGTTGGTGGTATTCATTATCATTTACTAATGAATCGTCTGGTATTAGAGAATTAAGCAAAACATCAGTTGTTTCTTCAACGCCGGTGGTATGTTTATTATTTACTTTAATGTTCTGAACGTACGCAAGGTCGACAGATCTATTAGCCTTGAACTCGTGGTACAAAGGAGACCACGGACCCTCCTTATCAAGTTTATCAACAATTTTCCGGAGTAAATTACCCTTAGATTTTTCAACCGATGCTCTGTAGCGCGACTTGGCAACTCTAAAAGTACTTAAAGCAAGATTAAGGGGGTCCCCGATGACTGAGGGCTGTTCCTTAAAGTAAAGGCTAAGTACTTAGTTTTGCTGGAATTTAAGGTGAGTAAGTTAGTTTTGAGCCAACCATTTACAGTGCTAAACCCATCTTGAGCATAGTTATATACCTCTTCCCATGAGTCCGCACTGAAAAAAAGTACAGTGTTATCCGCAATAATACGTCCATTTTGAAGAGGGAGATTGCAGAGGTCATTAATATATACCAGAAATAATGTGAGCCCAAGAATGCTTCCCTGAAGAACGCCGAATGCTACGGGAAGAGTGTCACTAGAGTGGTTATCAATTTTAACAAATTGCGAGCGGTCAGTTAGGTTAGGTTAGGTTAGTAATCTTTGAAGAGTGATAATTGATTTCCACGTATGCCGAGATTTTCAAGCTTGCGTAGCGAGATTGGAACCGACACTGTATCAAAAGCCTTAGCTAGCTCTAAAAAGATGGCCAAGGACTTCTTTTTATCATCAGTGTTAGACACAATAAAGTTTGTCAGCTCGTGCACCGCCATGGCTGTAGATTTCTTTGCACGAAAACCGAACTGATTCTGGGACAATAGTTTATTTGATTTTATCAAATAAAGGTTTAATTTAATAACGCGTGTTGCCTCCATGGGCATCTACCACAGCTCTCATACGATTAGGCATAGAGTTTATCAACCGCTCTATGAAATTTTGAGGGATCATCTCCCATTCCTCTTCTATGGCAGTTTTCTGCAGAACTCCTGCATCGTCTGGGCAACTGGCTGACGAGCCCTAACACGTCTTTTTAGCTCGTCCCACATGTGCTCAATGGAGTTCATGTCTGGGTTTCTGGCTGGCCAGTCCATAACTGTGATGTTCACATCCCGAAGACATTCCCTGACGATGCCGGCCGCATGGGCTCTTGCATTATCATGCATAAAAAGGAAATTTGGGCCCACATAGTCCGCGTATGGTATCACGTGAGGTTCTAAGCACTCACGAATGTACCTTTCAGCATTTAATGTTGGCAGCCGTGGTCCTGTAACAACCTCAAGTTGAGTTTTGCCGCTCGCGGATATACCGCCCCAGACAGTCCATGAGCCACCGCCATAAGCAACCCTCTCTTCAAAGCAGCATTGTACGAAACGCTCTCCCTTACGTCGGTAGACCTTCTTCCTTCCATCATTGCCATGTAACACAATTTTAGACTCATCAGAAAAGAGTACACGGCTCCAATCTTGCTGTGTCCAATTTAAATGACTGCGTGCGAAATGAAGGCGCGCTGTTCGGTGGGCTCGCGTTAGTTTGGGCCCATTAGCTGGCTTGTGTGGTACCATATCGCGTTCTTTTAACCTTCTCCGAACAGTTCGAGCGCTCACAGATACTCCGTGGAAGTCGCGAAGTTGGTTTTGTATCTCAATGGAGGTAAGGTGACGATTTCTCAAGCTGGTCGTCACGATGAATCGATCCTGCCTTTCAGTTGTGACCCGAGATCGTGGCCTTCTTTGGCAACGAACAAAGCCGCCAGTCTCTAGGTACCTCCGATAAACATTTCGGACCGCAGATCGACTTAAATTAATTAAAGACTAAAATTTTGGCTGTGTCCGGCCTGAATAAGTGCCAGAGCTTGGGCGGCGACTTCAGGTGAAGTATCCATAGATTATTGATAGAGCCTCACCTTAATGTTAAGAATAAGTAATGTTTGTTGCAAAACCAAAGATATCAATCACTTTTTAAGGAATTAAATCCAAGTAAACCAATAAAACCAAGTTTTCTTAGTATTCGATTGTTTGATATCAACAAACAGGCTCCAAATTGTCTTTTGTTTCTTTAAATTCTGTGTTCGAAATTCAAAAAAAGACTATTGAATGAAATTGTGAATGTGCCAGGTTCAAAACTGCATAAAAACTTTTTGCTCGACCTAATATAAAATTTTAGCTAGGACCAAACGAAACTGAAAATACAAGGTGGGCCAATAGATGTGTCCAGAAGTGTATTAGTGTTTGACTCTACCACAGTTTTAAGAATGGGAACCAGTATGTGAGTAAGTGATCCTATATGGGTTCCGTTTTTTGTTCGGAACCCTAAAAATGACAAAAGTCGGTGCTCGCCCATCATCACTTGCTTGTGGAGGAAGGATAGACCTCACTGGAGCCCAGACCAATAATGTTTTTAGGATGCTGTTGAAACTGCCCCGTTTCTGTAGCGATTCGGAGATGTTTGCTCAGAACAGAACTGGTTCCATGCGTGTGATTCGCAAAAAAGTTACATCACTGATGCGTAGAACGCGGGACAGTGACAACAGTCTGTAGGTACTCCCCTATTCTGAGGCACTATGTGGGGAGAATAGTCAGGTAGCTTATTCCTTACCTAAAGGGTTCCGAAACAATTTCATTTTTTTAATAGTTATGTTATTTTATCACTACAGTCTTCTTATCGGTTTCCTGTAATCTTTAGGTATTTTTTTTTAAATTTAGGCTCAGTAGTTTCGGAGACAAGGGGGGGGAATGGCCATTTTTGGTCTAATATATAAAAAAAAATTGTAAAAAAAATATAATTAGCACCCTCACAGTAAGTCCTTTCATTTGATATATCACACGATACTGTTCAAAAAACTTTTTTTTTAATTTTCTACTTTGACTCCCAAAAGTGACCCCCATACTAAAAATTTAATAATTTTCGTAACGCGTCCGTATTTGGGTCATAGAAATCCATATGAGAACCAAATTTCAACAGAATCGGTCCAGTGGATCCGGAGAAAACTGGCTGTGACAGACAGACAGACAGACGGACAGACAGACGGACAGACAGACAGACAGATAGATGGACAGACAGACAGACACCCGAGTGATCCATTAGTTTTACATTTTTTTATTATACACAATTTGACATTTTTTATACAATTTGTTATTTTTTTATATGCAATATGTCATTTTTCTTTTTATTATATACAATTTGACATAATTCTTTTGACTTTCTAAAGTATTATCATTATTTTTATTATGGATGGGGACTATGTAGATTATTTTTTATTTCTTCGAGTAATTTTAATGTTTGTCTGGCAGTTTGAGTGCTTTGTAAGGCCTACACAAATGTCCTTTCTTTGGTATTGTTCGTCGAGTTCTTGAGCTCTTAAGTAGATCTGAGTTGAGCTACACGACCTACTGACAAATGCTTGCACTGACTGGACAGGTTCACTCAAATCTGTGTGGTTCTTTCTTCTAAAGACCATCTCAGACACTAATCTGCATGGTTCTTAAAAAATGATGTATTGTAAGGACTATGTAGGTCGTTATTTTAAGGATTGATTTTATGACTGTATGGCAGTTTGAGTATACTATGCGTCTTACCCAAATGTCCTTACTTTGGTATTGTTCGTCGGTTCGTTGAACTCCTCAAAGTTCTGAGTTGAGCTGCACGATAACTGACAAATGCTTGCACTGCCTGAACAAGTCCACTCAAACCTGCGTGGTGCTTTCCTCAAAAGGCCACCTCAGACGTTAACCTACATGTTTTTCATATGTTATTAGCGATTGTATGGACTTCAAAAGAGACTGTGACCTCTGAGTTTGTTTCGGTGTTTCTTCTCAGGGTAGTCAGCTAGGAAACATCCGGCCTCATCTAGATTAATATGACAAAAAAAAATTACGTTTAAATGAGTTACTTGTAACCTACCTATTTGCAAAATAAATATCATTTATCATTTATTTTATAAGGGTTCCGTTTTTTGTTCGGAACCCTAAAAACGTATAGCTTTGCGTGGCGGGGACTGTAGACTCTTCTGATATGCCAACTTCTCTAGTGATTCATAAGTTTTCGTTCAACTCTCTATCTACGAGTATCCTTCTACTGACGATTTCACTAAACAGTTACTGCGATGTCTCCAGGGCACAAACTTCACGTGCGCGGACCTACCCGTGCTCAACCTGACGAACAACAGGCTCCTGCCAACCCTCGAGATAAGGGGCTGCCAGCCCTCCATCCTGCCGTGCATGAACGAGTTCCTGAAGACGCGCTCCGTCTCCTACCTCGCCGTGAGAGACGGCGCGGCGCCGCTGCAGGGCGAGCATGTGGCCGGCCTCGGAGATTTGCAGATCATCATGATCGATTCAGGTAAGCGAGGTCTGGAAAAAGATGGGTGGGGTTAAGCTCTGTTTGCAAGGTTGAGAAATGGATGGGTGGGGTTAAGCAGCTGTTGACAAGGTTGATTAATGGATTTCCCCCACAAATCCAATAATAGAATAGAATAGAATAGAAAACATTTATTCAGCATAGACACAAACTCACAGCAACATAGACATAACAGAAATAATAGTAGGTACGAGTACACAATAATTGCGCTGAGCGTGCCCATACCGAAAGGGTAGCCATCTCAGCATTTGCTGAGCGTTAGACACCCAGCGCTGGTTTTCAGTTGGCACCCCGCAGTGACACACGGACGAAGGTAGACACAATAAACAGAATACTTAATTAAATATTGATAAAATAAACATGCCTAAATCGTAAATACATACAGTAATATAAAAACTATGCCTACAGTAAGAAGGGATATTTAAAATATATGTGTAGTGTGAGTTATAAATATGTCAACCAATCAGTCGACCAATAGCAAGCCACTGAGCCGGTTGACGTGGCGGCGGATTTTTGACGTGGGTAAATTTGTCTCCTTCGGCACGGCAATTATCATTAAAACCGGAAGTAAAAGTTGTAATAGCAACTGTATGTACTGTCGCAGAAACAAAAGAAATGTGAATGTTTAATACTCGTGGATCCCGGACAGGCGCAACGGACTCATCAATCCAGTCTACCGACTACCCCCTTATTACTCGGAATTAGGTACATAACTACCTGGTGAGTTATTATTATAATAAAACTATTAAATATAGGTGATTAAAAAACTGATTAAGATTAAATGTCAAAGGAATGATTAAAAAATGTGATTGTACATGATAAAATTGATATTAAATTAAATATCATTTTTTTATTGAATTAAATAATGATTTATCAATATTGACATTATTAAATTCGATTTGTGAAAATAAAATGAAATTCTTAAGCTTCGCCTTAAAAGTGCTTATATTTGTCAGGTCCCTAATGGGTGGGGGGATGTTATTCCAACATTTGGAGGCCGCATAACGAAAGCTTCCTCGGAAGGCTGCAGTACGGTGATGCGGGGTAGCCAGCTGTTGAGCACAACGCCTGGCCTTGCGTTGCCGGTTACTATTTACCCACACAAGCTTCGAGTATAGGTATGACGAACATTTATGCTTAATGACGCCGAAAAGAAGACAGGCTAAATGTAACTTCCGACGTGATTTCATTTTTAAAATATTATGCTTGTTTAGAAATGGTGTAATGTGGCTCCTTGGTGGTACGTTGAAACAAAATCGCGCGCAGGCATTCTGAACTCTTTGGATTAGTTGTACGGTACGTGCCAGAAGTCGAGGCCCGATGACGGTATCAGCATAATTTAACTTTGATAGAACCAGACTTTCAACCAGCTGTACACGCAGGTCTTCGCTTAAATATGGTCGCATCTTATATAACACTTTTAGACGGTAGAAGCAGTTTTTTACACAATTTGCAATATGGGCCTCAAACCGTAAATCTTGGTCTATGATCAAACCCAAATTTCTAGCTTCATAAACTCGATCAATACACTGGCCCATTACGATCACGTTTGCATGATTTGAATTTATTTTACTCAGCTGATTTTTAGATCCAAAGAGCATAAATTTAGTTTTGGCCGGGTTGAGTAATAGGGAGTTTTGTTTCGACCAATCCACGATCCTGTCAAGATCTTCATTTAATAATTTGACTGCGGCTTTATAGTCTTCAGGTTTAAAAGAAAGATATAATTGTATGTCATCAGCATAAATATGAAATTTAGAATTTTTGGGGACATTTACAATATCTGCAGTATATAAAATGAATAAAGGGGGACCCAGTATAGATCCCTGTGGAACACCTTTTGCTACTGGAGTCATATCTGAAAAAATACAGGATCCATTGGCATCTTTAATTTCAACCAGCTGTTTACGATTGCTAAGATAACTGTTGAACCATGCAACCGTTGGTGCATCAAAACCATAATACGTCATCTTAGAAAGCAAAAGAGACAAATTTATAGCATCAAATGCCCGGGAAAAGTCCAGTAAAACTAACAGAGTACAACACCCCTCATCTTGAGCAGATAATATATTATCCGTAACATCTAATAGAGCCGTTGCAGTGCTACGACCCCTCCTAAAACCTGATTGCGCCTCCGGTAGGATGTTATTTAGCTCAAGGTATGTAGATAGTTGGGCATTTACTACTTTTTCTAGTACCTTTGATAAGTAGGGTAAAATGCTTATAGGCCGTAAGTCCTTTATAGTGCTTGGGTTCGCAAATTTAGGTATAGGGCGCACCACTGCAATTTTCCACAAGTCCGGAAAGGTCGACGTAAAAATTGAATTGTTAATAATAGAAGTCAGGATATCCAAGGTTTGTGGGAGGGTCATAAAAAACATGTCAAGCGTAATGTGGTCAAAACCCTCTGCATTTGATTTACATTTTGTTAAAAATTTGATAATTTCTGATTGGTCTACTTCATTTATAGAAAAAATACCTTGATTAAATCTATGCGCCTCAAAGAAAGACAAACATGATGCTGGTGCCGCACTATCACCAGGGACATTCAAGAAATGGGAATTAATCATCAGGGTCACTAAAATTGGAGGGTAAATCAGGCACACTATTAAATGGTAATAAGGTTGACTTTAATTTTTCCAAAGAATTTTGGGATGGTGTATTTTGCTATTAATATTGTGTTTAAAATAAGCCACTTTTTCAAAGTATAAGGACTTATTAACTAGACCTTTAAGCTCCTTATAATATAATATTTTGCTTTCTGACACAGAGTTTCTACATTAAATTTAATGTTTGCCTGATTACGTAGGCGCATCATAAACTTGATGTTATCAGTTACCCATGGATATGACCTTTCTTTAATAATTTTAATCATGCGTGGGGCGTATTTATTGAAAAGCGTGGTAATATTATAGTTGAGTTGATCCACCATAACATTTATGTCACCTGACGTAGCTACCGCAAGCCAGTCCACTGAGACCAGGTCCTCCTTAAACTTGTCCAATGCAATTTTTTTCAAATTTCTACGAGTTACAGCAATTGGCGGTGTCTTCTCCTTTTTAAAATGAAAAACAGCTGTAATTAAAGCATGCGAACCAAGCGCACTGATCCAGTCCACCTCAATGTCGCGCGCCCTAGCATCCGTACACACGAGATCTATAAGAGTCTCGCTAGAGGAAGTAAAATGAGTAGCAGATTGCACTAGTTGACTTAGGTCGAGACTTTGAAGAAAAATATTCAATTTGTTCGTTCTAGTGTCTGTTTGATTAAGACAGTTAATATTAAAGTCGCCCAAGAGAATAGTGTGTGTGCAAGAAGTTAGAGAATTTATAGTACTAGTAAGCGCGTCCAGAAACAAATCAACATCCATCCATGGGGGTCTATACGCAGTGCCGATTGCAATTTTAACACCATTTGTGGTCAGAACTAGCCACATTTGTTCAACTGACTCGTGAAGAGGGTCAATCGGGTACGTATGTGAACGCACCTTGATCCCGCGCTTGATGTAAAACCCAACGCCCCCGCCGCGACCGCCGCGCACGCTCACCGGCCGCGGCACGTGCCGCAGCCGGCACCCGGGCACGACGGGCGCGCGCCCCTCCTCACCCGTTCTAAGCCAGGTTTCATTTATTGCCATTATACTGACATCATGATGCTCCATTGCAGCGACAAAATCATCATGGTTAGTGCCTAATGAGCCAGGGTTAAGAAATCCAATTTTAAAATACTTTGCACTCATTACAGTATATCATAAATATAAATTTTGTTAGTCGCAAAACGGAAAAATTTTTCTTCGTGAATGTGAAGGAAAGGACTCTGTCGCCATCAAAACAACCTCTTGCCTTAAGAAACTGCTTACCACTGCAAAATAACCGCAAGGCATCCTTTTTCTATTCTTACTGCATGCTTTTAAAATATATTGAAACTTTATTTTTTCATTTATTCGAAACTCGTGTACCTTCTTCCCGACCAGTTTTTTATTATTTAATTAATACAATTTTCTACCTAATTATAATATTATTGGGATTGTCAACTTTATATAATGCATCTTGTTCATTATACCAGCTTCTGTATTTTACATTGCTATTTGATCTGTGCAAACATAGTAATCATTTAATAACGTTTTACAAATGTACTACTCATATCATACCTATGGTTAAATACATCCTATTGTCTACCTTATTATTAATGGCTATAACAGCCTTGGCAGATTTATTAAACATCCACATAGATAAAATACACATGGTCCACATATTTATGGTTGCAATCGATATGCACATAACACCAAACATCAATTTTCGATTCTGAAACTTTTAATGACACTGACTCCTTTGGTATGAGTGATTCACATATTTGTGTACCTGAGTTGTGCAGACGATTCATTAATGACACTAAAAAGTCGCTTAAATTATTACACATAAATATACGCAGTGTAAATTGTAACTTTGACAGCTTCCTTGTGCTCCTGGCTAGGATAAAAATTTCCTGTGATGTTCTGATTCTATCGGAGTGTTGGCTGAGGGTGTTAACAGTTCCACCTCTAGAAGGGTATGTCTCTTATCACACGAGCAAACTTATTAATCAGAATGATGGTGTTATAATATATGTAAAATCAGATTTACCTCATATCGTCACAGAACCTTCCATATCTGGTGCTAGTTGTCTGATCTGTAATGTAAAATCGCACAATCTCTTGCTTTTAGCGCTATATCGCTCTCCCTCCACACGAAACCTTGACAACTTTGTCGATAGCTTAGACACTATCCTTACGCAGATGTCGGTCCAAAGAAACCTTGTGATTATGGGTGACATAAATATTGACATCACTCCGAATGCTATCTCTCAACAAGCGGGACAGTACCTTAACCTTATTGCCTCACATGGCCTCCTCCCTACACATTCATTCCCAACCCGCATTAACTCTTGTTTAGATCACGTAATGTTAAGATCAGACCATAAGAATACTACTCTGGTTCTTGACACTTATATTACTTATCATAGGCCCACGATTATTAGCATCAAACATGTAGCCTCACCCCCTGCCCCCAAACATGTTCGCATAGTTGTTGATTATACAGCGGCAGTCAGTGAAATTTTATCAATGGACTTTAGTGACATTTTGACTATTGAAGACCCAAACAATGCCACTGAGTCTCTGGTTTCCGCCATAAGCTCTGTCATCGCCAATCACTCCAAGTCGGTGTACATGTCTACTAAACACCAAATTCTTAAACCTTGGATTACAAATGGACTCCTCCGTTGTATTCGAAATAGAAACAGCATGGCCCGAACGGTAAAGGCAGATCCTGAAAACCTTGTTCTCGTGATTACATATAAACGATACCGTAATTTCTGTAACAAGCTTCTCAAAAACTTAAAACATGAATATGAAAGGAAGGAGTTCCAAATGGCGAAGAACAACCCTAAAGCCACTTGGAAGGTCGTCAAAAAGGTTACTGGATCTAGCCTCAATGCTAAACCCCCCAATGAGCTACTAAAATTATCTTCTGATGAAAAGACTTCGGTCAACAAAATCAACGAGTTTTTTGCTAATGTTGGCAAGAACTTGGCTGACAAATTCGCTTCCACCTCCCATACCCCGGAATATTCTCTCGATGCATTTCCCTCTAACTCACTAGTACTTCTACCAACAGATGAAGTGGAAGTCTCGAATCTCATCATTGGGTTACGAACTGATGCTGTGGTTGGCTGGGATGGCATTTCATCGAGAATGTTAAAATCCTGTCTGCCCGTGATAGTCCCTGCTATCACTCATATCTGCAACCGCTCTATTGCCACAGGCTGCTTTCCAAGGGTTTTCAAAAGGGCTGTTGCTCACCCAATCTTCAAGAATGGGGATAGACACAGTGTGGATAACTATAGACCTATCTCAGTCTTGCCTGCCATCTCTAAAATATTAGAAAAAATACTTAATAATCGTTTGGTAGACTATCTTGAGTCATATAAATTATTGAGTAATAATCAGTATGGTTTTAGAGCTGGCAGATCAACTAAAAATGCTGTTGCTGCCCTGGTAGATGACGTAGTATCTAAATTAGACAGTAAAATGAAATGTTTGGCGATATTCCTGGATCTCTCTAAGGCATTCGACACTGTGTCTGTTCCCCATCTCTTATCCAAACTGGAAGCTACGGGAATTCGCGGGCATACCTTAAAAATTTTCCTGGACTATCTCTGTGACAGAACTCAATGCGTTAAAATAAATGACACCATTTCGTTGAGTTTTGGCGTTCCTCAGGGCTCAATCTTGGGTCCTACCCTGTTTCTTATATATATTAACGGCTTATGCAAAATTTCTCTAACGAATTGTTCAATCTTGGCTTACGCAGATGATACCGCTCTAGTAATTCACGGTTGTGATTGGCCTTAAACACTAAAATACGCGGAACTCGCTCTAAATTCAGTGATGAATTGGCTTTCAGATAATATCCTTACCTTAAATTTAAAAAAGACTGTTTACTTGCCATTCTCCTTACTATCCACCAACCTACCTTCGCCGGATTCAATGGTACTCAGAGCTCATACTTGCTCACTCGGTCTATCTTCCTCACAATGTGGCTGCCCTCAACTCGACAGGTGCGAATCTGTAAAGTATCTTGGAGTATTTGTAGATAGTGCACTAAACTGGAAACCTCACCTAAGTAATCTCATATCACGAGTCCGCAAGTGTATATTTGTTTTCAAAAAACTAAGGCACTCCGCGGACCCCCTTACACTTAAAACAATCTACTGCGCCCTTTGTCAAAGCATACTATCATACTGCATCACTGTGTGGGGTGGGGCTTCCAAGACAATCCTCTTGCCTCTGGAACGAGCACAGAGAGCTGTTCTCAAGGTTATGACCTCGAAGCCCTTTAGGAATCCCACCAGGACTCTTTACCACGAATGCCAGGTTCTTACTGTGAGACAGCTCTTTATCCTTGCTACTATTCTACGCAAACATCCCTCAGTGTTATACGATTCAAATGCTACCAGAAAGCGTAGACACTTCGAAGTATGCTCAACTCACCGATGTAGAACAGTCCTAGCACAGCGTCATTTTGGTGTTCTCTCAAACCATTTATACAATAAAATTAATAAAGTCTGCTCTATTACTCCCATGTGTCTAAATGGATGTAGAAGCAAGGTAACGAAGTGGCTGTTGACACTGAGTTATAATAAGACTGAAGATCTACTTCAGATATCAATTGCTTGACCAAATTTTATTATTTTAATTTAGTGAAGTATGTAATAGGTGTGTTTATGCTTATAATTTATATTTTATACAGACTTACAAATACATAAGTTTTTCACCGTAAAATATTAAAAAAGCCCAGATTGTTGCATTTGTATCACTGATTGTTTTATGATATTATAATGATGTACCTACTGTGCTTGTCTTACAACTACTGCTACATGTCCAAATCATAGGGGAGGACGCTGGCACCCTAAACACAAGTTAAATCTTACTCTGGGTGCCAGAGCCCATCGAAAACACTCCTTCCCCTAGTTGTAACTTAGCATAGTGTCTACATAGGTGTTTATTGTTCAACTAATGTGAATAAAATACTTGTATTTTTTTTTTATCAGTATTACCAATCAACACAGTGCCACACAGAAAACATTTTCGTGCAATGAGGTAACTATTATTTAATGGATTTTCGTAATAATTACAACAACTTAATATTAATGTAACGTTGTGAAAAATACAAAACAATGTCAAAATAGACAGACCCGCGACTAAAATGTATAGTGTGTCAACTTGAAGTGTAACTGTAGGAATACAAAATGTGGAAAATGGGGTGAATACTTGTGATAAATAAATAATTTTATATGTGAGAGAATATAATATCCACTCGTAACGATGAAAGGTGGGTACCATCAAACTTGCGACACCACGGAAAATGCCAACGAAAATAATGCACCCTTTAGGCTGGGCCAGCTGAAGCCAGAAAAATACACAACAAGTAATAACAAAAAATACAACAACAGATACAAAAAAAGGTAACAAACAATCGTAGTTACATGTGAAACAACAAATATGTAATATAAAATATTTTTTTTAACTAAATAATATGCCTATCAAACTGAACCATTTCCAAAAGTTCGATGCAAATCAAACTCAGACCGAATACGATGTGGAGCTACCCCATCCTCTTTCCTTACATAAATGCGGCCGTCTTTGGTCCACACGTACTTAAATTTATGCTTCTGTCCAGCCTCACGCGCATTAAAAAACAATTTACCATTTATCGGCGTTAGCCGTTCGTTAACATAAAACCGACTCGCAGGCCCGCGCAATTCGAGGTCCGCCGTGGTGAGGCCGCGGCGCATGCGCGTCGCTCGCAACAGTTGATCGCGGCCGCGCCTGCGCCGCCTCATCCGCACTGCTGGTCGCGGTAAAGTTGCGGCGCACCATACCGATGCGCTCTGCGTTAAAAATTTCGCGCTCGTCGATGCCAACTCCCAGCTTCAATGACACCAAATGCACCAAATGTAACGGGTTCTCATCCTTGGTTTCTGGTATACCTGTTATTATGACGTCATTGACCATAAGATCCTGATCGCGTTCATTTAACTGCAGTTTCAGCTCCGCAATAGTCTTCTCAAGGTGGTCAAAAGATGATGGCTCCTTTTCCTCAAAACGTCTCTCGAGATGGGAAACTCTGTCTTCAACCACATTCATGCGTTCCCTGCACAGCCCAACATCAGCTTTTAAACTCGCCATTTCGTCCCGGAACTGTCGTAACTCCACTCTCATAGCACAAAGTTCCTCACGAAAGCAGCGAATCTCATAGGCAACGTTTAGCTCCCTATCGCCTGTTGTTATTGGGGAGGGGGGTAGAATAGGTTGATTGATGGTGATGCGCTCAGCCGCTGCACTCTGGTCAACTGCTGGTGACTGGGTTTTAGGACAAGCCTGGATTACATTCGACTGGCTGTTTAATATTGCACCGTCAGATGGGCCTTTGACGGGCGTAGCTGAATTGTCCTTTCTGGGAACCTTCACCTTACAATCAGGGCACAACCAATTAAGCGAGACCTTAGTTGACGTAACGCCAATGCAAGTGGGATGATACGACCCTGGACACTTAGTGCAACGAATACACTCAGCCCTGGCCACAAATTGACCGCAGCCACCACACTTCGCCATAATCGTGGACTGACTTTTTGCAGTTTACGATCACTATTTAATGTAAACAAAGCGGGAACAGATAAGTACCACCAGCGAGTAACAATGGCGTTAAGAATCAGTATTGATTTATGGCAAACTGTTTACTTTTAGATCCTGTATATTTCAGTGAGACTATTTATCAACACGACCCAACTTGCACTTTACACTGTTGCACTTGTCGGGTTTGACCTAGACATCAGTAGTAAAACTCAGATATGGCAATACACAAATTTATTTAAATCAAGCAATTAGTCTTAAAATATAGCACTAAGATAATTTAGTCTAAAATAATATGGTAATAAAATAATCAGTAAAATAATATCAGTTAAGGAAAATTAACTAAACAAATGATAATGGCAGTGAGGGCGGTCACGTAGGGCAGTACTGACTGTCAGGGACAGTGGTCCGTGCACCTACCGCAATAAGGATAGTACTAATTGTCAGAGACAGTGTTCCACATCCACTAACCGGGCAGTACTGACTGTCGAGAGACAGTGGTCCGTGCACCAAGACGCATCCGTTGGAAATGCGTGCCGACTCTTTTTTTTTTTTTTTTGATTCAGACCACTCGTAGTTCACCTCTAGACGGGTGGTTACTACTTAACCGGGCTAGCCTGTGGTGGCCTCAGAATGACTCTAAAGCCCCCAGCCAAGGCAACTAAAAATACTTAAACCTACAACTCTGCTCACTGGGGGCACCCCCTGTGGGGTTCGGGCCTCGGCTCAGTGGCATCGTTATCGGGAGGGCAGCAAGGGACAGGCTGGGTCATGACATTATTTAGGGGGTTTAAAGCTAATGGCTCAGCGACGCGGGCTGGCTCGTTAGGCAAAAGACGGGGAGCAACAACAACATTGCTATTATTACTGGGACGTCGCGCGGGGCCTCGGCGGCGAGGCCGGAAGGCGGCGGGTCGCGGTTTGTGTGCTTGTTTAAGAGTACTGGTTTCCCTACAGCTCTCTTGTACAAGGGTGATTGGGTCATCGGGTTCTAGTAAGGTATGCCGTGGACGGCGGACCTTACTAATCTGGGAGGGAGCGTATCGGGTAGCCGATGCGATAAGAGGGTTCTGGTGCCTCTCAGCAGATTCGATGAAACGCTTCGTGAGGCGTTTCATGAACTGCTTGATGGTCGGGATTTTGAGATCGACATGGAGTCGCTCGTTCCGAACGAACCACGGGGCACCCGTGGCCTTCCGGAGAAAACGGTTTTGGAGGGACTGCAACCTATGGATCCGGTATGACTTTACGTGGGCGAATGTAGCACACGCATAGGTCATGATGGGGCGAATGCAAGTGGTGTAGATACGCAGCTTGCATTTTAGGGATAATTTGCTGTTGTGGTTCAGCATCGAGTGGAGCCTACCGAGAGCGAAGGCGGCGCGCGAGCGCACCGCCTTAATGTGCTCCATAAAACTGAGGTTTTTATCCAAGATCACTCCTAGATATTTGGCTCGCTCTTCCCAAGGGATCGGCTTGCCAAACATCTTGATCGGTGGAAGGATCGGGGGGAGTCTAGCCCGCGGCCTGCGGAACAGGACCGCCTGACTTTTCTCGGGATTTACCTCAATCCTCCATTTCCGAAACCAACCGCCTAGGCGGTTGGCGGATCTTTAGAGGTGATGAGATATGGATTTACCACTCTTGCCAGAGTAGTAAACGGCCGTGTCGTCGGCAAAGAGCGCTAATTGCGACTGGGGATCAGGGGGAATATCGCTGGTGAACAGCGTGAAAATAAGAGGCGACAGCACACCGCCTTGCGGTACGCCGGCGCGGATGGGGCGGGGGGTGGAAAGCGCACCTTCGATACGGAATCGAAAGGTGCGGTTCGACAAATAGTCTCGTAAGATGAGCACGAGACGATCTGGCACCCCGAGTTGATATAGCTTGTATATCAGACCGTTGTGCCAGACCTTGTCGAAGGCTTTCGCTATGTCGAAGAACAGGGCTCCCGTCATCAAGCCGCGTTGATAGCGGCCGTTGATATGCTCAACGATGCGGTAGACCTGTTGGACGCACGAGTGAGTGGCTCTAAAGCCAAACTGCTCGTTGGGGATGAGACTCTTTCGCTCGACGTAATCCTTGAGACGCTTATAGATAAGCCTCTCGTAGATCTTGCCGAGCGAGCTGAGCAGACTGATGGGGCGGTAGGAGGACGGGGAGGATTTGGGCTTACCCGGCTTGGGAATGCCGATCACGATAGCCTCTTTCCACTGCTGCGGAAACATGTTGTTGGACAGAGCGCCATTGAAGATGGCGGTCATCAACACGATCAGAGTCTTGGGAAAGGCGTGCCGACTCAATGGTGCGGCTGCTTATAAAGGCGATCGCTAGTGGAGGGAGAACGTTACAATATTTTACTGGAATGGATATCAAGTCTTTTAAGTCAAATGACGGATAGAGTGAATGATGCGTCCGGTGCACGTTCCACTAGCGCCATCTAGTCGCCGTCTCTCGCAGCTGCTTAACAATATGGCTGCCGTCACACTTTTATGTATGTTTTTATTGTTTTAGTATTAAGTTTTTATTTGTATAAAGTTTCGGGTAGGCGGTTTGCACTTTCGGTTTATATTGTTTTGATTTTCTAGATTTTAGTAATGTTTTGTTATTCACTGTCACTCCACTACAATATATGTGAATAATTGTATCTAGTTCAATGTTCTTATCAATAAATATTCCGCTACACTGGTTAGTACCAAGGCGGACATCAATGCCGCGAGGCGAGAGGGCCGTAAGGCAATTGCGACCGAAGAGGTGGAGGAAATGTCTCGGCTGGCGAGAGAAAGACGGTCGAAGACTGCCACTGCCTCTGAAGGTCTTACGGCGGCAGCTCTGAACCGCCAGGTTATGGACGGTGTGGATGTGATCCTGAAGGTGGCCACGAAGTCGGGCAACTTGAAGGGCACATTCACCCGGGCTCTAAAGGAGGCAGCAGACGGCATCAAGGAGGCAGTGGAAGTCCTGCTTGATCGAACGACCTCGGAGGAGACAAAAAAGCTGCAGGAGGAGAACAGCCGTCTCCATTCCGAAATTGAGATCATCCGGCGGGAAGTCACCTCTTTAAGGGCTGACGTCAGTCGGCAGCAAGAGCGCGTGACTCCCGCACCGCCTGCGTCCACTCAAGCACCTGGCTCTCTACAAGCCGAGCTGGTTGAAGAGATCGCCCGGACTGTCATGCTCCAAGTAGGGAGCATGATGAATGCCCGCCTCGAGGGATTGGAGTCGAGGCTTCTCCCAGCCCAGAATCTTCGGCCACCACTCGCAGTGGACAAACGAAGAAGAGAGGAAAGCTCAGCGGAGGGCCTCTCGCAAGTGGTTGAAAAGCCAGCAGCTGGGGCTAAACAGCCAGCCAAGGGGAGCAGAAAGACCTTAGCTGGGGTTAAAAAGGCAGCAGAGGTGGCCAAAAAGCCTGTGGCCGGGGCCAAAAAGCCCGCCGAGGAGCCCAAAAAGCCAGCAGAGGGGGGCAAAACGGCCGATGAGGGGACTACCCGCCTAGCGCCAGCTGCGGAACTTGCAACCATAGCTGGACCAACCGCCGAGGCCTGGTCAACGGTCGTAAAAAAGAAAAAACGCCTCAAGGGGACCAAGGTGCAGGAGCAGAGGGGACAGGCTGCAACAAGAAGTGCAGGGCCGCCCAAGATCCGCACTCCTCGCTCAGCGGCTGTAACAGTTACGCTGCAGCCTGGAGCCGCAGAAAGGGGCGTCACCTATGCTGCGGTGCTAGCGGAAGCGAGAGCCAAGTTCAAGTTGTCTGAACTAGGCATACCGTCCATCCGCTGCAAAATAGCCGCCACAGGCGCGCGGCTAATCGAAGTAACGGGAGCCTCAAATGGCGAAAAGGCGGATGCCCTGGCCGCTAAACTGAGGGAAGTCCTTAATTTAGAGGACATCAGGGTCTCCAGGCCCATGAAAACGGCTGATGTGCGCGTTGATGGGCTGGATGACTCTGTAATCCCAGAGGAGGTAGTGGCGGCCATTGCCCGAGTCGGTGAGTGCCCGCCTGAAAATCTACGGGCGGGTGAAATCCGCCACGATGCTGGCGGGCTCGGCACGATTTGGGTGCGGTGCCCGGTGGCGGTGGCAAAGAAGGTCGCTGACGTGGGACGTCTGCTGGTAGGGTGGGTTGCGGCGAAGGTGAGGCTGCTGCAACCCAGGGCCATGCGGTGCTATCGATGCCTGGGTACTGGGCATGTCCGAGTACAGTGCACCTCCGAAATTGATTGCAGCGATCTTTGTTACCGCTGCAGCCAGCCCGGCCATAAGGCTTCCCAGTGCTCCGCGGCACCAAACTGCAGTATTTGTGTGGCTGCGGGAAAACCCGCGGGGCACAAATTAGGTGGCAAGGCATGCACCGCGCCCCCCGCTGAAAGGGCGGAAAAAAAAAGTAATGTGGAGGGAACCAAGGCTGCTAGGGGATCTGCACACCCCCTGCAGTCTAGCTGCCCTTCGGCCGATTCCCGGCGCCAGGAAGAGAGACCCGAGGTAATGGAGTACCAATAATGGCACACTACCATTACCTCCAGGGCAATATCAACCACTGTGCCAGAGCTCAGGATCTTTTACTCCAGAGCATGGCAGAGTGGTCGATTCATGTGGCTGTGGTTGCCGAGCCATACTACGTCCCCCCCCGTGATAACTGGGTGGGTGACCTGGACGGCTCGGTGGCCATCATTGGCGGGGCTCTTGCCGACCCGTCCCGAGGTCACGGCTGGGTGGCTGCCCTCGCGGACGGCATTAGCATTATTGGAGCTTATTTCTCGCCCAACAAGAGCCTCGCTGACTTCGAGAGCTTCCTTGTCGAGTTGAGTGTTGTCGTGAACCGGTACCACCCTCGCCCGGTGCTGTTGCTCGGGGATCTCAATGCCAAATCTGCGGTGTGGGGATCCCCAGTCACCGATGCTAAGGGCGAGGCGTTAGAGGAGTGGGCGGTCACGACCGGCTTGACCGTCCTGAATCGGGGTTCGGTCTACACGTGCGTGCGGCAGCGGGGCGGATCCATAGTGGATGTTTCGTTTGCTAGCCCTACTGTCGCTAGCCGTGTCCGCGACTGGCGTGTCGCCGTGGAGGTGGAGACGTTGTCGGATCACCGATACATCCGTTTCGACGTTTCCCCCCAGACCGCGGGCGGCCGCAGCCCATCAGCCCCGCGAACGGACGGTCCGCGCTGGGCGCGCAAGCGCCTCGACAGGGAGCTACTCAAGGAGGCCGCTATTGTGCAGGCCTGGATCTGGGAGTCGGCCACGACCGGACCCGTCGACGTCGAAGAGGAGGCGCAGTGGTTCCACGGGGCGATGACGCAAATCAGCGACGCGTCCATGCCCCGGGTTCACACTCAACCCAGAAGGCGCCAGGTGTACTGGTGGTCCGCCGAGATTGCGCTGTTGCGCGACTCGTGCGTGCGAGTCAGGCGCCAGTACACCCGATACCGGAGAAGACGTCGCCGGGTCCCTGACGAAGAAGCCGCGCTGTATGAGGGGTACCGCGCGGCTAAGGAGGCTCTGCGGCTGGCCATCGGCGAGGCAAAGAGGCGAGCCAGGGAGGAGATGTTGGAGACCCTAAACGGGGATCCGTGGGGGCGTCCTTATCGCTCGGTCCGAGGGAAACTAGGACCATGGGCGCCTCCGCTTACGGAGAGTCTCCAACCCGAGCTGCTGGAGGACGTGGTTGCAGCCCTCTTCCCGGTACGAGCGGAGCATACTCCGCCGCCGATGGCTCTGCCCACAGTCGCAGAGCCTGAAGAGAACGCCAGCGTCCCAGAGGTGACACAAGCAGAGTTGAGGGCGGCCGTGATGCGGCTCCGGGCGAAGAACACTGCCCCGGGGCCCGATGGGATTCACGGCTGCGTCTTGGCCCTCGCTCTGAAGGAGCTGGAGCCCCAACTGAGAGGACTCTACTCAGCGTGCCTGGAGCAGGGCCAGTTTCCCGTTCAGTGGAAATCTGGTCGTTTGGTCCTGCTCAGGAAGGCGGGGCGCCCTGCGGACTCGCCGTCCGCGTACCGGCCCATAGTACTGCTGGACGAGGTGGGAAAGCTATTCGAGCGGATAGTCGCAGCCCGCCTCGTCAGCCACTTGTGCGGAGAGGGTCCGGACCTGGCCGAATGCCAGTTCGGGTTTCGGCATGGGCGCTCCACCATCACGGCGATATCGCGGGTGAGAGTCCTGGCGGAGGAAGCGGTGTCCCAGGGTGGGGTGATGTTGGCGGTGTCTTTGGACATCTCCAACGCCTTCAACACACTGCCCTGGAGTTGTATTCGGGAGGCACTGCGCTATCATCGAGTGCCTCCCTACCTCCGCCGCGTCATTGGGGCATATTTGGCGGACAGGTGTGTCACCTATCTGGGACGTGATGGCAGACACCAGCACCCCATGTCGTGCGGTGTTCCACAGGGTTCGGTCGTGGGCCCGCTCCTGTGGAACATCGGGTACGACTGGGTGTTGAGGGGCGAGCTCCCGCCGGGAGTGGACCTGACGTGTTACGCTGACGACACGTTGGTCACTGCCCGGGGGAGCTCGTACAGGGAGGCAGCGTTGCTGGCGACGGCCGCGGTCTCACAGGTGGTGAGCCGCATACGGCGCCTTGGCCTGGAGGTGGCCCTCAACAAGTCGGAGGCCATAGCTTTTCATGGCCCCCGGCGGGCGCCGCCGCCGGAATCGCACATTGTTGTTGGGGGGGCCCGTATCGCTGTCGAGTCCACCATGAAATACCTGGGATTGGTGCTCGACAGCCGGTGGGATTTCGGCCCCCACTTCCGGTGGCTGGCGCCCAAGTTGCTGGGTGCGGCTGGGGCGCTGTCAACGCTGCTTCCCAATCTAGGGGACCCGAGCACCGCCTGCAGGCGGTTGTACGTAGGGATCGTGCGATCAATGGCCCTGTATGGGGCCCCAATCTGGGCGGCTGACCTGACGGCCAGCACCATCACTGTTTTGCGGAAACCGCAGAGGGTGATGGCCGTCAGAGTCATCAGGGGTTATCGCACGATCTCCTACGAGGCGGCTTGCGCACTGGCCGGATCTCCGCCCTGGGATCTGGAGGCAAAAGTCCTCGCGTCACTGCATCGGTGGCGTGAGGACGCGCGGGCGCGCGGCGAGCGACTGATGCAGCGGCACATTGAGCTGCGTCGGTCGCAGCTGCGCGAGGTCCTGGTGGCGGAATGGCGGGAGAGGCTCTCAAGCCCTTCCGCCGGCCTCGGCACTATTGAGGCCATCCGGCCAGTGCTCGACCTGTGGCTCGGGAGAAGGCACGGCTCCTTGTCGTTTCGTGTGACACAGGTCCTCTCAGGGCATGGCTGCTTCGGGAGGTTCCTGTGTCGCATAGGCAGGGAGCCGGACGCTCGGTGTCACCACTGCGTCGACTGTCGGGAGGACACGGCGCGGCATACGCTGGCAGAGTGTGCCGCTTGGGAGGAGCCGCGCCGTGCCCTCATCTCTGTGGTAGGCAGTGATCTCTCGCTGCCGGCCGTAGTTCGTGCTATGGTCGACGGCGAGGAGTCTTGGGACGCGGTGGTCTCCTTCTGCGAAATAGTTATCGCGCAGAAGGAGGCTGCGGAAAGGGAGAGGGAGATCTCGACCTCTCTCCCGGCCCGCAGCAGGCGCACCGGGCGTCGGAGGAGGGCATACGCTGCTCTCTTCCGGCCCCCCTAAATGGGTTCAGGGGCGGCGGACTTGGGGATGTCCGTCGCCCCCCATTCATCCGGACCCGAGGTGGCGGCGCGTGGTGTTCCCGCGCGCCCCTCTTTGATGTCGCGGGGGGAGTCAAACACCTCACTCCTCCCGCTGACCCGAGGTGGCCCGCGGATGCGGGCCGGCACCAGCCGGGGATTACGGAAGCCTCATAAGTTCTCGCGATCCCCGACGTAGTGAGAGATGGAACACCGGGGTGGTTTTAGTCAGTAAGAGTCTGACAGACCCCTCCGCCCGCCCCAGGGCGGAGGACATCCATGAGGATTTCCCCCCGTTAAAAAAAAAAAAAAAAAAAAAAAAAAAAGGGCTGCCATCCGTCTGCCCTCTCACGGACTTTGAGGATTTCCTTGAAGTCCTCACTGCAGCCGTAGGGAGGGCGTCGCCGCGCCAGGTCGTAGTTTTGGGCGACCTGAACGCCAAGTCGGTGGCCTGGGGCAACCCGGCTGCCTCCTGCAACGTCCGGGGACGCGCCGTCGAGTTTTGGGCGGCGTCATGCGGCGTGCCCCTCCTCAACAGGGGGACGGCCCACACATGCGTGCGGCAACGGGGAGGGTCGGTGGCAGACGTCTCGTTTGCCACCCCCGTCCTTGCCGCACGCATTGTGAACTGGCGGGTGGAGTTGGTGGAGACCCTGTCGGACCACCGTTATGTGCGGTTCGACATCTCCACCCAGAGCCCCCGTGGGCAAATGGCCCGCTCTAGCGGGTCTCCTTTCCCACGGTGAGCTCCCTGACCGAGGTGTGCAATGCCAGCATGCCTCGGTCTCGCCGTCCGCCTCCCCGTCGTGCCGTCTATTGGTGGACGGAGGAACTGGCAGGGCTCCGGGCCTCCTGCGTGGCAGCCAGGAGGGCCTACACGAGGAGCCGTCGGCGCAGCGCCCGTAGTCAGGCAGACGAGGAACGCCTCTACATCTCTTACCGAGAGGCGAAGACGGTCCTCAAGTCGGCAATGGGCGCTGCCAAAGACGCGGCGAGGGCCGAGATGCTCGAGGGTCTTGATAGGGATCTCTTTGGGAGACCATATAGGGCGGCGCAGAGCCAACTGTGCCCACATGGTCTCCCATTGACGGAGACCCTCGAGCCGGCGTTGCTGGATGGGGTGGTCCGGTCCCTGTTTCCGCGCAGGACCGACTTCACCCCACCAACGATGGACCCCCCGCAGGGGGCGGCTTCACCGGAGGAGGAGATCCCTCCGGTGACGGCGGAGGAGTTCTACGCGGGGGTTCTCGGCCTCCGGGCAAAGAAGACGGCCCCTGGGCCGGACGGCGTCCCTTCACGGGTGGTAGCCATCGCTGCCACCCAAATGGATTTCGGGAACTTTTCAGCGCGTGCTTTACGGCTGGGAGGTTTCCGAAACTGTGGAAGGAGGGGCAGCTATGCCTCCTCCGAAAGGAGGGACGCCCAGTGGATTCCCCCTCGGCATACCGGGCCATCGTTCTGCTCGATGAGGTCGGTAAATTGTTCGAGGGGATCATCGCCGGGCGGCTTAATAGCCTTTTGCGGGGAGTAGGGCCAGACCTGTCGGACGCCCAGTTCGGGTTCCGACAAGGGCGCTCGACCATCGAAGCGCTGGCCCTACTCAAGGGCCAGGTGAAGGGGTTGGTGGAGGCGGGGGAGGGGGTGTTGGCAGTATCATTCGACATTGCCAATGCGCCTTCAACTCCGTCCCCCACTCGAGGATATTGGAGGCATTCCGGTATCACGGAGTGCCCCAATACATGCGGAACGTCCTGGCCAGCTACTTGGAGGACAGTGAGGTCCTCCTCGGGGAGCGACCCGTCGCGGAGAAGCGGGAGGCCGTGCGGTGGGAGGTGAAGGACGCAATTGTCGTCCATTGGACGGAGGATCTCGCCTCCGCCACCTTTGGCCGCCGAACCCTGGACGCGCTCGGTCCGGTCTTGCGAGACTGGCTCGAGCGCTTCCACGGTTTCCTCTCATTCCGTCTGGTGCAGGTGTTGTCCGGGCATGGCTGCTCCGGATCGCACCTGCACCGGATCGGGAGGGAGGAAACTCTGGCGTGCCACGACTGCGACGCGGCGGAGGACACGGCACAGCACACCCTCGAGGTGTGCCCGGCTTGGTCCGAGCTGCGCCGCAGTCTAACCGCGGAGATCGGCCAGGACCTCTCACTTCCCGGCGTGGTCAATTCCATGCTGGAGAGTGAGAGAGCCTGGGCAGCGGTGGCCTCCTTTTGCGAGGACGTAATCTCGCAAAAAGAGGCGGTGGAGCGCGCGCCGGAGGATGACCCTCTCGCTGCGCCGCTCCGTAGGCGAAGAAGAGGTCGGAGAAAGCGTGGCCTTCTCCCTCCTCGTGGTGCGATGGGCGGGCGACAGGCGCGGGGGCGCCTTCGCCCGCTTCGCTAAACCATAGTCGCTTTCGTGACGTGTGCCTGAATCTGAGGGGCTACTCTCTAAGCCAAAAGTCCGTAGTTTCGGGCTTAGTTGTTATTCTACTCCATATCACCTATGGACTTACGTTCAGTTACGCACAACACAATCGTATCAACACAATAGTTTTGCTGTTTCGGTTATTTGTCGGAACTAAAAGCTGAATGCACGTGTAAACTCATTCATATAAATTGTGTTTTGACTAAACCGTATCCTGTAAAAATCAGGGGGGCTACTCTCTAACGAAATCCGTAGTTTCGGGCTTAGTTGCGGGCGTTCGTATTCTACTCCGTATCACCTACAGACTTACGATTAGTGCCGTACCCGAACTGAGAATGAATGACAACACGATTTCACAGTAACTGTCAAATCGTGTTATCATTAGTTCTCAGTGGTTAGTTGATACGAAGTAGAAAATGCTCGCCCGAAACTAAGCCCGAAACTACGGATTTCGTTAGAGAGTAGCCCCCCAGATCCGGCTAAGAAATCTATGTCATCGTGTGAACTTAGCGTTACTGCCGCCCCCACACGTCTTCTCTTTCCCAGCTATTCAGTTTTTTACACACATTGCCGGCTGGGTATTCGGAATTGTATAGAATACCTAGGCAAAGTATAAAATGAATAATATTTCATACATTACCTGAATGTTTTAGGTATTCTATACATTGCCTAGGTATTCTATAGAACATCGGATTAACCAGATTGCCGGTAACAGGTGTAATATTTAGGAACATAAAAAACTGTCGAATTAATAAACTATTCTCCTTTTGGAACTCAATTTAAAACTATATTGCAATAATTGACGCATTAATATTTGTTAAAAACTCAATTCAAAAAAGTGATTAAATTAATAATAAAAAAATTAGACACAATAAAAAAATCGACTCCTTTAATAAGAACAGAATCATTTGTAGTATGTGACTAAAATAAATTGCGGCTGTAATGTATCGTTCTTACACTGGCAAAGCGGCCATTGAAATTTGCCGTATTATACTTGGACCGTTGAGTGAAGTTTTGAGACAAATTAAATCAAAATCACATATAGCTTTATATACTAAGCCATAAAAACCACAAAAAAAAAACAATTAACTCTTTTACTTACCGAAAATACGATATCCCATCCTTTTTCAACGTTCTTGTCGTAATATTTTTACAATTTGTCAATGAAGAGTTCGATATTTTTGACAAGCGTGCAGTATGGCAAGCGATGCGAGACTGTTTGAAATGAGCGTCGTTTTATGCGGACGTTTTTGAGACGCTGAGTGTATATCTTGGGTTTTTTATATACGAGTATCAATGTTCACCTGAAATAAAAAGTGCAATAGACAACCGTCAACGACGTCTGCTCTCAGGTGTCTACCAGTTCGGGACATCTTTACCTCCGTTATAATTATTTGGTGGCCGACCTACTTTAATTTTGAGAAATCTCCTAAGATGTTCATCCAAATTAAATGGTTTGAACGGCACTTTTGCTCTAAATTAAACACTCAAGATGACTAACATATTTATTAAGACATGGATTTGTACTATATTGGTGAAAACACCTCTGCAAATGAAGCAGTATTTTATATCAAATTTAAATATCATAAAAATGATTATTGTGAGTCAACCGTAAAAGATAGACATATGCTATCGCAGACTTTTTCGTAGGTAGTGATGTGTTATCTAAACTGTAGTACATTGTTTTGTTCTATTATCAATAGTTTTCGCAGCGCACGCGATATTAGAATTTTTTAGTTATTTTTTTCCGACCTCTTCAGTAATCCTACTAATATTATAAATGTGAATGTTTGTATGTTTGTATGTTTGTATGTTTGTGCCTCAATCAGGCAAAAATGGCTGAAGGGATTTGGATGAAATTTGGCACACATATAGTTCACATCCTGGAATCAAACATAGGCTACTTTTTATCCCGGTAAAAGGCAACGCTTAACGAAGACTGAGGAGGAAGTGGAAACCCAGCGCTTCTGCTGCCTTAGTACTTCAGATTCAAAAGTACCAGGAGAACAGAAACATGTCGTAGAATTTCCGGGGCTGGAATTGTGACCAGTTAGAATTCAAAAGTACCAGGAGATTAGAAACATGTCGAAGTATTTTTGGAGCTAGAATTGTGAATGCTAAAGATTCATAAGTACCAGGAGGCCAGAAATTTGTCGAAATATTTCCGCACTATAAATATGAGCAGTAAGAATTCAAAAGTACCAAAACAACATAGAAATGTGGAAGTTTTTCCGGGCAGGAATTATGAGCGCTAAAGATTCATTATGTACCAGGAGACCAGAAATAGTCGAAGTATTTCCAGGGTTGGAATTGTGAGCAGTTAGGACTCAAAAGCATCAGGAGATCAGATACATGTAGAAGTATTTTCGGGGCTGAAATAATGAGCGCTACAGATTCACAAGTACCAGGAGGACAGAACGATGTAAAAGTATTTTTGAGCTAGAATATTTTTTGTTTTTTTTAACAATCAAGTAGAACTATGTATGTCGGAGTTTTTCCGGGCTGTAATTGTAAATGCTATAGACTCACAAGTACCAGGAGACTAGAAACATGTCGAACTATGTATGTCGGAGTTTTTCCGGGCTGTAATTGTAAATGCTATAGACTCACAAGTACCAGGAGACTAGAAACATGTCGAAAGTATTTTTTTGGCGGAAATTGTGAGCGCTAAAGATTCTCAAGTACCAGGAGACCAGAATCATGTCGAAATATTTCCGGCACTGGAATCGTGAGTGGCTAGGATTCAAAGGTATCACGAGAACAGAAAAATGTTGTAGTATTTTCCGGGCTGGAATTAGGAACGCTAAAGATTCATTATGTACCAGGAGACCAAAAACATGTCGAAGTATTTTCGTGGCTAAGATTGTGAATGCAAAAAATTCAAAAGGACCAGGAGACCAGAAACATGTCGAAATATTTCCGGAGCAAAAATTATGAGCGGTAAGGATTCAATAGTACCAGAACAACAGAAAAATGTAGAGGGTTTTTCCGGGCAGGTTTTAAGAGCGTAAAAGATTCATTATGTACCAAGAGACCAGATACATGTCGAAATATTTCCAGGGTTGGAGTTGGGAGCAGTTAGGATTCAAAAGTACCAAGAGATTAGAAATTTGTCAAAGTATTTTCGGGGCTGTAATTATGAGCGCTACAGATTCACACGTAGATAGATAGCAGGAGATCAAAAACATGTCAAATTATATTTTCGGCAGGAATTGTAAGCGCTAAAGATTCACAAGTACTAAGAGACCAGAAACATGTTTTAATATTTCAGGCGCTGGAAATTTGAGTGGTAATGATTCAAAAGCACCACGAGAACAGAAAAATATTGCGGTTTTTTCCGGGCTGTAATTATGAACGTAAAAGATTCACAAGTACCAGGATACTAGAAACATGTCGAAGTATTTCCGAAGCTGGAATTGTGAGGCGTTAACATTTAAAAATACCAGGAGAACCGAAACATTTCGAAGTTTTTTTCTGGGTTGGAGTTATGAGCGCTAAAGATTCACAAGTACCAGAATACCAGAAACATGTCGAAGTAGTTCTGGAGCTTAAAGTACGGACATTAAAGACTCGCAAACTAGCAGAAAAGAATCATGAAGGTGAATATCCGAGAATGAGAATAAGGGACAAAGAAGTTGCGCGCCACCTCTAAAGTCTACGCAGACGAAGTCGCGGGCGAAGTGCTAGTAATCTTCATATATCAGCAAATTTACACAAAACCTTGACAAATTATATATTAAAGTCTTCCTCGACATTCTATCTATTAAAAAAACCCGCATCAAAATCCGTTGCGTAGTTTTAAAGATCTAAGCATACATAGGGACAGAGAGACGCGGGAAGCGACTTTGTTTTATACTATGTAGATTAGCGCATTATGAAATGTTTTATTTTATTTATCTTAAGTTTTCTGAACAATCCAGTAATCCGAACATTCCGAATGATTATAGAAGCGTGTAAAACAGCGGGCGACGCGATCTTATCCGTATATAACCGATGCATTGCAGAAGGTATTTTTCCTCAAATATGGCGACAAGGCTTTATACGCATTATTCCGAAGAGTGGCGATAAGCCCCCGGATGACCCTAAGTCCTACCGGCCCATAACACTACTTCCATCTTTGGGGAAACTCTTAGAGCGACTAATCGTTCCGCGCTTGCTACCGAATGGACCTAAATTTCATATTAATCAATTTGGTTTCACTATTGGTAAATCCACAGTCGACCCGGCTCTCTCTGTCCGTAAAATTGTTAACTTATCGGAACATAAATACGTGGTTGGAATCTTTCTCGACATATCTGGCGCTTTTGATAACGCATGGTGGCCGATGCTACTACTTAAAATGAAAACCCGTGGTTGCTACAAAAATATCTATAACTAGCACTGCGCCCGCGACGCAATACCTCTACATTTTTCTGTAGTTCTGGTACTTTTGAATCTTTACCGCTCATAATTCTTGCTCCGAAAATATTTCGACATGTTTCTGGTCTCCTGGTACTTGTGAATCTTTAGCATTCACAATCTTAGCCACGAAAATACTTCGACATGTTTTTGGTCTCCTAGTACATAATGAATCATTACCGCTCATAATTCCAGCCCAGAAAATACTTCGATATTTTTCTGTTCTCCTGATACCTTTGAATCCCAGCCGCTCACGATTCCAGCGCCGGAAATATTTCGACATGTTTCTGGTCTCTTGGTACTTGTGAATCTTTAGCGCTCACAATTTCGGCCAAAAAAAATACTTTGACATGTTTCTAGTCCCCTGTTACTTGTGAATCTATAGCATTTACAATTACAGCCCGGAAAAAAACATCGACATACATATTTCTGTTTGACAGTTAAAAAACAAAACAAATTTATATTCTAGCCCAAAAATACTTTAACATCGTTCTGTTCTCCTGGTACTTGTGAATCTGTAGCGCTCATTATTCCAGCCCCGGAAATACTACATGTTTCTGTTCTCCTGGTACTTGTGAATCTGAAGTACTAAGGCAGCAGGAGCGCTGGGTTTCCACTTCCTCCTCAGTCTCCATTCAGCCATGCCTTTTACCGGCATAAAAAGTAGCCTATGTTTGATTCCAGTATGTGAACTATATGTGTGCCAAATTTCATCCAAATCCCTTCAGCGGTTTTGGCCTGATTGAGGCACAAACATACAAACATACAAACACACAAACATACAAGCATACAAACATACAATCATACAAACATACAAATATACAAACTTTCACATTTATAATATTAGTAGGATCTGATTCTTTCGTATTTTCTAAACGGCTCCGCGAAACTCAAACTTGGACATCATTCCATTTCTAAGTCTCTACCCATGGGATGTCCTCAGGGCTCACGTATCGGTCCATATGTATGGAATTTTGGCTACGATGATTTCCTCGCGCTTCCGCTCCCATGCGGCTGTTCATTAACCGGTTACGCGGACGATGGCTTACTGCTCATTGAGGCAAGCACTCGGGCTGGACTCGAGAACTTGGCTGACACGTGTCTACGTTTAATATCACAGTGGGGCGATCGAAACCGTCTGACCTTTGCACCGCATAAAACCTATCAACTTATTTTAAAAGGAAACCTAAAATCCTGGCCTAGTCTTTAATTTAATAACGTACCCGTTAAAAGAAAAGAATCCGTGTGCCACTTCGGTATGCTACTAGAAAGGAACTTTTCATTTATTGATCACTAGCATTTCGCCCGCGACTGTCTGCGTAAACTTTAGAGGTGTTGCGCAACTTCTTTGTCCCAAATTATCATTCTCGGCAATTCATGTTCATGATTCTTTATGCTAATAGTTTGTAAGTTTTTACTGTCCGTACTTTCAACCCCGGAACTACTTCGACATGTTTCTAGTATTCTGGTACTTGTGAATCTTTAGCGCTCATAATTCCGGCCCAGAAAAAACTTCGATGTTTCTTTTCTCCTGGTGTTTTTGGATCCTAACCACATAAAATTCCAGCGCCGGAAATATTAAAACATGTTTCTGATCTCCTGGTACTTGTGAATCTTTAGCGCTTACAATTCCTGCCGTAAATATACTTTGAAATGTTTCTGGTCTCCTGGTACATAACGAATCTTTAGCGCTCATAATTCCTGACTAGAAAAGACTTACACATTTTTCTGTTGTCCTGGTACTTTTGAATATATGAATCCACTAGCACTTCGCCCGCGACTTCGTCTGCGTAGACTTTATAGGTGGCGCGCAAATTCTTTGTCCCATGTCTTATTCTCGGAAATTCATCACTTTTTATAGTTTTTGAGTTTTTACTGCCCGTACTTTCAGCTCCGGAACTACTTCGACATGTTTCTGGTTTTAAAGATAGAAATAAAGAAAAATGTTTATTTGGGACTCGTACAAGACATATATCGCGTATATAAACTTAAGCGCTCATAACTCCAGCCCAGAAAAATCTTCGATATGTTTCGGTTTTCCTGGTATTTTTAAATGCTATCCACTCACAATTCCAGCTTCGGAAATACTTCGACATGTTTCTGTTTTCCTTCTTCAATTTTGAATCTTAACCACTCAAAATTCCAGCGCAAGAAACTTTAAATCATTTTTCTGGTCTCCTGGTACATGTGAATCTATAGCGCATACAATTCCTGCAGAAATTATAATTTGAAATGTTTTGGTCTCCTGGTACTTTTGTAAGTATCTGTAGTGCTCATTATTCCAGCCCCGAAAATGCTTCTACATATTTTTGATCTCCTGGTGCTTTTGAATCCTAACTGCTCACAATTCCAACCCTGGAAATACTTCGTCATGTTTCTGGTCTCCTGGTACATAATGAATCTTTAGCGCTCATAATTCCTGCCCGGGGAAAACTTCCACATTTTTCTGTTGTTTTGGTAATTTTGAATCCTTACCGCTCTTAGCACGGAAATATTTTGACATGTTTCAGGCTTCCTGGTATTTGTAAAACTTTAGCATACACAATCCCAGCCACGAAAATACATCGACATGTTTTTGGTCTCCTGGTACCTTTGAAACCTAGCCGCTCACGTTTCCAGCGCCGGAAATATTTTAACATGTTTCTGGTCTCCTGGTACTTGTGAATCTTTAGCGCTCATTATTCCAGCCCCGAAAATACTTCTACACGTATCTGATCACCTGGTGCTTTAGAATCCTAACTGCTCACAATTCCAACCCTAGAAATACTTCGTCATGTTTGTGATCTCCTGGGACATAATGAATCTTTAACGCCCATAATTCCTGCCCGGGAAAAAATTTCACATTAATCTGTTGTTTGGTAATTTTGAATCCTTACCGCTCATATATCTAGCGCGGAAATGTTTTGACATGTTGCTGCCTTCCTGGTACTTATGAACCTTTAGGATTCACAAACCTAGCTCCGAAAATACTTCGACATGTTTCTGGTGTCCTGGTAATTTTGTATTCTAACCGGTTATAATTCCAGTGCCGGAAATAATTTGAACATGTTTATGGTCTCCTAGTACTTCTGAATCTTTAGCGCTCATAATTTCAGCCAAAGAAATACTTCTTCAACATGTTTCAGGTCTCCTGTCACATGTGAATCTATCGCGTTTACAATTCCAGCCCGAAAAAAAACTTCAACATACGTTTTTCTGTTCGACCGGAAAAACAAAAGAAAAACAATCTAGCCCAAAAATACTTTAACATCGTTCTGTTCTCTTGCTACTTGTGAATCTTTAGCGCTCCCAATTTCAGCCACGGAAATACTACATGTTTCTGTTCTCCTGGTACTTGTGAATCTGAAGTACTAAGGCAGCAGAAGTGCTGGGTTTCCACTTCCTCCTCAGTATCTATTAAGCCATGCCTTTTACCGGGATAAAAAGTAGCCTATGTTTGATTCCAGGTTGTGAACTATATGTGTGCCAAATTTCATCCAAATCCCTTCAGCCATTTTTGCCTGATTGAGGCACAAACATACAAACATACAAACATACAAACATACAAACATACAAACATTCACATCCTACTAATATTATAAACTAGCACTTCGCCCGCGACTTCGTCTGCGTAGACTTTAGAGGTGGCGCGCAACTTCTCTGTTCCATATTCTCATTCTCGGATATTCACCTTCATGATTCTTTTCTGCTAGTTTGCGAGTCTTAACTGTCCGTACTTTCAGCTCCAGAACTACTTCGACATGTTTCTGGTACTTGTGAATCTTTAGTGCTCATAACTACAGCCCAGAAAAAAACTTCGATATGTTTCGGTTCTCCTGGTATTTTTAAATATTAAACACTCACAATTCCAGCTTCGGAAATACTGCGACATGTTTCTAGTATCCTGGTACTTGTGAATATTTTACGCTCATAATTACAGCCCGGAACAAACCGCTATATGTTTCTGTTCTCGTGGTACTTTGAATCCTTACCACTCAAAATTCCAGCGCCTGAAACATTAAAACATGTTTCTTGTCTCTTATTACTTGTGAATCTTTAGCGCTTACAATACCTGCCGAAAATATAATTTGACATGTTTTTGATCTCCTGGTATCTACGTGTGAATCTGTAGCGCTCATAATTACCGCCTGAAAATACTTCGACATATTTCTAATCTCTTGGTACTTTGGAATCCTTACTGCTCCCAACTCCAACCCTGGAAATATTTCGACATATATCTGGTCTACTGGTACATAATGAATCTTTTACGCTCATAATTCCTGCCCGGAAAATACCTCCACATTTTTCTGTTGTTCTGGTACTTTTTAATCCTTACCGCTCACAAGTTTTGCTCCGGACATATTTCGACATGTTTCTGTTCTCCTGGTCCTTTTGAATTTTTAGCATTCACAATCTTAGCCACGAAAATACTTCGACATGTTTTTGGTCTCCTGGTATATAATGAATCTTTAGCGCTCATAATTCCAGCCCGGAAAATACTTCAACATTTTTCTGTTCTCGTGATACCTTTGAATCCTAGCCGCTCACGATTCCAGTGCCGGAAATATTTCGACATGTTTCTAGTCTCCTGGTACTTGTGAATATTTAGTGGTCACAATTTCGGCCAAAAAACTACTTTGACATGTTTCTAGTCTCGTGTCACATGTGAATCTATAGCGTTTACAATTCCAGCCCGGAAAAAAACATCAACGTAGATTGTTCTGTTTGACTGTTAAAAAAAAAAAACAAAAAATATTCTAGCTCAAAAATACTTTTACATCGTTCTGTTCTCCTGGTACTTGTGAATCTGTAGCGCTCACAATTCCAACCCTGAAAATACTTCGACATATTTCTAGTCTCCTAGTACATAAAGAATCTTTAGCGCTCATAATTCCTGCCCGGAAAAACTTCCACATTTTTATGTTGTTTTGGTACTTTTGAATCCTTACCGCTCATATTTCTAGTACGGAAATATGTCGACAAATTTCTGGCCTCCTGGGAATCTTTAGCATTCACAATCCTAGCTCCGAAAATACTTCGACATGTTTCTTATCTCCTGGTACTTTTGAATTCTAACCGGTTACAATTCCAGCGCCGGAAAAATTTCGACATTTTTATGGTCTCCTGGTACTTGTGAATCTTTAGCGCTCATAATTTCAGCCAAAGAAATACTTTAACATGTTTCTGTTCACCTGTCACATGTGAATCTATAGCGTTTACAATTCCAGCCCGGAAAAAACTGCAACATACATATTTATTTCTGTTCGACGGTAAAAAAAAAATATTCTTGCCCAAAAATACTTTAAAATCGTTCTGTTCTCCTGGTACTTGTGAATCTTAAGTGCTTCCAATTTCAGCCCCGGAAATACTACGACATGTTTCTGTTCTCCTGGTACTTTTGAATCTGAAGTACTAAGGCAGCAGAAGCGCTGGGTTTCCACTTCCTCCTCAGTCTTCGATAAGCGTTGCCTTTTACCGGGATAAAAAGTAGCCTATGTTTGATTCCAGGATGTGAACTATATGTGTGCCAAATTTCATCCAAATCCCTTCAGCCATTTTTGCCTGATTGAGGCACAAACATACAAACATACAAACATACAAACATACAAACATACAAACATTCACATTTATAATATTAGTAGGACTAGCACTTCGCCCGCGACTTCGTCTGCGTAGACTTTAGAGGTGACGCGCGACTTCTTTGTCCCATATTCTCATTCTCGGAAATTCATTTTAATGATTTTTTATTCTGATAGTTTGTGCGTCTTTACTGTTCGTACTTTCAGCCCCGGAACTACTTTGACATGTTTCTGGTATTCTGGTACTTGTAAATCTTTCGCTCATAACTCCAGCCCAGAAGAAACTTCGATATGTTTTGTTCTCCTGGTACTTTTGAATCCTAACCACTCAAAATTATAGCGCCGGAATCATTTAAACATGTTTCTGGTCTCCTGGTATCTACTTTTGTATCTGTAGCGCTCATAATTACAGCCCCGAAAATACTTCGAAATATTTCTAATCTCCTGGTACTTTTAAATCCTTACCGCTCACAATTCGAACCCTGAAAATACTTCGACATGTTTCTAGTCTCCTAGTACATACTGAATCTTTAACGCTCATAGTTGCTGCCCGGAAAAACCTCCACATTGTTCTGTTGTTCAATCCTAACCGCTCACGATTCCAGCCCCGAAAATACTTCGACATGTTTCTGATCTCTTGGTACTTTTGAATCCTATCCGCTCACAATTCCAACCCTGGAAACACTTCGACATGTTTCTGATCTCCTGGTACATAATGAATCTTTAGCGCTCATAATTCCTGCACGGGAAAAACTTCCACATTTTTCTGTTGTTTTGTTACTTTTAAATCTTTACCGCACATATTTCTAGCGCAGAAACATTTTGACATGTTTGTGGCCTCCTGGTACTTATGAATATTTATCATTCACAATCCTAGCCCCTAAAATACTTCGACATGTTTCTGGTCTCTTGGTACTTTTGAATTCTAACCGGTCACAATTCAAGCGCCGGAAATATTTCGACATGTTTATGGTCTCCTGGTACTTGTGAATCTTTAGCGCTCATTATTTAAGCCAAAGAAATACTTCGACATGGTTCTGGTCTCCTGTCACATGTGAATCTATAGCGTTTACAATTGTTACCCGGAAAAAAATTCAACACACATATTTCTGTTAAAAAAAAATATTCGAGCCCAAAAATACTTTAACATCGTTCTGTTATAGAATAGAATAGAATAGAATGCATTTATTTGTCAGAATATTGTACAAAGTTGTTATGTGCATTATTATGTACTAGCACTTCGCCCGCGACTTCGTCTGCGTAGACTTTAGAGGTGGCACGCAACTTCTTTGTCCCATATTCTCATTCTCGGATAATCACCTTCATGATTCTTTTTTGCTAGTTTGCGAGTCTTGAATGTCCGTACTTTCAGCTCCAGAATTACTTCGACATGTTTCTGGTATTCTGGTACTTGTGAATCTTTAGCGCTCATAAATCCAGCCCAGAAAAAAACTTCGATATGTTTCTAGTATCCTGGTACCTGTGAATCTTTTACGCTCATAATTACAGCCCGGAAAAAACCGCTATGTGTTCCTGTTCTCGTGGTACTTTTGAATCCTTCCTTACCACTCAAAATTCCAGCGCCTGAAACATTAAAACATGTTTCTGGTCCTCAGTACTTGTGAATCTTTAGCGCTTACAATTCCTGCCGAACTTGACATGTTTTTGATCTACTGGTATCTACGTGTGAATCTGTAGCGCTCATAATTACAGCCGGAAAATACTTCGACATATTTCTAATCTCTTGGTACTTTTGAATCCTTACTGCTCCCAACTCCAACCCTGGAAATATTTCGACATGTATCTGGTCTCCTGGTACATAATGAATCTTTTACGCTCATAATTCTTGCCCGGAAAATACCTCCACATTTTTCTGTTGTTCTGGTACTTTTGAATCCTTACCGCTCATAAGTTTTGCTCCGGAAATATTTCGACATGTTTCTGGTCTCCTGGTCCTTTTGAATTTTTAGCATTCACAATCTTAGCCACGAAAATACTTCGACATATTTTTGGTCTCCTGGTACATAATGAATCTTTAGCGCTCATAATTCCAGCCCGGAAAATACTTCAACATTTTTCTGTTCTGTTCTTCAATAATTTTCGTGATACCTTTGAATCCTAGCCGCTCACGATTCCAGTGCCGGAAGTATTTCGACATGTTTCTGGTCTCCTGGTACTTGTGAATCTTTAGTGCTCACAATTTCAGCCAAAAAAAAATACTTTGACACGTTTCTAGTCTCCTGTCACATGTGAATCTATAGCGTTTACAATTCCAGCCCGGAAAAAAACATCGACATACATTAATTATTCTGTTTGACTGTTAAAAAAAAAAAAAACAAAAAATATTCTAGCTCAAAAATACTTTTACATGTATCTGATCTCCTGATGCTTTTGAATCCTAACTGCTCACAATTCCAACCCTGGAAATACTTTGACATATTTCTGGTCTCCTAGTACATAATGAATCTTTAGCGCTCATAATTCCTGCCCGGAAAAACTTCCACATTTTTATGTTGTTTTGGTACTTTTGAATCCTTACCGCTCATATTTCTAGTGCGGAAATATTTCGACAAATTTCTGGCCTCCTGGGAATCTTTAGCAATCACAATCCTAGCTGCGAAAATACTTCGACATGTTTCTTATCTCCTGGTACTTCTAACCGGTCACAATTCCAGCGCCGGAAATATTTCAACATGTTTCTGGTCTCCTGGTACTTGTGAATATTTAGCGATCACAATTTCAGGCAAAAAAATACTTTCACATGTTTCTAGTCTCCTGTTGTTTGTGAATCTATGGTATTTACATTTCCAGGCCGGAAAAAACATCGACATACATATTTCTGTTTGACTGTTAAAAAGTTAAATAAGAAAAATTCAAGCCTAAAAATACCATCGTTCTGTTCTCCTGGTACTTGTGAATCTGTAGCGCTCATTATTCCAGCCACGAAAATACTTCTACACATATCTGATCACCTGGTGCTTTAGAATCTTAACTGCTCAAAATTCCAACCCTAGAAATACTTCGTCATGTTTGTGGTCTCCTGGTACATAATGAATCTTTAACGCCCCGGAAAAAATATCACATTAATCTGTTGTTTTGGTAATTTTGAATCCTTTCCGCTCATATATCTAGCGCGGAAATATTTTGACATCTTGCTGGCTTCCTGGTACTTATGAATCTTTAGGATTCACATACTTTTCTCCGAAAATACTTCGACAGGTTTCTGGTGTCCTGGTAATTTTGAATTCTAACCGGTTATAATTCCAGTGCCGGAAATAATTTGACATGTTTATGGTCTCTTGGTACTTCTGAATCTTTAGCGCTCATAATTTCAGCCAAAGAAATACTTCTTCAACATGTTTCTGGTCTCCTGTCACATGTGAATCTAGCGTTTACAATTCTAGCCCGGAAAAATCTTCAAAATACATATTTCTGTTCGACGTAAAAAAAAAAAAAATATTCGAGCCCAAAAATACTATAACATCGTTCTGTTCTCCTCGTACTTGTGAATCTTTAACGCTCCTAATTTCAGCCCCGAAAATATTACGACATGTTTCTGTTCTCCTGGTACTTGTGAATCTAAAGTACTAAGGCAGCAGAAGCGCTGGGTTTCCACTTCCTCCTCTGTCTCCATTAGGTCATGCCTTTTACCGGGATAAAAAGTAGCCTATGTTTGATTCCAGGATGTGGACTATATGTGTGCCAAATTTCATCCAAATCCGTTCAGCCATTTTTGCCTGATTGAGGCACAAACAAACAAACATACAAACATACAAACATACAAACATACAAACATACAAACATACAAACATACAAACATTCACATTTATAATATTAGTAGGATGTGAAAGTTTGTATGTTTGTATGTTTGTATGTTTGTGCCTCAATCAGGCAAAAATGGCTGAACCGATTTGGATGAAATTTGGCACACATATAGTCCACATCCTGGAATCAAACATAGGCTACTTTTTATCCCGGTAAAAGGCCAGGTCTAATGGAAACAGAGGAGGAAGTGGAAACCCAGCGCTTCTGCTGCCTTAGTACTTTAGATTCACAAGTACCAGGAGAACAGAAACATGTCGTAATATTTCCGGGGCTAAAATTGGGATCGTTAAAGATTCACAAGTACTAGGAGAACAGAACGATGTTATAGTATTTTTGGGCTAGAATATATATTTTTTTAACCGTCGAACAGAAATATGTATTTTGAAGATTTTTCCGGGCTAGAATTGTAAGCGCTATAGATTCACATGTGACAGGAGACCAGAAACATGTTGAAGAATATTTCTTTGGTTGAAATTATGAGCGCTAAAGATTCAGAAGTACCAGGAGACCATAAACATGTCAAATTATTTCCGGCACTGGAATTATAACCGGTTAGAATTCAAAATTACCAGGACACCAGAAACATGTCGAAGTATTTTCGGAGCTAGGTATGTGAATTCTAAAGATTCATAAGTACCAGGAAGCCAGCAACATGTCAAAAAATTTCCGCGCTAGATATATGAGCGGTAAGGATTCAAAATTACCAAAACAACAGATTAATGAGAAATTTTTTCCCGGGCGTTAAAGATTCATTATGTACCAGGAGACCACAAACATGACGAAGTACCTATTTCTAGGGTTGGAATTGTGAGCAGTTAAGATTCTAAAGCACCAGGTGATCAGATACGTGTAGAAGTATTTTCGGGGCTGGAATAACGAGCGCTACAGATTCACAAGTACCAGGAGAACAGAACGATGGTATTTTTGGGCTTGAATATTTCTTATTTAACTTTTTAACAGTCAAACAGAAATATGTATGTCGATGTTTTTTCCGGGCTGGAATTGTAAATGCCATAGATTCACAAACAACAGGAGACTAGAGACATGTGAAAGTATTTTTTTGGCTGAAATTGTGAGCGCTAAATATTCACAAGTACCAGGAGACCAGAAACATGTTGAAATATTTCCGGCGCGGGAAACGTGGGCGGCGGCTAGGTTTCAAAGATACCAGGAGACCAAAAACATGTCGATGTATTTTCGTGGCTAGGATTGTGTATGCTAAAGTTTCACAAATATTAGGAAGCCTGAAACATGTCAAAATATTTCCGCGCTAGATATATGAGCGGATTCAAAGTTACCAAAACAACAGATAAATGTGGAAGTTTTTCCTGGGCAGGAATTATGATCGCTAAAGATTCATTATGTACCAGGAGACCAGAAACATGACGAAGTATTTCCAGGTTTGGAATTGTGAGCAGTTAGGATTCAAAAGCACCAGGAGATCAGAAATATGTAGAAGCATTTTCGGGGCTGGAATAATGAGCGCTACAGATACTTACAAAAGTACCAGGAGACCAAAACATTTCAAATTATATTTTCGGCAGGAATTGTAAGCGCTATAGATTCACAAGTACCAGGAGACCAGAAAAATGATTTAAAGTTTCTTGCGCTGGAATTTTGAGTAGTTAGGATTCAAAATTTAAGAAGGAAAACAGAAACATGTCGAAGTATTTCCAAAGCTGGAATTGTGAGTGGACAGCATTTAAAAATACCAGGAGAACCGAAACATATCGAAGTTTTTTCTGGGCTGGAGTTATGAGCGCTTAAGTTTATATACGCGATATATGCCTTGTACGAGTCCCAAATAAACATTTTTCTTTCTTTTCTATCTTTTAAATCAGAAACATGTCGAAGTAGTTCCGGAGCTGAAGGTACGGAGAGTAAAAACTCACAAACTATGAACAACGATGAATTTCCGAGAATAAGAATATGGGACAAAGAATTTGCGCGCCACCTCTAAGTCTACGCAGACGAAGTCGCGGGCGAAGTGCTAGTTTATAATATTAGTAGGATTCACAATCCTTGCCCCGAAAATTCTTTGACATGTTTCTGGTGTCCTGGTACTTTTGAATTTTCACCGGACACAATTCCAGCGCCGGAAATATTTCGACATGTTTATGGTCTCCTGGTACTTGTGAATTTTTAGCGCTCACAATTCCGGCCCCAAAAATACTTAGACTTGTTCCTACTCTCCTGGTACTTGTGAATCTATAGAGTTACAATTCCAGCCCAAAAAATCTTCGACATGTATCAGCCGGTCGATTCTGAAACATGTCGAAGTGGCTTGTGTGAAGTGACCTGTCATTCCATATTGATTGCATGGATCGACAGGTCACTTCACGATCACTTCACCCGAGCCTTCATTTTGACATGTTTATAGAATCGCACTGCTGTATTCCTCATGAAAAAAAAATATTTTGCTCAAAAATACTTTTACATATATTTGGTCTCTTGATACTGGTGAATCTTTAACGCTAACAATTTAAGGCCAAAAAATACATCGACATGTTTCTGGTCGCCTGGTACTTGTGAATCTTTAGCGCTCACAGTCCCAGCCCCAAAAAATCTTTCGACATGTTTCTGTCCTCCTGGTACTTTTGAATCTGAAGTACTAAGGCAGCAGAACCTCAAAATTTCCACTTCTCCCTCTGTATCTATTAAGCCATGTAAGTTACCGAGATAAAAAGTAGCCTATGTTTGATTCCAGGTTGTGAACTATATATATGCCAAGTTTCATCTAAATCCCTTCAGCCATTTTTGCATGATTGAGGCACAAACATACAAACATACAAACATACAAACATACAAACATACAAACATACAAACATACAAACATACAAACATACAAACATACAAACATACAAACATACAAACATACAAACATACAAACATACAAACATACAAACATACAAACATACAAACATACAAACATACAAACATACAAACATACAAACATACAAACTTACAAACATACAAACATACAAACATACAAACATACAAACATACAAACTTTCGCATTTATAATATTAGTAGGATATAAAAACAGTAGGTGAAAAAGCAAATAAGAACTTCTACGCCTTGACGAGCATATCCATAGCTACTTGGGGTCTCTCATTTCAAACCTTAAAAACTATCTATGGGGCTACTTACTTGGGTTATATGTGCTACGGGGCACCTGTCTGGGCTGACAGGGCCACCATAGGGGCGGTACGCCGTAAATTGCTGCAAAGCCAGCGTTTGGCTTTGATATTCTTATGCAAGGCGTATAGGATGGTTAGTACTGAAGCCTTACCGGTGCTGGCGGGTGTTCTCCCAGTCGATCTAGAGGTGCAGCGGCGTGCTGCAATGTACTACTACGCTAGAAAGATCACGGACCCAGAGTTTTTACCGCAATGCGACCGTGCTAAGATCTGTAGATTACTAAAACCCCAGACTGACGTCTGGGAGGAACTTTTATCCGAATGGCAATTTAAGTGGGAAAATTCCATAAAAGGCCGACACCTCCACCAGTTTTTTCCATCCGTTCGTGAGCGGCTGGATAGGACATGGCTGGAGGTGGATCATTGTGTTGCCCAATTTCTCACAGGTCATGGCAACTTTAAGAGTAAATTATTTTCCTTTAGGCTTGTGGCCTCGCCTTTATGTCAATGTTCTACAGCCGACTATGAATACGAACAATCCGCACACCACATCTTATGGGAGTGTATTCTTTGGCAAACTGAACGCAATATTATGTTAGATAGTATTCAGGTTACATCTGGAGTAGTTTACTACACGGACCTTGTAGAAACCAGAACAAAGGAGATCCGCAAACAGTCCTAATAAATTAGGCCTCAATAAACAAAAATGAAATAATTTGGGTTTTCAAGGAGTAATATTAGTCTTTAATCCTGTGTAATTAGTTTTTTTATATGACATGGGATACGAAAATTAAAAAATAAAAACTTTATTTCAGACAGTAGTCAATAAATCCCATTAACATATTTGTTTCCGCTCTTTTATTAGGTAATGAGTTTTAGTGATTTTAATATGAGGTGAAACTTACAGAATGTTGAATTTAAATTCCTTAGTTGCACATGGTCAGGAATTTTAAAGAAAAAAAAAACCAATTCAAGTTAATTGAAAATATTTTATTAATTGTTTTCCACATCATCGGTTATTAATATACTATCGAGATGCTGGGCGGGAGGTACCACATTGTCTTGGTACCTAGCCCACCCTAAGTACCATATTATACATAAAATATGTGCACAGCAGCCTACTGTTCTCTTGCCTACATTACAATTGCAATAGTGTTGTAGTATTGCGTCCCTACCGTTAAGAGAGCCGTCGACCAAAATATAAACAAAGTATATTTTACGGCCTACATGGCGCGATTGTATTTTGCCTCTTAGCAGCCAAACACTATTTTCAGTCGACAGCTCTCTCAGTAGACTGCTGTCAACCTCTCTGCATACCTCAATTGTGAAAGATCCATTGGCTCTTATGTGCTCGCCGTAATAGGAACGTGCCTGTTTTATTTGGTACGTTCCTAAACACACCAATATCAGTTCATTGTAGGTGAGCCGGGGAAAATCACTGACATTATTGTCATCCACATTTATTCTTTGAAAATTCGTTCGTCTTCTATTTAAGTTATTATTAATAACTACAGTACTTAAACTATTTTCTGAGTACATTTTCTGATTTACTATATTAAGAATTTCCCCAGCATCATTCCTGTCTTCGATAAGAGGGTGAAAGGCATTAATCAGGGCAGCAGCTACAGTAAAATCTTTCATCAAATTGCGAGATGCGGCATTAAAATACTCTTGGCGAAAAAGCTTAAAGTCACGTTTAAACCTACCATTAATCACCTCTATGACCCAACGACATATTGTCACTGCCCTGGAACGATTAGCCTCTAGTGTAGATAATTGTGTTTCACCCTCTTGAACTGTGGCTGGTGTATAAACACGGTACCCACAATTGTTTAGTAATCACAGAGAGTCTCTAAAGCCCCTATCCAGTATAAAAACATCATTTGGAGCAAAAAATCTTCTTAATGGTTGATTTTCATCACGGAATTCTTTTAACGTTATTTCAGCATCTGATGTTGTTGCTGGATAGGGGCCAAGCACTTCGATAATATATCCGTCTGTGCTGACAATTATAAACATTTTTACAAGGTTTCGATACTTGTGTAAAGAATAAGTATTTTTTTGATATAAATAATTGGAACTCTTTTGTACATAAACATAAGTACCATCAGCTATCACAATTGCACTGGTTCTATTGTTGTCTCCATAAATCCCATTGGGAATCATAAGATTTCTCTGGGCAATTTGTTCTCTGGTTATGTGATTTACACCTTAGTGCAGAGGGACATAGTCTTGTACTAGGAAATCTCTAGCACGTGATATTAAAGAGGATGTTGTCCTTGTTGGTACTTGAATTAAAGAAGAGATTCTTTCAAATGAGTCTCCTGTTCTTAATTTGATTAAATATGCTGCTAGGGCAAGCGATCCATTACGCATTTGTGAGAGCCGAGGTACTTCATTAAGTATTTCAGCAAATTGCTGTTTAGTTCGACCAAACCAATAGTGGACTAAATGGTCTGGCATATTCTCAATATTATTAAAATCTATACTTAGAGGACTTGCATTTAATGTCATCAAGTCCTGTATTTGTAAAGCAGTAAACATGTGGTTGCTATTGTGAGGGGGATTATTCAAAAAATCCCATGAACCATGACTTACATGTCTGGAACATACACGGTTATTCATAGGAACATAAAAATTGTAGTTTTTTAGAAGTAATTGTCTTAGAGAGAATGGTATGGTAAGACGTTCAGTGCGATGGCAGCCCGAGACAAAGCAACGATTTTGTGACTCTGCAGCTCTTGCATATAAAGGCATCATTATGTGATCTCGAACATTTGGTGGTACCTCAATAGTAGGCTCAGGAATAGGATTGTCACTGGATTCTCTTGATGTTCTGACTACATGTGGAGCTCTGTCAGCACGCTGCCAGCATGGATGACAAATAGAGCTTGTAGAAGTTACCTATAAAAAAAAACATGTTTTATTTATATTGTATCAAAAATCCTAACACCAACTCAGAAAAATAGTAGAATCAACGACTGTAGTAGAAAAAAAAATGAACTTGTTTATGTGGGAAAAATAACACTATGCAAACAAAATGACTATTTTGAAAATCAATACATATTACTATGGAAAAAAAACATTGAATGTAATTCATTTATGTGGGGATTAACAACACTGTATAAACAAGCCAGGACTAGAAACTTGTTTGTTACTCTTTAAATAGCTATATGTGCTGTCAGATTATTAAGTACTTACTTGTCGAGGGTGAATCCATTCTGTTATAACATCAAAAATATGGCGTTCACGCTGTGTTGAATCTTGTGTCAGTGTATGGGATCTCATGCGCAATAAAGATCTTCCACAACTAATGCAAACATGACGATGGCCAACATTCAAGTTAGATCCAATATTCGAATCAGCACTGGTTCCTGGCAATGACTGTGTAGCTACCATCCAGCATGAGTCGCACACATGGTCCGATGCAGTGACCTGAAATATAGATTAACTATAAATATACAAACGCTTCATTGCTACATATCTTTGGTACCAAAGTGATAAGCACCTGCGTACGCAGGTGCATAGATGGTGGTGCATTATTTGTTGTTTCCTGTTTAACAAGCAACACACAAAATGTAAGTATAGGTGGTGTTTTTTACTTGCGTTCGTTAATAATGCAAGCTTTATATAAAATTAAACAAACCAGTATATCATTTTATCCAACCTTGCAATGAGTGTTTAAGTCTAATAAGTAATTAAAATAACAATAAAATAACACTTACTTGACGTGGAGATATCCATTCTCTAATCACCGATAGTATGTCGATTGAGTTTAGCGAGTTCCTTCTCATGCGAGCAGTGGATATGCCACAATTGATGCAGCGGAGATTATCCATCGTAAACAACAGGTAACAATATCAAAAGGCAAATACGGAGTACAAAATGCGTGCAAAGTTCAATCGGTATTTCTGGAAGAGTCCAAGAACGAAATAGGGTCGGTCACAAAGGCAGTCACAATCGTCCAACAACACAGCAAGGGTCGGTAATTAAAAGTAGCACACAAAGTAAAGATATAACGTAAGTCCACAACACGAGCGAGAAACGTTATGACGCTATCCGGCAATCTGTTGTTGACAACCGATTGTTTGACAAGTGACAGCCGTATCGAGTGTTGTAGTTTGCAAAAATGCAAATCGATTTTTCTAAAAAATCAGTAAAATAAGTTAACAACAACAAAAAAATACTTTATCTCTAATAATTGTTTCGCAATAAACTTATAAAAATACTTTTTGGAGTGAAAAGAAATATTAATCGAACATTATAGTACAAATCTTTTACTGCAAAAAATATTTTTATTTAAAAATGGCTTTCAGGAGTTGCAGTGGTTGGGAATGTGTGGCGGGCTTGTCCCAATAAAAAAAAAAAAAATCCGAACATTCCAATAATCCGGCTCCCCCTGGTTTATTTAGAGGCGGATTAGTGAGATTCCGAGATCACTTTGCTTGCTTTTGCTATTTGAATTCTTTTAGGGCCCGAACGTAAGTTAGAATCAGAGCCCTTATAGGATTACTCGGGTGTCTGGTTGTGTTTCCGTCCGTCGGTCACAGCCCGATTTCTCCGGATCTATAGGAACTTCTGTTGAAATTTGGAACACGTATGGACTTCTGTAACCTAAATATAGACGTGTTACGTAAATAAATAAGTTTTGAGCATGGGTTTTCCCCTTTGGGGAGTCAAAATAGAAAATTATAAAAATAACTGTATTGTGTGACATATCAAATGAAAGGCCTCACTGTGAGGGTTTTAATATTCTTTTTCATAATTTTATAATAACAAAAAAACCTGGTATTTTTTATTCTTACAGTCAAAATTCCAGCGTCGGAAATATTAAAACATGTATCTGGTCTCCTGGTACTTGTGAATCTTTAGCGCTTACTTTCCTGCCGAAAATATAATTTTACATATTTCTGGTCTCCTGGTATCTTCTACTTATGAATCTGTAGCGCTCATAATTCCAACTCCGAAAATACTTCGACATTTTTCTGTTCTCCTGATACCTTTGAATCCTAACCGCTCACATCCAGCACCGGAAATATTTCGACATGTTTCTGGTCTCCTGTAACTTGTGAAACTTTAGCGCTCACAATTCCGGCCGAAAAAATACTTTGACATGTTTCTAGTCTCCTGTTACTTGTGAATCTATAGCATTTACAATTCCAGCCCGGAAAAACAGCGACATACCTGTAAGAGCGGGTGGGCTCGGGGATCTCAAATGATAACGATCAGACATCTTGTAAACTCTTTTTACTATCACTCACAATCAAAATGATTCACACAACTTAGTTTTACAAAGAGATGCACACACTTCAAAATAAGATTTAATACTCTGCGCTCTGCGGCTAGAGCGAGCCTATTTATACGCTTAAACGACTAACAACGTCACACGGCAACGACTTCCGGTGACATTTAATTTTCAATAAAGTTTGGATACAATTTAGTAAAAGTAATGTAATTTCGCACAATATTTGATTTGTAATTAAAAACACTTTAAATTCTTTGATTTGTAAATTTTGTTAGATAACAATTATTTTATTTAAATGAACTAATAGTAACAGTGTTCCAATTTCCTTTTTAGACTTTCAAATGAATACTTAAATAAAAACTAAGCTTAGAATAAACAATACTTAATTTAAATAGATTTTATAATGTTATGCAAAATCACTTATTTATTTATTGCACTGATTCGTGTTTCCGTTACGTCATCAGCCATTTTGATGTTTGTTTTAGTCTGTGGTACGGTTGTTATTTGCCAGCGCTATCACGGCCATACTGACGAGCGGGCCTTGCTAGGGCCAGCGAATCTCTCTGAAAAACACAGAAAAGTTTAAAAATGTAAATCTCTCAAACCAGACTCAGAGGCAGCGTTGCTTGGTCTGGTGAAACTGTCAAACTCAGAGATCGCCGATCGTTGCTTGATCATAAAGATTCAGAGGCTCGTCTTTGACTTGTCTTGACTGAATTTTATTAACCAACCAACTGAAACCATAGCCATGACCAAGGCCTTTTAACACATCCATTTTTTCAACTCAAAATCAAACTCAGAGGTCGCAGATCGTGGCTTGATCATAAAGATTCAGAGACCCGTCTTTGACTTGGCTTGATTGAGTATTTTTTTGTTTTTTCAATTGTCTCCAAATTATACGTTTCATTTTATTTTATCCACAAACTTAATTTTTCAATTGTAAACAATTTAATAAACAGGTTCTCACCTTTTTTATTTTTATTTGCTCTTGCTATCACGGTCTATTCATTCAGTTACATTAGGATTAGGTACCAATCTCATGTGTTCATGTGTGATTACAGTATTTTTATTTCGCCGAGACCGAAGGTCTTTTACTTCGTATCTATGACTGTCGAGAACTTTTATTATTTGATAGGGTCCCAGATATTTTGGTCCTAGTTTTTTACCCGACCACTGAGTATCTTTACAAAGAACAAAGTCTCCTTCTAGAAAGGGTTTAATTTTGGCGCACTTGGAATCGAAACGTGTTTTATTTTTATCTGCTGTTTCGGCCATTCTGTGCTCTGCGTCTAAACGTATATCATGTTTGTTAATATCTTCGTTACATAGGGATATTTGTTCAATTCCAGGGGGAGAGCATCTTTTACCTAGCAGGAGTTCTAAAGGGGAATATTCAGTAGCTTTAGATTTCGTACAATTTAATGCTAATTGCAATTCACCTATTTTATTGACCCAAACTCTCGATTGCGTTAGAGATATGGCTGTAAGGTGATCTTTAAGAGTACGCATTTGTCTTTCAGCTTGACCGTTAGCTCTAGGTGTACCGCGAGCAATAGCATGATGTTCGACACAGAAAGATTCAAAAACATTTTGAATTTCTGTTCCCATAATAGCCGATTCCCTGTCAGAAATAATTCTACATGGGGTGCCAAAAATATTAATCATTTCGCGAAAACTTTTTAATATTATGTTACTACTTTTATCTTTCAATGGATACAGAAGTATAAATTTAGTAAATGCATCAATAGCTACCAGAACATATGCTTTTTTATTTGTGCCGGAAAGATTGCCCATAAGGTCCACATGTATCGTATGGAAAGGTATGCTTATTTTATCTATGGGGTGCAGTTCCATTTGCTTTTTGCCTGAAGGTTCTTTGCCAATTTTGCATTGTAAACAGTTATCGCAAAATCGAAGTGTGCGTTTTGTCATGTGTTTAAACCAAAACTGTTCCCGAATTTTATCCAAAGTACGTTCCCACCCCGTATGCAAAAGGTTCTCATGATATCTATTTATTAATGAACAAACAAGTAATTCAGGGACTACTGTACGAGTTAATGATTCTCCTTTTTGGTTTTGTATAGTTATCATCAAAAGATTCGATCGAATACTAAATTTTCTATCATAGTCATCTTTATTCTTTATGGCATCGCGAATAATTTTGAGTTCTTTGTCTCTCTCTTGCTCAACTATAATCCACGCTGGATCTTTTGTTAAAATATTTATTACTGGATTTCTGCTTAAAAAATCTACGTGGGCCATTTGTTCCCCCTTACGGTAAATAACATCAAAGTCAAAATTTTGTAAGTATGCCCATAGCCTATGAACTCGAGGTGTAAGTTCCTTTTTATGTTTTGAAGCCTTAAGGGAATTGCAGTCAGTTACAACTGTAAATTTGCGCCCATATAGAAAATGTCGAAAGTGTTTTATTGCTCTGACAACAGCTAAAGTCTCCAATTCGTATGAATGGTATCTTGTTTCAGCGTCACTAGTGCGCATACTGAAATATTCAACGACTTTGCGACGGTTATTGTCATTCTGAATAAGAATAGCCCCGAGACCTTTGGCGCTGGCATCCGTATGAACTTCTATTGGAAGCGTTGGATCAAAAATGCAGAGTATAGGTTCAGAGGTCAAAAGTTTGATGACATATTGCCTACTTGTTTCGTGATCGGTAGACCATACAAATGGTACGTCTTTTTTTGTTAGCCCATATAGTGGAGTCATTAGTTGGGAAAATTGAGGGATAAAACGCCGAAAATAGCTTGCTAAACCATTGAATTGCCTAAGTTGCTTAAGTGTTCTGGGTGGTTCCGAAAATTTAAGTGCTGTTAATTTAGCAGGATTAGGCTTCACTTCACCATTCCCTATAATGTTACCGAGATATTCTATAGACGTCTTGAGGAATTTACATTTTGAGTGATTTATCGTAAATCCTGCGTCTGATAGTCTTTTTAATACAAGGACCAGCCTTTCTAAACCTTCTTGCTCAGTGGATGAGGGAATTAAAACATCGTCAATATATACTAGTGCAATATTGTCTCGATAGTCGCCTAGAGCTGCATTAATAGCACGCTGGTAAACTGAAGGTGCGTTACTTAGACCAAATGGCATTGATAAATACTCATACGGGCCGTCCGGCGTAACGAAAGCAGTTTTTTCGATTGATTCTTCTGAAATTAAAATTTGGTGGAAACCCGATTCCATATCAAGGCTTGAAAAGAATCTAGCTTTACCAAGTCTATCAATATGATCTTGAATTAGTGGCAAAGGATAGTGGTCACGAACTGTATTTGAATTTAGTTCGCGAAAATCAACACAAAGCCGGTCATCGCCATTTTTCTTTTTTACTAGCAAAATAGGACTTGCAAAAGGTGAGCAACTATCTCTAATAATACCCTTAGTTTTAAGATCTTCAATAATTGTCTTAACTTTTTCTCTCTCTACAGGTGCTAGTCTATAGGGCCTTCTTTGTACTATACGATTAGGATCTTTTAATCGGATAGTTAATTTGCCCGTAGTCACTTTATTTTGATTGAAGTTAAATAATTCAGTGTGTTTTTCAAGGATACTTATTAATTGAGACGTATCTTTTAAATCAGTGTCAATATTAGCCAAAGATGATGATATTTCGTAATTAAAAATGAAACTTACTCTTTCTATAGAAGTTCCTTCGTTTGTAATTGAAATTTTAATTCCCGGTATTTTGATAGAGTCTAGTCCTAAAATGACATCATAATTTAAATCATTAACGACATGAAGTTTAACTTCAAAGCTCAAACCATTAAATGTCGCTATAGTGTTTATCGATTCACTTGAAGGTATGCTACTGCCCCCAAACCCTCGTAATTGCAATAGTTCTATTTGGCGTTTACCTTTAATTGACCCAGAAACTTTTTTCTTAATAAGCGAACATTCGGCACTACTATCAATTAAACAAGAAAGAAAGATATCACCTATTTGTAGTTGAACTTCGTTAGGCGCCTTTTCCTTCTGGATCGTATTGACTTCCCGGCGTGAAGGTGGTGGCGCAGCTGTTGAAGCAGTAGCAGGAATGGATGTTTTCTCATAATGTGCTTCATTTTTCTTTTTATGCCAGCATCGGTCAGATGGGTGGCCTGGTTTCTTGCAGATTTCACAAAGTTTGCTTCTGCAATCACGAGAAATGTGCCCTGGTTTGTTACAATTGTAACACGTTGTACCTGTCGGAAGGTCAAGCCTTGATTGTTTAGCACGTGGTTCATCTGATATTGCATCGGCGGGTCGTTTACGATAGTTCGCTAATGTCGCAATCAGTTCAGCTTGTGATCTTGGCGCTGACCTAAGGAGTTCAGCTTGATAAAACTTTGGTCTTATGCCAGATATTACAGCTTCCACCATGAGCTCAGTAGGAGCATTTGGAGAAATTCTTGAAAACAAACGCCATGACTCGGCAACATATTCAGAAAAAGATTTAGCTTGATTTGAAGTATATTCCCGAAATGCATTGACGTATACAATATACCTAGTTTCGCCACTAAATTGTGTTATGAGTTCTTTTTGGAGAGAATCCCAATTAGCAAGAGAATGAGCATTAGTGTCTGCCCATTGCTTGGCGCGTCCTTGCAAGCATGCCAATCCCTTCATCATAGCAACAAACTGTGAACAACCTCGCATGGTGATTAAAGAGGTAACTTGTTTACACCATTCCTCAATTGTTATTTTATGCTAGTCGGGATCATAATTAGGTAAATTAATTTCACTTAGCTTGTGGGTACTTGTGTTTTGGTTCCGAAAAACCATCCTTTCCAGCAATTTGATTTGGCAGCGAAGTAAATTCAGCTCATCAGGATTTCATGGTCGAGAGGACGGCAGGGTAGGCGAGTACGTTGATGGGTCCAGTTCAGGCTCGGGCTCATCCCTTTCTTCTGATGTAAGAGCGGGTGGGCTCGAGGATCTCAAATGATAACGATCAGACATCTTGTAAACTCTTTTTACTATCACTCACAATCAAAATGATTCACACAACTTAGTTTTACAAAGAGATGCACACACTTCAAAATAAGATTTAATACTCTGCGCTCTGCGGCTAGAGCGAGCCTATTTATACGCTTAAACGACTAAAAACGTCACACGGCAACGACTTCCGGTGACATTTAATTTTCAATAAAGTTTGGATACAATTTAGTAAAAGTAATGTAATTTCGCACAATATTTGATTTGTAATTAAAAACACTTTAAATTCTTTGATTTGTAAATTTTGTTAGATAACAATTATTTTATTTAAATGAACTAATAGTAACAGTGTTCCAATTTCCTTTTTAGACTTTCAAATTAATACTAAAATAAAAACTAAGCTTAGAATAAACAATACTTAATTTAAATAGATTTTATAATGTTATGCAAAATCACTTATTTATTTATTGCACTGATTCGTGTTTCCGTTACGTCATCAGCCATTTTGACGTTTGTTTTAGTCTGTGGTACGGTTGTTATTTGCCAGCGCTATCATACCTTTTACTGTTTGACTGTCAAAAAAAATATATTCAAATTTCATCCAAATCCCTTCATCCATTTTTGCCTGATTGAGGCACAAACATGGAAACATACAAATATACAAAAATACAAACTTTCACATCCTACTAATATTATAAACTAGCACTTCGCCCGCGACTTCGTCTGCGTAGACTTTAGAGGTGGCGCGAAACTTATTTGTCCCATATTCTCATTCTCGGATACCTTCATGATTTTTTTCTGCTAGTTTGCGAGTCTTTACTGTCCGTACTTTCAGCTGCAGAACTACTTCGACATGTTTCTGGTATTCTGGTACCTGTGAATCTTTAGCGCTCATAACTCCAGCCTAGAAAAAAACTTCGATATGTTTCGGTTCTCCTGGTATTTTTAAATGTTAACCAGTCACAATTCCAGCTTCGGAAATACTTCGACATGTTTCTAGTGTTCCTGGTACTTGTCAATCTTTTACGCTCATAATTACAGGCCGGAAAAAACCGCTACATGTTTCTGTTCTCGTGGTACTTTTGAATCCTTACCACTCAAAATTCCAGCGCCTGAAACATTAAAACATGTTTCTGGTCTCCTAGTACTTGTGTGAATCTGTAGCGCTCATAATTACAGCCCCGAAAATACTTCATCAACATATTTTTAATCTCTTTGTACTTTTGAATCCTAACTGCTCCCAACTCCAACCCTGGAAATATTTCGACATGTATCTGGTCTCCTGGTCCTTTTGAATTTTTTGCATTCACAATCTTAGCCACGAAAATACTTCGACATGTTTTTAGTCTCCTGGTACATAATGATTCTTTAGCGTTCATAATTCCAGCCCGGAAAATATTTCAACATTTTTCTGTTCTCGTGATACCTTTGAATCCTAGCCGCTCACGATTCCAGTGCCGGAAATATTTCGACATGTTTCTGGTCTCCTGGTACTGGTGAATCTTTAGCATTCACAATCCTAGCCTCGAAAATACTTCGACATGTTTCTGGTTTCCTGGTACTTGTGAATCTTTAGCGCTCACTATTTCAGCCAAAGAAATACTTCAACATGGTTCTGGTTTTCTGTCACATGTGAATCTACAGCGTTTACAATTATTCCAACGCGGAAAAAAAATTAACATACATATTTCTGTACGACGGTTAAAAAAAAAACAAAAATTTTCGAGCCCAAAAATACTTTAACATCGTTCTGTTCTCCTGGTACTTGTGAATCTTTAGCGCTCTCAATTTCAGCCCCGGAAATACTACGACATGTTTCTGTTCTCCTGGTACTTGTGAATTTGAAGTACTAAGGCAGCAGAAGCGCTAGGTTTCCACTTCCTCCTCAATCTCCATTAGGCCATGCCTTTTACCGGGATAAAAAGTAGCCTATGTTTGATTCCAGTATGTGAACTATATGTCTAACTATATGTGTGCCCAATTTCATCCAAATCCCTTCAGCCATTTTTGCCTGATTGAGGCACAAACATACAAACATTCACATCCTACTAATATTATAAACTAGCACTTCGCCCGCGACTTCGTCTGCGTAGACTTTATAGGTGGCGCGCAAATTCTTTGTCCCATGTCTTATTCTCGGAAATTCATCACTTTTCATAGTTTTTGAGTTTTTACTGTCCGTACTTTCAGCTCCGGAACTACTTCGACATGTTTCTGGTTTTAAAGATAGAAATAAAGAAAAATGTTTATTTGGGACTCGTACAAGACATATATCGCGTATATAAACTTAAGCGCTCATAACTCCAGCCCAGAAAAATCTTCGATATGTTTCGGTTTTCCTGGTATTTTTAAATGCTATCCACTCACAATTCCAGCTTCGGAAATACTTCGACATGTTTCTGTTTTCCTTCTTCAATTTTGAATCTTAACCACTCAAAATTCCAGCGCAAGAAACTTTAAATCATTTTTCTGGTCTCCTGGTACATGTGAATCTATAGCGCATACAATTCCTGCAGAAATTATAATTTGAAATGTTTTGGTCTCCTGGTACTTTTGTAAGTATCTGTAGTGCTCATTATTCCAGCCCCGAAAATGCTTCTACATATTTTTGATCTCCTGGTGCTTTTGAATCCTAACTGCTCACAATCCCAACCCTGGAAATACTTCGTCATGTTTCTGGTCTCCTGGTACATAATGAATCTTTAGCGCTCCTAATTCCTGCCCGGGAAAAACTTCCACATTTTTCTGTTGTTTTGGGAATTTTGAATCCTTACCGCTCTTAGCACGGAAATATTTTGACATGTTTCAGGCTTCCTGGTATTTGTGAAACTTTAGCATACACAATCCTAGCCACGAAAATACATCGACATGTTTTTGGTCTCCTGGTACCTTTGAAACCTAGCCGCTCACGTTTCCAGCGCCGGAAATATTTTAACATGTTTCTGGTCTCCTGGTACTTGTGAATCTTTAGCGCTCATTATTCCAGCCCCGAAAATACTTCTACACGTATCTGATCACCTGGTGCTTTAGAATCCTAACTGCTCACAATTCCAACCCTAGAAATACTTCGTCATGTTTGTGGTCTCTTGGTACATAATGAATCTTTAACGCCCATAATTCCTGCCCGGGTAAAAATTTCACATTATTCTGTTGTTTTGGTAATTTTGAATCCTTACCGCTCATATATCTAGGGCGGAAATATTTTGACATGTTGCTGGCTTCCTGGTACTTATGAATCTTTAGGATTCACATACCTAGCTCCGAAAATACTTCGACATGTTTCTGGTGTCCTGGTAATTTTGAATCCTAACCGGTTACAATTCTAGCCCGGAAAAATCTTCAAAATACATGTTTCTGTTCGACGGTTAAAAAAAAATATGTATTCTAGCCCAAAAATACTATAACATTGTTTTGTTCTCCTGGTACTTGTGAATCTTTAACACTCCCAATTTCAGCCCCGGAAATATTACGACATGTTTCTGTTCTCCTGGTACTTGTGAATCTAAAGTACTAAGGCAGCAGAAGCGCTGGGTTTCGACTTCCTCCTCTGTCTCCATTAAGCCATGCCTTTTACCGGGATAAAAAGTAGCCTATGTTTGATTCCAGAATGTGGACTATATGTGTGCCAAATTTCATCCAAATCCGTTCAGCCATTTTTGCCTGATTGAGGCACAAACATACATACATACATACAAACTTTCACATTTATAATATTACTAGCACTTCGCCCGCGACTTCGTCAGCGTAGACTTTAGAGGTGGTACGAAACTATTTTGTCCCTTATTCTCAGTCTCGGAAATTCATCTTCATGATTCTTTATTCTGATAGTTTGTGAGTCTATACTGTAAGTACTTTCAGCTCCGGAACTACTTCGACATGTTTCTGGTATTCTGGTACTTTTGAATCTTTAGCATTCACAATCTTAGCCACGAAAACACTTCGACATGTTTTTGGTTTCCTGGTACATAATGAATCTTTAGCGCTCATAATTCCAGCCCGGAAAATACTTCGACATTTTTCTGTTCTCCTGATACCTTTGAATCCTAGCCGATCACGATTCCAGCGCCGAAAATATTTCGACATGTTTCTGGGTCTCCTGGTACTTGTGAATCTTTAGCGCTTACAATTTCTGCCAAAAAATTCTGTAATATGTTTCTAGTCTCCTGTTACTTGTGAATCTTTAGCATTTACATTTACAATAAAAACATAGAAACATACAAATATTCAAACATACAAACCGCTATATGTTTTTGTTCTCCTGGTACTTTTGAATCCTAACCACTCAAAATTCTAGCGCCGGAAACATTAAAACATGTTTCTGGTCTCCTGGTATCTACTTTTGTATCTGTATCGCTCATAATTACAGCCCCGAAAATACTTCGACATATTTCTAATCTCCTGGTACATACTGAATCTTTAACGCTCATAATTGCTGCCCGGAAAAACCTCCACATTGTTCTGTTGTTCAATCCTAACTGCTCACGAATCCAGCCCCGAAAATACTACGACATGTTTCTGATCTCTTGGTACTTTTGAATCCTTACCGCTCACAATACAATCGCACGAAAATATTTCGACATGTTTATGGTCTTCTGGTACTTGTGAATCATTAGCGCTCACTATTTCAGCCAAAGAAATACTTCCACATGGTTCTGGTTTTCTGTCACATGTGAATCTATAGCGTTTGCAATTCCAACCCGGAAAAAAAATTAACATACATATTTCTGTACGACGGTTAAAATAAAAAACAAAAATATTCGAGCCCAAAAATACTTTAACATCGTTCTGTTCTCCTGGTACATGTGAATCTTTAGCGCTCTCAATTTCAGCCCCGGAAATACTACGACATGTTTCTGTTCTCCTGGTACTTGTGAATTTGAAGTACTAAGGCAGCAGAAGCGCTAGGTTTCCACTTCCTCCTCAATCTCCATTAGGCCATGCCTTTTACCGGGATAAAAAGTAGCCTATGTTTGATTCCAGTATATGTACTATATGTGGACCAAATTTCATCCAAATCCCTTCAGCCATTTTTTCCTGATTGAGGCACAAACATACAAACATACAAACATACAAACTTTCACATTTATAATATTAGTAGGATTGTGAAACTTTAGCATACACAATCCTAGCCACGATGATACTTCGATTTTATTTTGGTCTCCTGGTACCTTTGAATCCTAGCCGCTCACGTTTCCAGCGCCGGAAATATTTCGACATGTTTCTGGTCTCCTGGTACTTGTGAATCTTCAGCGCTCACAATTTCGGTCAAAAAATACTTTCACATGTTTCTAGTCTCCTGTTACTTTGTATCTATAGCATTTACAATTCCAGCCCGGAAAAAACATCGACATACATATTTCTGTTTGACTGTTAATCAAAACAAAAAATATTCTAGCTCAAAAATACTTTTACATCGTTCTGTTCTCCTGGTACTTGTGAATCTGTAGCGCTCCTTATTCCAGCCCCGAAGATACTTCTAAATGTATCTGATCTCCTGATGCTTTTGAATCCTAACTGCTCACAATTCCAACCCTGGAAATAGCATAGCATAGTCGGCCTTCTATAATGTTCCCACTGTTGGGACTCAGGCCTCCTCTCTAGGAGAGGGAATGGGCCGTAAACCACCACGCGGGCCCAATGCGGGTTGGTGAATGTCACATGTCTTCGAATTTTTGGTTCCAGGACATGCCCTGGAAATACTTCGACATATTTCTGGTCTCCTGGTACATAATGAATCTTTAGCGCTCATAATTCCTGCCCAGAAAAACTTCCACATTTCTATGTTGTTTTGGTACTTTTGAATTTCTACCGCTCATATTTCAAGCGCGGAAATATTTCGACATGTTTCTGGCCTTCTGGTACTTATGAATCTTTAGCATTCACAATCCTAGCCCCAAAAATACTTCCACATGTTCTGGTCTCCTAGTACTTTTGAAATCTAACCGGTCACAATTCCAGCACCGGAAATATTTTGACATGGTTATGGTCTCCTGGTACTTGTGAATCTTTAGCGCTCATAATTTCAGCCAAAGCATTATTTCTTTACCATGTTTCTGGTCTCCTGCCTGTCAAATGTGTATTTATCGCGTTTACAAATTGCAGCCCGGAAAAAATTTCAACATACATATTTGGCGCTCCCAATTTCAGCCCCGGAAATACTACATGTTTCTATTCTCCTAGTACTTGTGAATCTGAAGTACTAAGGCAGCAGAAGCGCTGGGTTTCCACTTCCTCCTCAGTCTCCATTAAGCCATGCCTATTATCAAGAAAAAAAGTAGCCTATGTTTGATTCCAGGATGTGTACTATATGTGTGCCAAATTTCATCCAAATCCCTTCAGCCATTTTTGCCTGATTGAGGCACAAACATACAAACATACAAACATACAAACTTTCACCTTTATAATATTAGTAGAAGTAGGATTAGTGTAGATGGACGTCACGCGGTTTCACCCGCGTAGTTCCCGTTCCCGTGTGATTACGGGGATAATATATAGCCTATGTTACTCCCTGATAATGTAGCTATCCATTGCTTAAAGAATTTTTCAAATCGGTCCAGTAGTTTCGGAGCCTATTCATTTCAAACAAACAAATCTTTCCTCTTTATAATATACTAGCACTTCGCCCGCGACTTCGTCAGCGTAGACTTTACAGGTCGCGCGCAAATTCTTTGTCCCATATTCTCATTCTCGGAAATTCATTTCCGTTTTTAATAGTTTGTGAGTCTTTACTGTCCATACTTTCAGCTCCGGATCTACTTCGACATGTTTCTGGTTTTAAAGATAGAAAAGAAAGAAAGAAAGAAAAATGTTTATTTGGGACTCGCATAAGACATATATCGCGCATATATAAACTTTAGCGCTCATAACTCCAGCCCAGAAAGAACTTCGAAATGTTTCAGTTGTCCTGGTATTTTTAAATTCTAACCACTCACAATTCCAGCTCGGCTCTACTTCGACTTGTTTCTGGAATCCTGGTACTTGTTAATCTTTAGCGCTCATAATTACAGCCCGAAAAAACCGCTATATGTTTCCATGTTCCTTCTTTACTTTTGAATCCTAACCACTCAAAATTCCAGCGCCGGAAACATTAAAACATTTTCTAGTTTCCTGGTACTTGTGAATCTATAGCGCTAATAATTCCTGCTGAAAATATAATTTGAAATGTTTCTGATCTCCTGGTACTTGTGAATCTGTAGCGCTCATTATTTCAGGCCCGACATTACTTCTACATGTATCTGATCTCCTGGTGCTTTTGAATCCTAACTGCTCACAATTCCAACCCTGGAAATACTTCTACGTGTTTCTGATCTCCTGGTACATAACGAATCTTTAGCGCCCATAATTCCTCCTGAGATAAACTTCCAAATTTTTCTGTTGTTTTGGTAATTGTTTCCTTAACGCTCATATATATAGCGCGGAAATATTTTGACATATTGCTGGCCTCCTGGTACTTATGGATCTTTAGCATTCACAATCCTAGCCCCGAAAATACTTCGACATGTTTCTGTACTTTTGTATTCTATCCGGTTACAATTCCATTGCCGGAAATATTTCGATGTTTATGGTCTCCTGGTACTTCTGAATCTTTAGCGCTCCTAATTTCAGCCAAAGAAATACTTCTTCAACATGTTTCTGGTCTCCTGTCACATGTGAATCTATAGCGCTTATAATTCTAGCCCGGAAAAAACATCGACATACATATTTCTGTTTGACTGTTAAAAAGTTAAATAAAAAATATTCAAGCTCAAAAATACCATCGTTCTGTTCTCCTGGTACTTGTAAATCTGTTGCACTCATTATTCCAGCCCCGAAAATACTTCTACACGTATCTGATCACCTGGTGCTTTAGAATCCTAACTGCTCACAATTCCAACCCTAGAAATACTTCGTCATGTTTGTGATCTCCTGGGACATAATGAATCTTTAACGCCCATAATTCCTGCCCGGGAAAAAATTTCACATTAATCTGTTGTTTGGTAATTTTGAATCCTTACCGCTCATATATCTAGCGCGGAAATATTTTGACATGTTGCTGCCTTCCTGGTACTTATGAACCTTTAGGATTCACAAACCTAGCTCCGAAAATACTTCGACATGTTTCTGGTGTCCTGGTAATTTTGTATTCTAACCGGTTATAATTCCAGTGCCGGAAATAATTTGAACATGTTTATGGTCTCCTAGTACTTCTGAATCTTTAGCGCTCATAATTTCAGCCAAAGAAATACTTCTTCAACATGTTTCAGGTCTCCTGTCACATGTGAATCTATCGCGTTTACAATTCCAGCCCGAAAAAAAACTTCAACATACGTTTTTCTGTTCGACGGTAAAAAAAAAGAAAAACAATCTAGCCCAAAAATACTTTAACATCGTTCTGTTCTCTTGCTACTTGTGAATCTTTAGCGCTCCCAATTTCAGCCACGGAAATACTACATGTTTCTGTTCTCCTGGTACTTGTGAATCTGAAGTACTAAGGCAGCAGAAGTGCTGGGTTTCCACTTCCTCCTCAGTATCTATTAAGCCATGCCTTTTACCGGGATAAAAAGTAGCCTATGTTTGATTCCAGGTTGTGAACTATATGTGTGCCAAATTTCATCCAAATCCCTTCAGCCATTTTTGCCTGATTGAGGCACAAACATACAAACATACAAACATACAAACATACAAACATACAAACATACAAACATACAAACATACAAACATACAAACATACAAACATACAAACATACAAACATACAAACATACAAACATTCACATTTATAATATTAGTAGGATGTCCTCAGTCTCCACTGAGGAGGAAGTGGAAACTCTGCGCTTCTGCTGCCTTAGTACTTCAGATTCAAAAGTACCAGGAGAATATAAACATGTCGTAGTATTTCCGGGGCTGAAATTGGGAGCGCTAAAGATTCACAAGTACCAGGAGAACAGAACGATGTTAAATTTTTTTTGGGCAAGAATATTTTTTGTTTGTTTTTTTTAACCGTCGAACAGAAATATGTATGTTGAAGTTTTTTCGGGCTGGAATTGTAAACGCTATACAACGTGTTGTTTTGCATCCTCGTCAAATTTCAGGAGGTTGTCATAAAAGACATAAATAATCAATGGAAAGTACGGTAGCGGGCAATAACTAATAAGCGCTGCTTTTTTTTCTTGTTGAAATTTAACAGTATTTCAGAATTAAGCCCTAAAATAAAACAGATACACCCGACTACGCACACAGCGACAATGCAGCTGTGTGCGTGAGTGTCGACGTCTTACCTACGAAATGCAAGCGCGCGCGAGCGCGACCGATCAATGACCGGTAGCAATAATTTTACCTAATTTTATTTCGAAAATCACTTACATTATTGTCATAAATTTCGCTTGATAATTAACTCATCTTTGAGCATCATTGGAATACGGAAATCTTACTAATGACAATAATACTAGTGCGCCAAAGAAAAGTTCACTGACCTGTTATCAGATGATTAATAAAATGTTAGTTTTGCTTTTCGTAGTGATTTTGTTTTTATTTGTAGATTTCCTTCCTACTTAACGGGCTTAGGACCGGCAAGAATGCCTTAGTTAGTGTAGCGATCTACTAAGTCTAAAAATGTTTTCTACGTTTGATGGAAATTGAAAGACGTGCTAGTTAAGTGAAAGTACGTGGTGATATTTTCGACTCTTAGGTATTATTGGCGTAGTTAAAAATAAAATTTGAAATCAACTTATTTACACTAATAAAATTGATTAAGCTTACAACGTATTTACAAAATGTACAAATAAATAAATTACCTACTTAAGTTACCCGGAGGTATTGTTCAAAGTTGCCACCATCACACTCTTCGCACAATCGAGCACAACGTAGCTGGTTTTCCTTCAGCTTACGTAACACTAACACATTCGTTTTTAAAGTGTCGAAAGCACTAATGATCCTTGCATGTAATTCTGTTACACTTGTTACTTCCTCCGTGTAATCTAACCTTTTAACGTCTCCTCACAAATAAAAGTCTACAGGCGTCAGGTCTGGAGAACGCGGAGGCCAGGCCACAGGTCTTCCGCGACCGATCCAGTGGTCACCAACTTTTCGGTCAAGTACTCGCGTACTTGCCGACCTTAGTGAGAGGGAGCGCCATCCTGCTGGAAGTAGAGGTTGTGCCTTGCGGTAGTGGAACGGGTGTTGAAGTTCACGTTTCAGTAGGCGCCACACTGTGGTGTGGTGCACTTCTTAGTGTTGACCAGCCTCCCGCGTGCTTGCCCGTGGGTCTCGCTGGAAGTATTCCAGGATGTCTTCCTGCAAGGCGACAGGCAGGCCTACGCTGCCGCGAGCATGAGCATGCCGGGGAACGTCAAACTGCCGATGATCCCACAGTCCCTGCGTAGCAGCCAGCATGACGCTCTGTGATGGGGGTTCCCGATCGGGAAACATTTCCGTGAATATCCGGTTGGCTCCACGTAGGCTGTCTCCACTGATGGCATACAGGCGGACCATCTCCACCATCTCGACTTTGAATAATTGTCCGTCATCTTGCACAACTCGCTAACGCGCGCACGCTTCGGCGACATCAAACACACTGTTAGTTCCGGGGCCGCGGGGGCCGGGGGCGTGGCTAGGAGCTTGCGCGGGAGAATCCCCGTACCGTGATTGGGGTGCGATTGATTACCTACGAATTTATCGAATGATCGTTGCATATGCGTTGTGTATGTATTGTTTGCGTTTGTTTGTGTGTGAAAGCGCGATTATAAGGCTAGTAACAGACGGGCCGCGGCTGGTTTACACTTACGGATTTCCATAAATAAAAAAATATCTACCCATTTTACTGTCGATTTGGGTCGAGAATCATTAGCATAATTACGTCCTTGAATTTGACTAGGATGCAAATCAACACGTTGTAGATTCACATGTGACATGAGACCAGAAACATGTTGAAGTATTTCTTTGGCTGAAATTATGAGCTCTAAAGATTCACAAGTATCAGGAGACCATAAACATATCGATATTTCCAACGCTGGAATTGTGACCGGTTAGAATTCAAAAGTACCAGTAGAGTGACCAGAAACATGTCGAAGTATTTTCGGGGCTAGGATTGTGAATGCTAAAGATTCATAAGTATCAGGAGGTCAAAACATGTCGAAATATTTCCAGTGCTAGAATTATGAGCAGTGAGGATACAAAAGTACCAAGAGGCAACCCAAAAATGTGGAAGTTTTTCCCGGGCAGGAATTATGGCGCTTCTGCTGCCTAAGTACTTCAGATTCATAAGTACCAGGAGAACAGAACGATGTCGTAATATTTCCGGGGCTGAAATTGGGAGCGCTAAAGATTCACAAGTACCAGGAGAACAGAACGATATCAAAATATTTTTGGGCTAGAATATTTTTTGTTTTTTTTTTTAACCGTCTCACACAAATATGTATTTTGAAGATTTTTTCCCGGCTGGAATTGTAAAAGCTATAGATTCACATGTGACAGGAGACCAGAAACATGTTGAAGAAGTTTTCCTTCGGCTGAAATGATGAGCGCTAAAGATTCACAAGTACCAGGAGACCATTAATCTGTCAAGACAATTCCAGGGCCGGAAATACCGGCCCTGGAATTGTAACCTGTTAGAATTCAAAAGTACCAAGAGACCAGAAACATGTCGAAATATTTTCGGGGCTAGGATTGTGAATGTTAAAGATTCATAAGTACCAGGAGGCGAGCAACATGTCAAAATATTTCCGCGCTAGATATATGAGCGGTAAGGATTCAAAATTACCAAAACAACAGAAAAATGTGGAAGTTTTTCCCGGGCAGGAATAATGAGCGCTAAAGATTCATTATGTACCAGGAGACAAGAAACATGACGAAGTATTTCCAGGGTTGGAATTGTGAGCAGTTGAAATTCTAAAGCACCAGGTGATCAGATACATTTAGAAGTATTTTCGGGGCTGAAATAATGAGCGCTACAGATTCACAAGTACCAGGAGAACAGAACGATGTTAAAGTATTTTTGGGCTAAAATATTTTATGTTTTATTTTTAACAGTCAAACAGAAATATGTATATCGATGTTTTTTTCCGGGCTGGAATTGTAAATGCTATAGATTCACAAGTACCAGGAGACCAGAAACATGTCGAAATATTTCCGGCGCTGGAAACGTGAGCGGCTAGGATTCAAAGGTACCAGGAGACCAAAAACAAGTCGAAGTATTTTCGTGGCTAGGATTGTGTATGCTAAAGTTTCACAATTACCAGGAAGCCTAAAACATGTCAAATATTTCCGCGCTAGATATATGAGCGGTAAGGATTCAAAATTACAAAAACAACACAAAAATGCGGAGGTATTTTCGTTGCTGGAATAATGAGCGCTACAGATTCACAAGTACCAGGAGACCAGAAAAATGTTTTAATGTTTCCGGCGCTGGAATTGTTGATGAGTGGTTAGGATTCAAAATAGAAGAAGGAAAACAGAAACATATACCGGTATTTCCGGACTGTAATTATGAGCGTTAAAGATTCACAAGTACCAGGATACCAGAAACATGTCAAAGTATTTCCGAAGCTGGAATTGTGAGTGGTTAGCATTTAAAAATACCAGGAGAACCGAAACATATCGAAATTTTTTGTGCCGGAGTTATGAGCGCTAAAGTTTATATATGCGCGATATATGTTTTGTGCGAGTCCCAAATAAACAATTTTTTTTCTTTCTTTTCTATCTTTAAAACCAGAAACATGTCGAAGTAGTTCCGGAGCTGAAAATAAAGACTCACAAACTAAGAAAAACGATGAATTTCCGAGAATGAGAATATGGGACAAAGAATTTGAGCGCCACCTCTAAAGTCTACGCAGACGAAGTCGCGGGCGAAGTGCTAGTTTATAATATTAGTAGGATTGGAATTGTGAGCGGTTAGGATTTAAAAATACCAGGAGAACCGAAATATATCGAAGTTTTTTCTGGGTTGGAGTTATGAGCGCTAAAGATTCACAAGTACCAGAATACCAGAAACATGTCAAAGTAGTTCCGGAGCTGAAAGGACGGACAGTAAAGACTCACAAACTATCAGAATAAAGAATAATGAAGATGAATTTCCATCAGATGATGAATATGTGACAAAGAAGTAGCGCGCCACTTCTAAAGTCTACGCAGACGAAGTCGCGGGCGAAGTGCTAGTTTATAATATTAGTAGGATTTTGTATACTTTATCTTCTTTCATTAATATCATACAGTGGGACTTATTTTTCAGCGGACAAATCTGCTGCCACTTCAAGCGACTCAAGTTTTTGTTCTCTTGGCGAAACTTCTGGTGACGTTTTGCAGCATAACTTTGATGACAAGTCTAATCGATTGGTGAATGTATGTCATATTAATGCTCAAAGCATTGCCAGTCATTATAGCTAGCTGTACGATGCGTTCAATAACCGCACCGTTCACGCCATCCTGATTTCTGAAACTTGGCTCAAACCGCATCTTCTATCCACCACCTACCCTCTCACTGGTTTCATACTCATACGGAATGACCGAATTGGTAAGGGAGGGGGTGGTGTTGCCATATACCTTCGAAGCGAATTTCCTTACAAAAAACTTGCTTCTTCCTCTTCAAACTATACTGCTTCTGCTGAGTTTATTTTCCTCGAAGTTTGTTTTGTAAAACTGTTATCGGTGTTGTCATATCAGTTGGGGGACACCCTACTGTCGATTACTTCACTGAATTCGAATCGGTACTGGAATCCTTGGGATTAGAGTATGCACACCACATCATCATGTGTGATTTCAATACAAACCTCCTTGCCTAAAATCCCCTAAGTTTCTCCACTCTGTCGAGTCAGCTAGTCTGCATGTACTACCACTGCAACCTGCTCACCATAATATTGCCGGCGATGACACCTGACTCGACCTTATCCTCACCTCAAATCCTTCCCTTCGTCTCTTTCCATGGTCAACATGACGCTCCTGTTTTTCCCATCACGACATGATTTTCCTTTCCTATATCCTTAAACCTCCGCAACCTACAGCCAGGATTCTTTAAAGGTGTTGTTTTGCGAGGATGGACTTTGAGAAGCTTAAAAAGGATGCGTCTGTGGTTGATTGGGAGTCTCTGATGGAGATCACTTCTGTCAGCGATAAGGTGATCTGCTCCAGTCAGTAAAGTTAAATTGAAACATCCTCCTGCACCTTTGATGACGGGAGGGATACAGATGGCTATGCGACGCAGGAACCGTGCGTTCCGTAAATATAAGAGGGACCGTACTGATGAGAACTGGATTCAATTTAAGGCATCAAGGAATAGATGCAACCAGATAATACGCAATGCTAAACGCCGCCACATTCTAGAAAATATTTCTACTTCCTCTTCTGCCGATATTTGGAAATTCCTTGGAACACTAGGTATCGGCAAGCCGCGACATTTAGACCTTCCCGATTCCATTAACTTAGACGATCTCAACCGACTTTCAATATATTTGCGCAAACCACAATAGATATTTACGCTCACCGCATAACCGTCTTCTTCATTATCCCTCTCACCGTACTGAATTCATTCACTGTTTTTTGTTCATTCAATCAATTTCTCTGTGGAATGCGCTACCCCAGGAAATCAGGATGCCAACCAACTGATTGACTTTCAAGGTCAGAGTTCGCGAGCACATTCGCAAGAGGTTAGGTTGAGTAGAGGAGGCAGTGGTATCGTCACAGCGCTAAATTTTTAGTCATTGTTTGTTTGCATGAACTGTTAATGTATATTCGTGTGCTAACATTTTTTGTTCATTGAGTATATATATTATAATACCTATTGTATGTATAGTATATATATATATATATCTTTGTATTTATTAAATATCTATTAATTTCCTTACTTGCTCAAAAGCGCACCTACAACAAATTGTCTCTGCATCACCCAAAGGTGGTTAAAACTGGTTGTAAATGCCTATGGCATTAAGTCCGCCTCTGTACATTTGTGTGCATGAAGTATTAAATAAATAAATATAACAAATGATATTGAAGTTATTCAAGAAATTAGAACAATAATTACCATTCCCCCTTAACTTTATCTCCGAAACTACTGAGCCTAAAATTTTGAGAAAAATGCAGATAATGGGTCTTTAACTACAGATTACAGGAAAACCTAAAATTTAAAAAACCCCGACAAAAAGCCTTTAAAAAGCAAAAACTAATTTATGTTGATCCTTGTAGGGACAACAGGCAGCAATAGTGCTAGCGCTGCAAAATGTAATGTTCCCCCGCGCATATGGTTTATCGGCCAGTCGATTGTGCCGCGCCGAAACGGTTACTTGTATGTCAGTAATGTAATGCATCGAATTGTCAATATGTGTGAATGTTGAATAGACTGTGTTTACGGACTTGTGCATTTATTTACTCTCTTAACTACAACCACCTTAAAGACCTCCAACATTGGTGACCCTGACGTGATAGTAATAGTGACGTGGTTGTGAAAAATAAATACGGACAGTGCATGAAAATAAAGGAACAGTAAACAGCAAGTTTATCGGTTTAGTGTGTTGATAGGCGCGGCAATCGACTCCCCGTTGACTTGGGATCTATCAGCGTAAAATTTCAAGGGTCCCACAATGTAGACACCTCCACCAGCAGCTCAAGTGGTCAGCATAAATGTCACCGACAAGATTCCCATGTTTTGGACCGACATGCCGCGGATGTGGTTCGCACAGTTCGAGTCCGCCATGGAACCACAGAAGCAGGGGGACGCAGCAAAATTTCATTTGGTGATAGCAAGGCTAACTAGGGATGCGTTGCAGCAGGTTAGCGATTTAATTTTTAAACCCCCTATCCAGAACAAATATGGTACATTGAAGCATAGGCTGTTGACGGCCTACGAAGAGAGTGCCGAAAGGCAATTTCAAATATTAGTCGGAGAAATGGATCTGGGTACTCAACGTCCTTCACACCTGCTACGACGCACTCCAGATAGCCCAGACTGGTTGTGCAGCTACCACTATATGTATGGGAAGCAGGCAAGGAGGTGCACGAAACCGTACAATTGGAAAGAAGACTCCGTATCGGGAAACTAAAGGCGGTGCTGTCCTGCTCGGTGGGAGACAGCAGGGCCGCGACACAGAACCATCGTTTGTGCGTAATAGACCGGAAGTCGAGAATCAGTTTTCTAGTGGACACAGGTGCAAATGTCTCAGTTTTACCAGTGCATAGTGTTAAAAATTGTGAGCGTTCTGAAAGCGGATATAAGCTGTACGCTGCAAATAACTCGGAAATCAAAACATACGGTATAAAGGTACTAGAACTTAATTTAGGCTTACGCAGAGTTTTTAAATGGTCGTTCGTTGTAAGCGACGTCAAGCAAGCGTTCTTAGGTGCAGATTTTATAGAGTCGAATAAATTAGTGGTCGATTTACATAATAAGAGGCTTATAGATAGTTTGACTGATGTAAAAGCAAATGGGTCAGTCATACAGTACGACGAAGCGTCGATTAAAAGTATACAAGATCATAATCCCTATCGGGAATTGTTAGAAGAATTCGCAGAAATTACTAAACCAATGTCGTTCCGGGAATCGCCAGCTCACGCAGTAGTACGTCATATAATAACAAACGGTCCCCGGATACACGCGCGTCCAAGGCTGCTACCGCCGGACCGGTATAGTAAGGTAAAGGAGGAATTTCACCTAATGCATGAATTAGGAATATGCAGGCCATCGCAGGGCGAGTGGTCTAGTCCGTTACATGTCGTGCCTAAAAAGGACGGGCAATTACGACCGTGCGGAGATTATAGAGCGATAACAAAGCCTGACCGTTATCCCATTCCCCGAGTAAGTGATTTCACATACATTTTAGCAGGTAAATCTTGGTTTTCGCGACTCGATTTAAATAGGGCGTATCATAATATAGCAGTTTCAGCGGAAGATATAGACAAAACGGCCATAGCAACCACTTTTGGTCTTTGGGAGTTTCCACGCATGACGTTCGGTTTGAGGAACGCAGCAAAAACTTTCAGACTTTCATGGACCAACACGTACTGAGAGGTATAGAGCGCATAGAGAACACAAATTCAATTTCAATTTATTTATTCAATATAACAATTTACATTGTGTCTGAAATAATTCCTGAAAATAATACATAATAAAAATAACAACTTCCATTAAAACATACTTTTAAGAATAATCTGATGTCAACTCAATTAAATAATAGGAATAATTATACATTGGTCAAATGGTCATTTAAAAATAATAATAACAGATTCATTCAAAACAACACAAAACATAAAACAATAAATTAAATGTCAACTCAGGCAATGTAAACAATAAATTCAATGTCAACACCGGCAGTGTCAATGAAATTTTAAATGGTAAGTCAGCACTTTTTTGTTACATCGACGACGTAATTTTAGCCTCAGACAATGAAAGTATTCATGAGGAGCATCTTCGTAAGCTGTTTAAACGTTTCAGTGAAGTGGGAATAAAAACTATAAATTTAGGAAAAAGCGATTGTGGTCAGTTTAAGGTAGAATTACTAGGGTTCGAAGTTACGCAGAATGGAATCAAGCCGATACCGGACAAAGTTAAGGCAATCGCAGACTACCCGCGGCCGGATACAGTAGAGCAACTCCGTCGTTTTCTAGGCATGGTAAATTTCTACAGGTCTCATTTACCGCACGCTGTGGTGCATCAAGCAATGTAAAGCCAATCTACAAGCAGCAGCTACACTGAGTCACCCTAGTGCGGACGCGCCCTTATCCATTATGACGGACGCGTCGGACGCATGTGTAGGGGCAGTAGTGCAAAAAAAGGTAAGCGGAACGTGGAAACCAATCGGATACTTTTCAAAACAATTTATCAGAGGTACAGAAAAAATATAGCACTTACGATAAAGAATTAACCGCGATTTACATGGCCATGGTTCATTTTCGTAATTTGGTAGAGGGGCGGCAAGTTACCATTTTTACGGATCACAAACTCCTAATTTACGCGTTTACGAAGGTAGGGAACGATAAGGAAATTCCAAGAAGAGCTAGACAACTATTGTATATAAGCGAATTTACAAGCGACATACAATACGTTAAGGGGCCAGAGAATATAGTTGCTGACGCATTGTCGCGTGTGGAGTCCATTGTTTGTCCAACGGCGCTCGATTTCAACAAATTAGCTCTAGCGCAGGTGCGCGATCAGGTTACGACCGGACGCGACGCTACCAGTAAGTTAGTATTTAGGTATGTAGTTATGCCGGACGGAGATAAGCAAATATACTGCGAAATGTCAACGGATACCGCCAGACCTTATCTAACAGGCAAGTTTAGAAAACTAGCACATGAAAGCGTCCATAATATCAGTCACCCAGGGGTACGCACTACACGTAAGATGATTACACAAAGGTATTTTTGGCCGGGTATGAACAAAGACATTAATGAATGGACTAAAGCATGTATTCAGTGTCAAAAAGCAAAAGTTAATCGACACACAATTTCCAAATTAACTAGTTTCCCGCCATGTAATAGATTCGAACACATACACACAGATATCGTGGGCCCCTTGCCTACGTCACAACATGGGCACCGTTACTGTATAACTATTATAGATCGTTTTATGCGTTGGCCTGAAGCAATACCAGTTTCAGACATTACAGCTGACACGGTCTCCAGGGTTATCTACGGATATGCAGATTTGGGTGTCCAAATAGGATAACTACCAATCAGGGCAAGCAATTTGAGAGCGACCTTTTCAACGGTCTCATGAGATTTTTAGGGGTACAAAGAATTAGGACATCCCCGTACCATCCACAGAGCAACGGGTTAGTGGAAAGGTGGCATCGTTCATTGAAAAGCGCATTGACCGCACGTTTGACAGGTAGCATAGATTGGGTAGACCAACTACAGACGGTTATGTTAGGGCTTCGTGCAGCGTGCAGAAGTGACATAGGTTTTAGCGCTGCGGAAATAGTATACGGCGAAACTACTAGGTTGCCAGGAGACTTTTTCCACGTGGAAAACAAACGGGCAAACGACCCAAACGCATGTGTAGGACAGCTTAGGCAAACGATAAATAAGCTACGACCCGCGTCAAGAGCGAGTAGCGATCCGCGTAATATTTTTTATGTAATGATTTAAAGAAATGTACACATGTTTTTGTTAGAAATGAGATAATGAAAAAGTCCCTTTGTCCTACTTATGACGGCCCATATAGAGTTATAAATAGAAATGATAAAATTTTTAGAGTGCAGTTGTCAAATAGAGAAAGCGATTTACCAATAGACAGACTAAAGCCAGCGTATTTATTACAAGACGACGATCAGGATGTTGACACGGGTTGCGCACAGAAATGTTTAAATAATAATATTGAAGAAACTGAAGATAAATCGCTTCCGCCTATAGACCGTACCACGCGCAGTGGCCGCCGTGTAAAGCCACCGGTGCGATTTTTGCTGCCATAGTTTACTGTAATAAGAGCTAACGTTAGAACATTAAAATCACTGTGGCAAATTTTGCGAATCATTGAAAGAGACGAAATATAATACTAAAAAATTCGGTCGTATAAATAATAACAATAAATTTAACGAAAATGGGAAACTATAACACTAAAAACGAGGAAGTCATAATCGCCCAACAGGGCGCTAATAACGCAAAACATGTCGGAGATTTAGAGGCTAAGCTGGAGAACGATGGTATAATAATTATAGTAATCGGTATTGTCCTGTTCAGTTTGACGATTTGTTTGTGTGGAAGACAATGTTGTATCGGTGCTAAGAAATGGATAAGACAAGAGTTGTCAACTATATGGCCTGCAGGACCCGCGGTCACAGCGGCCCAGCAGTCGGCCGTACCACGAGATTCTTATGCGTAGTACCTACAGTGCTAAGAACGCAAAATACGGCACAGGGATAACAGTGATTAATAAGGGTTATTCAATAATTATAATCTTAAGAGATAAGTGTTAGATATAAAACGTTGCAGTGGAAAAATAAAAGCTTTGTCTTGTTGAAAGAATCTATTGTATTTCATAAAGTCCTAGCGATAACAATGTTAGCAATATAATTAAGATTAACAATGTATAACAATGTATAATTGTATGGGTCAATTATATTTTGCTGTTCGATCGGAGGCCATTCTGCAGAGTTTGTGTTGTTGGTAACAGGCCACAATGATGCCAAGACAGGACAGCAGGATATAAAAGACAAGCCATTATTTTTTAAAGGGGGAGGTATTTAGGGACAACAGGCAGCAATAGTGCTAGCGCTGCAAAATGCAATGTTCCCCCGCGCATATGGTTTAGCGGCCAGTCGATTGTTCCGCGCCGAAACGGTTACTTGTATGTCAGTAATGTAATGCATCGAATTGTCAATATGTGTGAATGTTGAATAGGCTGTGTTTACGGACTTGTGCATTTATTTACTCTCCTAACTACAACCACCTTAAAGACCTCCAACGATCCTTTTAGTATTTTGAATGTACAAAGAAATATTTTGAATGTACAAAGTATAAGTATTATTAGCGGTCTCCCGAGCTTGGCCTAAAGAATTTTACCTATATTAAAGTAAAAGGATCAATATAAATTGTTTTATGCTTTTTAAAGGTTTCTTTGTCAGGGGTTTTTAAATTTTTAATTTAATATTTATTTCATGCTTTTTAAAGTTAATTTTCATTTTGTTAGTGTACATTATTCTACTAGTTAAGCCCTTTCATTTGATACCCATAATATACCCATACCCATATGGTACCCATATTGAGGAAGTTGTGAAAAAAAATTATCTAATTCGCCATTTTGTGGCGGCTGCCATCTTGGACCGATTTTCATGCGACTTATTGACCTTTCAAACAAAAAATTTAAAATTAAAATTGGTTCATCTGTTCGGGAGCTACGGTGCCACAGACAGACACACACACACAGTCACGTCAAACTTATAACACCCCGTCGTTTTTGCGTACCCTAACTAGATACCGTAACTAGATACTTTTTATTAACCCCCAAGGTTAATAAAAAGTATCTAGTTTTAAAAAGACATGCAAAAAAAATGAAATTGAGTCGGAAGCTTTTGCAGTAGCACCGCTAACATAAAACCTCATATTGCAGGACCATGTTTCGATATAAAAACAGGTGTTAAACGGGTGAGCCAAAGTTCACCTAAATTTTCAACTCCGATAGTTAGAAATCCGAAAATGTTCTTCCTAACATTTTTTATCCTAACAATCACAATTCCTAACTACTCTGTCTCTAATGTTCATAATTCCGACGCATTCAACTTCATAATGTCAGCCAGATACTCTCGCAGCTCTGGAGAGCAAACATCCTCCCCCAGCGGATGGTCTTTCTTTTCCAGACCCCCCTGATTCGGATATTTACACCCTCACCATAACAGGTCGAGAGGTGATCACAGCCATTTGCTCCTTCCGGAGTGGCTCTGCTGGCGGCCTCGACGCCCTTAGTCCGCAACATCTAAAGGATCTTATCTGTTCAGGCGCCGGGGAAGCTGGTGAGTTGCTTTTGAAGGAGCTTACGGCTCTGATTAACCTCATGCTCTCCGGCAAAGTAAACGAGGCCATCATCGACGTCTTGTACGGGGTCAACTTATGTGCCCTACGCAAGAGAGATGGCGGTATTCGTCCCATTGCCGTCGGAACTACTTACCGTCGTATGGCAGCCAAGATTTGTTGTAAACTTTATGGTGAGGTAGTTTCGGAAAAATTTCAGCCCCTGCAGTTGGGTTACGGCTCCAAAGGGGTATGTGAGGCTGCCGTACACGCACTGTCGACCTACGCAAATTCTGGCAAAGGAGAGGTCATCCTGAAGGTTGACATCAAAAATGCATTTAATTCGGTAAATAGTGTTAGCTTGTATCTGGTAACCCCAAACTATCTAATCGACTAACACTTATGACAGCTCGTTTAGTTCGTTCTTAAGACATGAAGTTTAATGTCAACCTCTATGAGATACAAGTTACGGTCGGCCTTCTTGATCGAGACACCGAGCAGCGAACACGTCTACAAGTAAGTGCAGGATCTATTATGTGATTTATTATTTTCGGTGTGTGTTTTCAAATATTGTGGAAAAGGAATTAAATATTTTTATGTTTTATCGATGCGACTGGTTTTCAATTGCGAACCCCCTTATCCTTGAACTGAAGCTTACAGTTCATAAGTGGGATCGTAGGAAAATTCTCATAATTTTCTTATTTTCACATCCACAACGATTATACTAGCACTCAATTTAATTCTTTCTGCTAAACAAAGGATTTATGGGATACGTTATTTATTTTCTTTTCCTGACTACCTACGTTATCGACATTTGGGAAAGGAACGTTACTTTTTTTATTTCCTATTTGTGTTTTTTTTTTTCTTTTCCGTTTTCTTTTTCAATTACCGTCATTAGCATACGAGTATATTAGTTCTGGAAATAGTTAAAATATGAGAGCTACATGTGAATCTTACCATTTCTGAACGTGTTTATCCAAATATATTGCCTAATATCTACGATTTATTTTACTGAAAGGATCTAAGAAGTGAAAATAGTAAAATTAGCGTAAATATGTCAATGCCAGATGATTACCGCAATATGTAATAAATTAATTCACTGCTATTTAGTGGTTACTCTGAAAGCAGTATCGCGCTTTAAGCGTATTTTAAATATGGAAAAACGGGAACTAGACATCTGTGCGTATACATATACCTACAACTCATTCTTTAGTTTCTTTTATTTATCTTGTTTGCCCAGTTCACCCACACCGGTTGATAAGTATTTAGTCTCCTCCACAAAGTAAAATTGTGACTGGAATAATTACGAACAGGCATTAAGCTTTCCAATTCTAAGTTTCAGATACACATTCATATTGGATACAACCGAGGGGAGGGGTCGTTATTCAATATGGATAAGGATGGAGAGCCCAGGTTTGAGGGCGGAGAGGAGCCCAGGTTTGAGGGCGGAGGTGAGCCCAGGTTTGAGGGCAGGAGTGGACCCAGGTTTGAGGGCGGAAGTGAGCCCAGGTTTGAGGGCGGAAGTGAGCTCATGTTCGAGGGCAGGAGTGAGCCCATGTTTGAGGGCAGGAGTGAGCCCGGGTCAGCGGGCAAAGGAAGAAATATGCATTCTACCAGAGCGATGACAAGGATTGAAGACCGGACACAACGTTCGTCTGAGAACCGAAAAAGGCGGAGCCACATCACGGATTCGGACAGTTCTTCGCGTGGTGATGGGAGCCGCGAGAGAACGAGGAAGAACAGAAGGAGGTCACGAGTGAGGAGCAGTCCCAGGTGGGAAACGCTCAGCTGCGCGAGTTCAGATAACTGTGAGTCAACCCAAGTTTATAAAACTAGTCGGAAAAGGAATAGAGAATCTGAAACAAATGTCATATTAGATAAGTTTTTGTCGATTTTAAATAACGTCAAGAGTTCGGAGAAGTCCAAGCTGTCATTTAGTAGTAATGTTTTACCCGATTTTGATCCCTTAAGTAAAGAACAGACTATGCTAGTATGGATCACTAAAATAGAAGAGTGTGCCGAAATATACGGTTGGTCTGAAAAGGAAATAATTCACTACGCTCTTCCTAAACTTTCAGGGGTAGCGAAAACTTGGTACCAAGGCTTACCCTCTCTTCTTTATACTTGGGGCGAATGGAAGAAAAAACTTATTGAGTCATTCCCTTGTCGCGAGGACTACGCCGAACTCTTGACGGAAATGTTGGCTAAGCGTGTTAAATACGGTGAATCTTTGGAACACTATTATTACGCGAAACTTAATTTATTAGATAGATGCAAAATTTTTGGTAAACAAGCAGTTGATTGTGTGTTATATGGAGTGGATGATCGTGCCATTAAAGTAGGTGCTCAAGCAGCCCAATTTAGTGAATCAGAACAAATTTTAAAATAATTTCGAACGGTGAAAGTAGGTCAAAGTAAGGAAGCGTATGAAGCTAATGTCAGAAACAGAAATGATCGCAAAGCCTCTTCTAATGTGATGTCTCGAACCCAAAATTCGAAGACGGGTATGGTAAATTCTAACATACGATGTTTCAATTGTAGCGAACATGGTCACCCCAGTTTCAGGTGCGATAAACCCCGTATTAAATGTTCATTATGTGATAAATTAGGTCATCAATCTTCGAGTTGTTATAGGAATAAGCCTAAAACCGATCTTATTAAAAATGAAATCGAATTAAAAGATAAAAATGAAAAGCAGGTTTCCGAATTGAACGCTACTGATAGAGCTATCGACAAATATATTTTCGACATTAAGATTAATGGAAAACCAATAAAATGCCACGTAGATTTAGGAAGCCAGTGCACACTCGTTACAAAAAGCAAAGCTAAAGAACTTGCTATGGATATTAAGTATCTTCCTAATCTTCCGGTGTTGAGAGGTATAGGTGCAAACCTGACCATTCCGTTAGGTGTAGTTACTGCTAATGTCGAAGTTCAAGGCATTAAGAAGATTACAGACATTTATATCGTTGAAGACCATGTAATGAGTCACCCTGCCCTTCTGGGGCACTCGTTTACTGAAATGTCTGATCTTATAATTACTAAGACCCCGACTAAATTAATATTTAAAAAAATAGATTCCACTAAGGTACATCTTCTATGTGCGGACAGCGTCTGTATTCCACAGTTTTCATTACGTGTTATACCTGTAAAATCTGAGCCATCGTTTACTGGCAATGTTTACGTTCGTGCATCTCTTAGAGAATTGGATGGGAAACACTTTTATGTTTTATCAGGTGAATTTGATATTAAGGATGGAAGCGGTTCATTGCTTGTATATAATATGTCTGATAGCGAAATAACAATTTCCAAAAATTCTCTATTGACTCGTTCTATAAAGAGTGAATATTTAGAATCTTCAGATGTTCTTAATTGTTGTCAAATATCGTTTGACTCTGTAAACGCTAATGAACTCATCCGGTGTGGTGAAAAACTCAATAACGACGAACTCTTACGGTTACAACGGCTATTAAACAAATATCAGGACTGTTTTTCTAAGGACCTTAAAGATCTCGGATTTACTAAAGTGACGGAAATGGTTATTGAACTGGAGGACACCGAACCGATCGTGTATAGGCCATATCGGTTGTCCCAATCTGAAAGGTCATTGGTAAATGGCATGGTTCAAGAAATGATAGATAGTGACATTGTAAGGGAGTCATCTTCGCCTTATGCTAGTCCTATCGTCTTAGTACAAAAAAAGACTGGGGAAAAACGGTTGTGCGTTGATTATCGAGCACTAAATAGGAAGACAAAAAAAGACCACTACCCCCTCCCACGTGTTGAGGACCAACTAGACCAACTGGCAGGTAACCAGCTATTCACGTCTCTTGATTTAGCTTCAGGCTATTACCAAATCCCGCTTAGTAAGGAATCGCGACATAAAACAGCCTTCGTTACCCCAGATGGGCAATTCGAATACAACCGCATGCCATTTGGTCTTGTTAATGCACCCTCGGTATTTCAAAGAACGATAAACAAAATTCTTCATGAGGCTAAAATCAAGTACGCAATTGTTTATATGGATGACATACTTATCCCTTGCAGAGACGTCTGTGAAGGTTTGAATAGGTTAGAAGAAGTTTTAGAACTCTTGAAGCAGGGAGGCTTAACACTTAAGCTCAGTAAATGCAATTTTTTCCAAGATACTATAGACTTTTTAGGGTTTGAAGTAAACTCGTCAGGAATTCGTCCAGGTGGTAGGAAAACAGAGGCAATCTCTAAATTTTCAACCCCCAAAAATATACATGAGTTAAGACAATTTTTGGGACTATCAGGTTTCTTTAGACGATTCATTAAAAATTATGCCGTAATAACTTCCTCGTTGACTAACTTATTGAAAAAGGACGTAGCTTGGACCTGAGGTAGCAACCAAGAGGAATCTTTCACCTTGATTAAAACACTATTAACACAACGACCATTACTAGCTCTATACGACCCTAAAGCAGCAACACAATTACATACTGACGCGTGTAAAGAAGGGCTTGCAGGTATACTTTTACAGTGTGATTCTTTAGGTGTATTTCATCCGGTTTCATATTTTAGTCGTAAAACCTCCCCTGATGAGCGCAAATTGCACTCATACGAGCTTGAGACCTTGGCAGTGGTAGCATCTTTGAATAGGTTCAGGGTATACTTGCTGGGCATACCATTTACAATTTATAGCGACTGTAGCGCGCTAAGATCTACTTTTGTAAAACGTGACCTGATTCCGCGAGTTGCACGATGGTGGGTCCAAATACAGGAGTTCGATTTCACTATCGAATACCGACCTGGCTCCCGAATGACGCATGTTGATGCGCTGAGCCGTAGTCCAATTGCGGCTTCTGAATCCAAAACACACGTTTTAGACATACTAAGTATTGAGAGTTCCGATCATAGTTGGATTGCCACCGTGCAAGACGCCGATGAAGAAGTTCAAAGGATAAAACATATACTAGAAGATAAAACTGCAGATTTAGTCATGGATACTCACAAAAACTATAAATTGAAGAACGGTCGCATATATCGTATGGTAGGAGACGAGTTAAGGTGGTTAGTTCCAAAAGGCGTACATTGGCAAATCTTAAAACGCAATCACGATGACATCGGTCATTACGGATTTGATAAAACTTTACAGCGCATACAAAACCATTATTGGTTTCCTAAAATGCGTCGTTTCGTAAAAAAATACGTGCAGTCTTGTTTAGAATGTGCCCATCACAAAACTCCTGGTGGCAAACGAGAAGGTGAACTACACCCGATCGAAAAAGTAAGTGTCCCATTCCATACAGTACACGCAGACCACTTAGGTCCATTTATTAAGAGCAAGAGGGGTAACAGTTATTTACTGGTTCTGGTTGACAGTTTCACGAAATTTGTAAACATAAACGCTGTCAAAAACACTAAGTCTCTCACTAGCGTACGCGTGATAAAAGAACACGTTAGCTATTTCGGAGATCCCACACGCCTAATAACCGTTAAGGATCGAGCTTTACGAGCAAGACGTTTAATGAATTCACTTCACTATATGGAATTAAACATATTATTAATGCAGTAGCAACACCCAGAGCAAACGGGCAAGTTGAACGGTTTAATAGGACTATTTTGGATGCTTTATCGACTTGTACCCATGGCAAGGATGATAAATCTTGGGATGACTATGTCTATGATATTCAAGTAGGCATCAATACAACAGTACATAAGACTACCCAAAAAAGCCCTTCTGAATTATTATTTGGATTTAATATAACTAGTAGGTCAGAAGGTATTTTGAACCCCATCATATCTGATACGACTACTGTGGCTGATTCATTAGATTTAAATAACATGAGACATAAAGCAGGTTGTAGTATAAAGGCACAGCAGTTAAAAGACGTAGAAAGGTTTAATAGTCATAGAAAATCGGCAAAAAAGTATAAGGTAGGAGACCTAGTTCGCGTTGAGAGGCAAGTTGCTCACGATGGCCAGTCCCAAAAATTTGTAGTTAAATTCCAAGGTCCTTATCGCGTAATGAAAGTGCTTCCCAATGAAAGGTATATGATCGAGGATACTCCTATGACACGCAAACACGGCCGCCGATACGAAGCCGTAGTAGCTGTAGATAAAATGCAGCCTTGGTTGTCATTCGCTAGAATCTTAGAAAGTAGTGATAATGATGATAATGAAGGGAATGAATTGGAGTTGTAGATATATTATATTATTGTCTGATTACAAATATTTCTGTAATATTAAATAAGGTTATTATTACGAAAACTATTTATATATATATACATAATGTGCCATAGTTTCTTTTAAGTTTAGTTTTTGTTTACAATGGAATATACAATAAATAAATATGTTAAAAAGTGGAATTTAGAATATAGTAAAATAAGTCAATAGAGGTATTTGATTCGGAATGCATGTATTGAAACTGATTTATGACTATTACTTATGGAGAATGAACATATGTTTATTTTGTTATTTATAGTTTTTTTTTTTAATTTACATTTGAACGTAGAATGAACTGAATTAATTTGATATTTATGTTTATCTTGTATTCATTTTATAGATTTCATTTTTAATTTATGTTTCAATGTAGAATGAACTGAATCTGATATTTTTGTTTTAATAGATTTTCTTTTTAATTACTTTTGAATGTAGAATGAACTAAATCTGATATTTTTGTTTTTTATAGATTTTCTTTTTAATTTATTTTGAATGTAGAATTAACTGAGTTTGATATTTATGTTTGCCTTATTTTCGTTTTATAGATTTTTTTATTTATTTGTATGTAGAAGGAACCAAATTTGATATATATGTCTATCTTTTTTTTTCAATATGATTGTAAGCGCGAGGACGCTCTTGGAACAGGATGGCCGAGCTGTTAGCTTGTATCTGGTAACCCCAAACTATCGAATCGACTAACACTTATGACAGCTCGTTTAGTTCGTTCTTAAGACATGAAGTTTAATGTCAGCCTCTATGAGATACAAGTTACGGTCGGCCTTCTTGATCGAGACACCGAGCAGCGAACACGTCTACAAGTAAGTGCAGGATCTATTATGTGATTTATTATTTTCGGTGTGTGTTTTCAAATATTGTGGAAAAGGAATTAAATATTTTTATGTTTTATCGATGCGACTGGTTTTCAATTGCGAACCCCCTTATCCTTGAACTGAAGCTTACAATAGGGACACCTTGTTGGCAGAATCTAAAAAATAAATACCTCAAATTTTCAGTTTTCTCTGGCAATGTTATAGACAACCATCTAAATTACTTTATCGGGACAACCTTTTGCAACAAATGCGAATTATTTTTGTCTGACTGTACTGACCGACAATTCACACTTTCAAAATTCAACGCAATAGCCCCTGGAATCAAAATTATGGACAAAAGCTCTCTTCGCCTCCTTGGGTCGCCAATCTTTGAAAATTCCTTTCCCAATTTTGTCGAAGAAAAAATTCAAAATTTCAAAGACGTTTCGGAAAGACTGTTAAAAATTAACATGCATTCGGCTATCACCATAATTTGTTACTGCTGTTTCGGTCCTAAATTGACATATTTCCTTCGTGCTTCCCATATGTGGAAGCACCCTCACCTTTTAGAAAAAATGGACCAAATTATCAAGCATACACTATCTTCAATTTTAAATGTGGCTATGGACGACCGTGTTTGGGCTCAAGCTACTCTTTCCATTCGTATGGGAGGCCTCGGCGTCCGCAAAATTACCAGTATTAGTTTACCGGCTTTTATATCTTCGGTTCATGGCACTAATAAATTAATCAGTAATATCCTAGCTTCCAGACTGGTTGATTTTGATGTGCCGTGCTTCACCGAGGCTGTGAATGCCTGGAAACTTGCTTGCCCGAATGTAAATCTACCCGACAACCCATCATACCAGAGACAGTGGGATGAGCCGGTCTGCAGAGAAGTTCAGAGGAACCTTATAGCCACTTCTACTTCTACTGCGGAGCGTGCGCGCCTGCTGGCTGTGGGTGAGTGGGAGTCGGGCCTCTGGCTTCACGCACTACCGTCGTCGAAATTAGGCAACTTGTTCGACGATACAACTTTCCGCCTCGCTGCTTCCCTTCGCTTAGGCGCATCGTGTTGTTCTCCTCATCGTTGTCATTGTGGCGAACCTGTCAACAGCCTCGGGCACCACGGTCTCTCATGCAGTCGTAGTGCGGGTTGCTTTGCACGGCACGCAAACATCAACGACATTATCCGACGCGCTCTTGTCGCCGTCGGCGTTCCAGCCGTACTAGAACCCAATGGCCTGGCACGCGACGACGGCAAGCGACCGGACGGTATGTCTTTGTTTCCATGGAAGATGGGTAGGCCTTTAGTGTGGGACGCTGGTTGTGTCGATACTCTTGCGCCATCCCATCTTCCTAGCTCGTCGTGCTGTGTTGGTACTGCCGCTGCGGCTGCTGAGAACCTCAAGCGGCGTAAATATAATAACCTTGTTGGCAATTATATTTTTGAGCCGTTTGGGGTTGAAACTCTTAGACCGTGGGGTCCGAGTGCTCATGCCTTATTTAAAGATCTTTCTAAACGCTTGGTTGACACTTCGCGTGACCCAAGGGCTGGCTTTTACCTCGGACAGAGGATAAGCATTGCCATACAACGTGGCAATGCCGCCAGTCTTTTGGGCTCACTTCCAGTGGAGGTTATTTTAAATCAAATCAAATCAAATTGTTTATTGCAATCCATAATGTACACATACAGGTAGAAAAATGAATGAATAGAAACAGTTATGGACCCTGTCGGGCACAGCCAAACTTTAAAGAATTAGGAAAGAGGAAGAGCATTTTTAAATGACTTCTAAACAAGAAGGTGGACTCAATTCGACAGCGTATATATATATTTTTTTTGTGATCGCGGATAACTTCGTCGTTTATGATCCGATTTCGATGTTTTTTTTTTTTATATGAAAGGGTATGCTTTCGAGATGGTACCATTGCCACGTCAGGATCTGATGATTGAAACCTTGAGAAATCGAGGGCGACTCTCGAAAATTGTAGGCACGCATCTAGTGAAAACTTGACACTCGTGTGTATATCGGGTGATACTACAAAAGAATGAAGGTTTGAATCAGACCTGATGATGGAGACGACAGAGAGTCAAGGGAACTCCACATCGGTATGTAGGAACTACCAAGTGTTTGGGCTTATTTCATTCGTATTGACTAGACCTTTACACCGAAAGCACTAAGTAAGTTTTATTTTCGTAACATAACATCACGCCGGTACGCTGTGAATGGGTACACAGGTACCATTAAAAAGTGAAAAATAAAAAACTTTTTTACAAAAAAATGTAACCGACTTCCAAAACAAAACACTACAAAGTATAAAATAACTTTAATTTCGGAAGTCGGTTACATTTTTTGTTAACTTTTGTTGTAAAATATATATTTAATTATTTCTTGTCTATCTTGTACCTATTATTAAATGTTTTATGCATATTTTATTATTATCTATATTTATCTATAAGTGTATTTTCTGCATTGGTATTAGTGTATTTTGTTATATATTATTAATGGAAAGTATATTATTTATTTATTAAAGAATAGAATAGAATAGAAAACATTATTCAGCATAGACACAAACTCACAGCAACATAGACAAAATGAACAGAAATAATAGTCAGACAGTATGTCATTTATAGAGTAGAATATCATATATTTATTATTATTAATAATAGAAAACAATGTACAACAATGTACTTTGTAGTGTTTTGTTTGGAAGTTGTTATACTTTTTTGTAAAAAGCTTTTTTTTTTGTTAAGGTTTACTTCAATAAGTATTGTCAAAATATTAACCGCGGTGGGAAAGGCCCTATGTTTTACTTGTAAAAAAAGTCAAAAGTAAATCAAAACTATTTGAGGCAGGGTGCGATTGAGTTCGCCGCATCTCACCCTCAAATGTAGAATCCAACCTCTGAAAACCTCAAACATAAACACTATTCTTAGGTAGGATCAAGAGGGCCTCGAAAAATGCCAATTTTGCCCACATAAAATTTTAGTCTTATGCCGCTACTGTTTAGTGGATTCGCCTCAAGTCCAAATTACAATATCAAAAAGACGACAGCTGACTGTACCATCAAAATAATCACCATCAACTCTCCAACTCCAGGTCCTGAGAAGTCGAACCTCTCATCAGTGATCGAAGCCCTGCCGAGTCTCCGTCGTCTGCACATCAGAGGCACCCAAGTAACGCTACAGCCCCACGCCTTCCTCAACGCGAGCCACATAGAGTTCTTGGAGCTGTCCAATGAGGCGATCGCCAACATACCCGAGGATGCATTCAGAGGCCTCGCTAACCTTCAGGAGCTGGAAATGTGGAAGAATAACATTAGGGAGATTGGTGTTAATTCACTTAGAGGTAAGGTTTTCAAATATTTTTATTTCGTTTATTCATATATACATAGATATAGCTAGGCAGATGATGTCATTTGCCTAGCCTTTTTCCAACTATATTGGGGTCGGCTTACTTAGATATAGACTATATTTTTAACTATTTCTCAAAAAACACACATTAAAAAAAACATTTGAAATATAAAAGACAGCAGTCCACCGGTGTCGACTGCAGGGTCTAAGCTACCGGTGATTAGGGCTCCAGAGAAAGGAACCGCGTCACAATACGAGCCGTATCGATGATTACTGCCTTCTGTATCAGGCCCTTCATCCAACCGCGGAACGCCAGCTTCGACAGATAGTCGTCGAAGCTTTTGACCATCAGGCCATTGGCCGTAACGACAATCATTACAATGACAGCTGAGTCCACATTCCACATGTCGACAACCTCGTGTGCTAGGTCAATATTTTTATTATTCTTACCGTTGAGGAGCCTTTAAACAATGAGACCCTAATAGGATCACTTGTTTGTCAGTCTTTCCATTTGCCAGTCTGCCAATATTCTCCCAGTTTCAACCGAATTGGTTCAGTAAAATCGGAGAAAGTTGGCTGTGATAGACGAACAGATTGACATACGAATGATCTTATTAAGGATCCGCTTTTATAAAGTTACGTTTTGAACCTTGAAAATCCTCTGTGGTGTTTAGTCACGTATATTGTTCATCAGCACATCACGTATAGTACATAGTTTAAGTTAAGGTAGATAAGCTGTACTCGTAGCCTTAGTATTAGCATAGTGTCACGTACTATCGATGTATATATATGCCACCAATTAAAGGAGGAGAAGCAGTTGACTCTCGGAGTAGTACACATCATGTTGTTAACTTAACCCCTCCTCTCCCCCACATCGCACCTCCTTCACACCCAACAAACCTAAACCACTCCCCACCCACCACCAACCCACCACCCACCACCAACCCACCACCCACTACCAACCCACCACCCACTTATTACCTATTTTGCTCACTCCAAGTAAAACGTCAATGTTTCCTCTAGGCCTAGATTCCCTACAGAAGCTGTGCCTGAGATCGAGCCATGTATCCCACATCGCAGCTGGAGCGCTGGCGCATGTCCCGCGCCTGCAGTCGCTGTTCCTGTTCCACAGCCAGCTAGAAGAGTTGCCTCCAGGCCTGCTGAGTAACCTGACAGAGCTGGAGAAGGTAAGTAGACACACAACAGAAGCTCTCCCTGATTTATTTAAACTCACACACACTATCTTTACGAGCTATCCCAATACAATAGTGGTTTGCAAACACAACAAATAATTTGACATCAACTTACGGCTAATACTTAAATATCTCACTACTACTTAAGAAATTGAACAAACTAAACTCTATTAAAATTGTACGGTGCCCATCCTAACATACGTCACGTCAGGCCGCAGTAATGTTAAGGGTGTGACTGTACATGAAAATTATATAACAAGTTAAAGGGCCTATTCAGACCTAACAGCCTAACAGTCCCTAAGACCCTAAAACCTATAAGCCCTACAGCCCTAACCTACCATAGACCTAGTACGAGATAAATAAATATATAGATAAGTTCGGGATGTCTGCACCATGCGACCTAAGGTTACAGACGGATAGTGGGCAGGATTTCCAGGTTCGGGAGGGTTACACTCACTGCCAGTCACGCAGACTCACGAGACTGATCAGAGATGGCTAAAGGTGTCTTGGCCACAGTGAGGGGTAATGAGACAAGAATATAAAATTCAAAACTGATTTATTTTCAGCTTATATACTACTATTTCTTAATACACACAAATATACAATTTTAGTTGTGTCAGCGTGAAAGATGCAACCAAACAGTATTTTAAATGGGCCGCGCGTCTGTCGGGCCGAGTGCTGAGTCAATGTCCAAAGGTTACATTGATCAAAAATCATTATCTGAAGTCAGACTACACAATTATATATTCCTATTTAATAATTAACAAACTAAACTTTCTTTTTTTTAGTGCTATGAAATGTGAACCTAAATCTACACATTTAAAAAGCTTTGTCCTGAATAACTGACGGATAAACGCACAGCTAAACTTCTGATCGTAGAAACCTGACACTTGGCGGGTGTGTTCTTTGTATGACGTAGGCATCCGATAAGAAAGAATTTTCCGAAATTCTACCTCAAAGGGACAAAGTTTGTATGACAAACCTTATTATTCCTTGAGCCAATTTTCTTGAAATTTAGGGCAAATGTTGACCAAAGTAAATAATAAAGATTGTCATTATTAGTTTTTCACAACTACCTCCAATAGGCGAATTAAGGTGTGTTAAACTTTGTATGGAAATATCTTATTCCTTGGGCCAATGTACGTGAAACTTGGTACGAATATTGTCCAAAGTAAATACTAGAAGTTGTCATTATTATTTCATTTATTTACATATTATTTAAATTTTTAAATAAAAAAAAAACATTTAAAAATATAAAAAATAGTAGCCCACCGGTATCGGGAACAGGGTCCAAGCTACCGGTGATCCAAGTACCCCTGAGATAGGAACCTCCTAACGATGCGCGCCGTGTCCAGGAGTACTGCTTTCTGGAAGCCCTTGATCCAGCTGCCCAAGGAGAGCCTTCGAAGATGTTGGTCGAGGCTCTTAGCAATTATGCCATTGGCCGTCACGACTATCGGCACAATGACTGCTGTTTTCACATTCCACATGTCGACAACCTCGCGAGCCAAGTCAAGATACTTAGTTTTTTTTTTCTCTCTCAGCCTTCACGAGGTTCTCGTCATGAGGGACTATTATATCAACAATCATTGCGCGACGTTCTAGTCGGTCTATCACCACTATGTCAGGCTTATTGGCAACTATAGTCCTGTCAGTGATGATAGACCGATCCCAATACAACGTGCAATTGCCATTTTCAAGAACTGGGTCGAGCACATACCTTTTTTTTTTTTGGGACAAGCCCGCCACAAATTCCCAACCACTGCAACTCCTGAAAGCCAGAATCAACAGTGGCGACCACCAGAAAAACGCCGAGCCAATGAAGCCCGACGAGTCTCGGAGAAACGATTTAACTGTCTTGGATCCTGCAACGAATTTAATCAGAAAAGTACAGCGGAGGAGTAGGAAAATAAATATATGTATAATTTCCACTTCCCTCCTTTTCAAGCAGGAGACAGAATAGAGCTAGGCCAATAGGCACCAAGGGACATATTTGAAATTCGCAATATCCCAAAGATGAAACCTAGTAACGAAACCAAGTCTGACCTCTGCCTAATAGCACAACAAATGGGAAAAACACTCAATATTAATATTAAAGATTCAGATATCAAGGATATTTACCGTATAACGGCCAAGGACTCTTCAAATCCGATAATTACTGAATTTACTTCTGTACTGATGAAAGAAAAAGTGTTAGCTGCTGTAAAAGCCTTCAATAAAACCAAGCACAAGGGTGAAAAATTAAATACATCACATTTCATTAAAACTGATACCGTGAAACCTGTCTTCGTCGCTGAAACGCTGACGCAAAAAACGCAGAAAATTTTCTATTTGGCTCGGACTTTCCAGAAGGAATATGGGTATGAATTTTGCTGGACATCTAGAGGAATAGTTTACCTTCGTAAAAGCACCGGCTCGGCACAGATTAAAATTGAATCTGAACCGGACTTGGAAAAGTTAAAAAAAATAAAAAATGTAAAATGACTAGTTTTTAAGTATAGTTTTTTGACTTTCTGTGAAGGAAGTTATTTTCACATAGTACGTTCTGCATGCGCTTTTTTTTATTTTTATTTATGTTTGTCACTAGTTTATAATTACAACTCGAGTTTAAATTACACTCAATACATATTTACACTATCACATTATATCAATTTGCTTACTTATGAATACTACACTTTTCTTATTCCTCTTAACTTCCGTAAAACAATTTCCGGCCCAAAACTATTAAAATATTTTGATTTATTGACCTCTTTTATAGACGAATATATTTCCCCTTTATTTAAAATTCAATAAGCAAGGTGATTTACCTGAGGATCTGGATAATTACAACGTCTCAAAGAGTTTCGAGTGCAATGTAGAAGACTGTAGTCGACTAATACCTAATGCTGTATCCGGTCTTACTATACTTTCACAAAACATAAGAAGTGTTAATTCAAATTTGCCAGGACTTGAAGTTCTACTGACTCGACTTAAACTAGATTTAGATATACTTATATTAACTGAATGTTGGTTATCTTGTGCGCCCATTACTCCTAGCCTACAGGGTTATCAGGTATTTTCTACGAAGAATAACGTCTTACAAAATGACGGTGTGGTTGTGTACAGTAGGGAAGGACTTGCGATCACGGTGGAAGAACCTACCATCACAGAAGCTAATGCCCTACTTATTAAAATAGGATGCGATATTGCCATCATCGCTATATACCGATCCCCTTCCTATACAAATTTAGACCATTTTTTTAACTCTTTGAATAATATTTTGGAACAAATCAAACATTTTAAAACTATCGCTATAATGGGGGATATCAATATTGCTATAAATTTGGACAAACCACACCGGAATATAGATCAATACTTGACGCTTGCGGCCTATCACTCACTGCTACCAGCCCACTCCTATGTCACTCGGGAAGCCAGTGGCACTTGTATCGATCATGTATTACTAAAAACAAAATTTCTGGCAACTACGTTAGTCATCCACGCCACTTTGACTGATCACAAACCGGTGTTATTATGCCTATATAAAAAACAAACGCGTAATTACTCTATAAAAACTATAAATAAAATAAATTTCGAACAAGTAACACTTGACATAGCTAAAATTGACTTTACTCCCATATACGAATCTTCAGATCCAGATTATTCTTTGAATTACTTTATTGAATCTGTGACAACGGTTATAGAGAAGAATACTCAATTAATACCCTTAGCAGGGCGAAAGAAAATTATACAGCCGTGGATAACTCCAGGTTTGATGCGTTGCATGCGTAATAGGGACCGATTACATTACAAACTTAGGAAATCTCCTGATAACGAAATCCTCAGAACCACGTATACACGCTACAGAAATTACTGTAATCTAATATTAAGGAAAGTTAAAAGAGCATTCGAAAAGGATCAAATTTCTAAAGCTGGAAATGATAATAAAAAAATATGGCAGGCAATCAAGTTAATTACTAACACCGCTAAAACAAACCAGGCTCCAAACACTTTATTAAAATTGGCTTCTACTCCACAAGAGTCTGTACAGCTACTTAACGATTACTTTGTCAATGTTGGCAAAACATTGGCAGAAAATATTTCCAAGAGTAGGAGGCAGACTACTAACGCTTCCAATAACTTTTCTACGACACCACATTCTTTTGTACTGAAGGAAATTGAGCATAATGAAGTTACAAATATAATTTCAAGTCTAAAAAGCGATTGCGCAGTTGGGTGGGATAGGATCTCGAACAGATTCCTCAAACAGTACAAAGACTTTTTAGTGCCTCCTTTGACATTTTTATTTAATCATTGTTTTAGCAAAGGAGTATTCCCAAATAATCTCAAAAAGTCTATAATTGTTCCTATTCACAAGGGTGGTGACAGGGATCGTGTCTCTAATTACAGGCCAATTTCCCTACTCTCTTCTATTGCCAAAATTCTAGAAAAACTCATTAATATTAGATTGGTCAATTATTTAGAATCCTACAATCTCCTATCTAAAAATCAGTATGGCTTTCGTCGCTCTAAGTCCACCTCTGATGCAGTCCATGCTGTTACTGAATATATAGCTATCAATTTGGATGATAGAAGAAAGTGCTTGGCTATTTTTCTGGACTTAGCCAAAGCCTTCGACACGGTCTCTGTCCCCATGCTTCTGAATAAGCTCGAATCGTTTGGCATTAGAGATAAACAGTTGGATTTGTTTACAAGCTATCTTACTAATCGCTGTCAGGCTACAATAATAGGAAATTACGTGAGCACCGATTTGCCAGTAACTTTTGGAGTTCCGCAAGGTAGCGTCTTGGGGCCTACTTTATTCTTGATGTATATCAATGATCTGTGCCAAAAAAATGTCCCCCGTGGTCAAATTATATCGTACGCAGACGATACGGTAATTTTACTTTCAGGAAATACCTGGAAAGAGACTTACGAAGCTGCTCAGAATGCATTAAACGATATAACTATTTGGCTCGCCGATAATGTGTTGACGTTAAATGCTGATAAGACGAAGTACATGACTTTTACCATTCGTAACCAAAGTGGAGTTTCAGATGACCATGTTTTGGTAGCTCATAGTTGCGTGGAACCTAACTCTAGTGCCCTGAACTGTTGCTGTCCCAAAGTAGAACAAACTGAGCATATTAAATATCTCGGTTTAATTTTAGATAAAAACTTAAATTTCGCTAAACATATTGAGGTTTTAAGTGGACGAATTCGCAAACTTATAATAGTCTTTAAACATTACGATACGTTGCTGAACCTAAACTTGTAAAACAAGTGTATTTTGCACTATGTCAGTCGTTGCTTTCGTATTGCATCACTGTTTGGGGTGGCGCTCCGGCTACAATTATAAAGCGTCTCGAAATCGCTCAACGGGCTGTACTTAAGGTAAGCACATTTCGTCCATTTTTGTACCCTACAGCACTACTCTATAAAGACTGTGAGGTACTTACAGTTAGACAATTGTTTATTTCGGCCCTAATATTGAAGCAACATCATGAATTGCCTTTTAATCCCCAAAACAATACGCAACGACGCAAAAATAGGGTTTGTGAATATCAAAAACAGTTTCACACTGCTTTCATCAGGAAGTTCTATTGCTCTTTAGGTCCTTTTTTGTATAATAAGATCAATAATATTATTACAATCTATCCCCTTAATAAACACAAATGCAAAAAAAACTATTGAAGCTTGGTTACTAACTTTGGAATACAAGGATACTGAGGAACTTTTGGCGGTTTTACGGTAATATAAACGTACAGATTCAATAAAGGGCAATGAAATAAAATATATACTGTAATAAAATTAAATACAATAAAAAAAAAAGAAGCTGGATAAAGGCATTGTTTAATTTGAATACTGATGTATTCATAAGTCAGATAGGCAAACAACACACACCTCTCACACACACACACACGTACACTACACCCATATTCAAAGAGAGGCCCTCTCACACACCATTTACTCGTATTTCACATTTATTTCTATCTTGATTTTTGTGTAAAATAGTTTAAGCTAGTTTAAATTCTGATACTTCTTGTTTATACTTCGGGGGGTGGCGCCGTATGCCGAAATACAGGTCCTAACCTAGTTCGACAGCGGATGCTATTATATATATTTGAACCATTGTTATCTACTAGCTAATAATTTACGACAGTATATTGTATCTCTTAAAAATGTAACATATGTGTATTTTTTGGAAATAAAGATTATATACAACTGGGTTAAGCCCAGTTGTCAAGCACCACGGATTATATATTAATTAAAAACTAATGGGTCCTAAATTGTGAGCTACTTTTGATTCCAGTAATAGGTATGGCAAAATCGCCTGAAAGCACGGAAATTTGTTCTGGTTTCTACAAGGTCCGTGTAGTAGTAATGGAAAAAACTGGTGGAGGTGTCGGCCTTTAATGGAATTTTCCCACCTACATTGCCATTCGGATAAAAGTTCCTCCCAGACGTCAGTCTGGGGTTTTAGTAATCTACAGATCTTAGCACGGTCGCGTTGCGGTAAAAACTCTGGGTCCGTGATCTTTCTAGCGTAGTAGTACATTGCAGCACGCCGCTGCACCTCTACATCGACTGGGAGAACACCCGCCAGCACCGGTAAGGCTTCAGTACTAACCGTCCTATACGCCTTGCATAAGAATATCAAAGCCAAACGCTGGCTTTGCAGCAATTTACGGCGTACCGCCCCTATGGTGGCCCTGTCAGCCCAGACAGGTGCCCCGTAGCACATACAACCCAAGTAAGTAGCCCCATAGATAGTTTTTAAGGTTTGAAATGAGAGACCCCAAGTAGCTTTGGATATTCTCGTCAAGGCGTAGAAGTTCTTTTTTGCTTTTTCACCTACTGTTTTTATATGATCAATAAATGAAAAGTTCCTTTCTAGTAGCATACCGAGGTAGCACACGGATTCTTTTCTTTTAACGGGTACGTTATTAAATTTAATACTAGGCCAGGATTTTAGGTTCCCTTTTAAAATAAGTTGATAGGTTTTATGCGGTGCAAAGGTCAGACGGTTTCGATCGCCCCACTGTGATATTAAACGTAGACATGTGTCAGCCAAGTTCTCGAGTCCCGCCCGAGTGCTTGCCTCAATGAGCAGTAAGCCATCGTCTGCGTAACCGGTTAATGAACAGCCGCATGGGAGCGGAAGCGCGAGGAAATCATCGTAGCCAAAATTCCATACATATGGACCGATAACTGAGCCCTGAGGACATCCCATGGTTAGAGACTTAGAAATGGAATGATGTCCAAGTTTGAGTTTCGCGGAGCCGTTTAGAAAATACGAAAGAATCAGATTATAGATATTATTGTAGCAACCACGGGTTTTCATTTTAAGTAGTAGCATCGGCCACCATGCGTTATCAAAAGCGCCAGATATGTCGAGAAAGATTCCAACCACGTATTTATGTTCCGATAAGTTAACAATTTTACGGACAGAGAGAGCCGCGTCGACTGTGGATTTACCAATAGTGAAACCAAATTGATTAATATGAAATTTAGGTCCATTCGGTAGCAAGCGCGGAACGATTAGTCGCTCTAAGAGTTTCCCCAAAGATGGAAGTAGTGTTATGGGCCGGTAGGACTTAGGGTCATCCGGGGGCTTATCGCCACTCTTCGGAATAATGCGTATAAAGCCTTGTCGCCATATTCGAGGAAAAATACCTTCTGCAATGCATCGGTTATATACGGATAAGATCGCGTCGCCCGCTGTTTTACACGCTTCTATAATCATTCTATTAGATATTTTATCTTCACCGGATGATTTTTTGAGAGGTAGTCTCTTGACAACGTTTATGAATTCGTCAGTGGATGGAAGGTCTGACTCCGGTGAAGCAGGTGACACCGCGGCCCACGCTCTAATCTGTTGGTGGTATTCATTATTATTTACTGATGAATCGTCTGGTATTAGAGAATTAAGCAAAACATCAGTTTTTTCTTCAATGCCGGTGGTATGTTTATTATTTACTTTAATGTTCTGAACGTACGCAAGGTCGACAGATCTATTAGCCTTGAACTCGTGGTACAAAGGAGACCACGGACCCTCCTTATCAAGTTTATCAACAATTTTCCGGAGTAAATTACCCTTAGATTCTTCAACCGATGCTCTGTAGCGCGACTTGGCAACTCTAAAAGTACTTAAAGCAAGATTAAGGGGGTCCCCGATAACCTTACGTTTTTTAAGCTTATTAAGTTGTCTGCGCGCTCTGCGATAGCTTTTACGTTGTTCAACAAGGTAGTCATTCCACCAATCACATCTACGAATATTGGTCATAGATGCGCGACCAATAGCAATGTCAGCACAGTAAGTGAAGGTGTCTGACATTATCTCAGCACTTTCCTCAGCTGACAGTCCATCGCGAGTGAAGTCTTTGGCATGACAAGCAAAAAGTGAGCTAAAGAATTCCCAATTCGCGCCCCTACTTTTATATCTAAAATTCCCAATTAAGTGTGACGAACCTTGAGTAAACATAGGAACAAATTCGTACACGATCAGGCGATGATCACTACAAGACGCGTCAGGAAGGACACGCCACCTATCCAAGCGTACGTCTGCACTGGAAAGTGTGACGTCAATACAAGATTCGCCCATTTGGCTACAAAAAGTAGGCGGTGCGTCTGGGGTGTTATGAATTGATAAGTTCATCTCAGCAATAAAATCTTCAACGGCACAACGTCGTTCGTAATCAGTGGCCCGAACTTTGCCATACCACAGGGAAGAAGATGCATTCACGTCAGCACCCACTATAACTTTGCAGCCCGCGAGCGACCGCAAGACGTGACGGAGATTATGTATATGTGGAGTAACTGGGTCTGAATATTGAAAGTAGCAGCTCACAACGTAAACCTTAAAGGTAGGTGATGATACTTCCGCCACAGCGCAATGGGGCGTCATGAGATTACATATAGATGTTACGGTAAAGCTCGAAGAACACGCAACATAAATTCCGGCTCGCGCCTTGCAATCCAGCTGAACTACCTTGTGACGTAAGCGCGCATTTTGATATTGTTCCTGAACAAGTACTATGTCAAGGTTATAATCCACAATCAATTTATCCAGCTCAGATGTCGCCACCCTATCGTTATGGAGATTTAATTGTCCTATGGTTGAACTATCCATTTTTAGTAATTAGTGTTTAGGATTAATTGTTCGAGTTTCAGTTTGTAAGTAGTACACTCTTGAGATCCACAGCGATGATCACACGGTTTTTAAAAGCGTTTACACGCCACGCAAGTCGGCTTGAAATTTACGTCGTCCTTATGCGGGCAATCATTTGTTTCGTGTGCCTCCGAACAATTAGCACAAGTCGGTTCTTTATTAACGCAGTGTTTCTTAACGTGACCGAACTGTTGACAATGTAAGCACCGAACGACTTCAACATCGTCAATAAAGCGGCAGGTAGCCCAATCAATAAATAATTTATCCTTGGTAGAAACTAAGTGTTTACGTACTGCGGAATCTAACTCGATGCCTATCCACTTACGACCGTTGTCTAACGAGCGCCTACGGATAATTTTAGTAGACTTAATAAAGTCATCCTCTTTCATTTGAAGCTCATCTTTAATATTTTGGCGGTATAGCGCGATCAGAAAAGCGCCATCATCCATTGAAGATGGTACATCCTTAACTTATACTCGAGGGCGTCTACCTTTTGGTTTTTCTAGTCGTAAACCAGCGGCCTTAATTGCGTCCACGGATTCCAATTTTTTAAGCTGATGTTCACTAGCGACACGTAGAACAGGGCACATACCTATAGTACGGTACTTCCGATTATTCCACAAGATTTTATTTAAGAGCAAGTTGCTGGTGGAGGAATACAAGGTTGTGCCTGTCCAAATAGTCTCCGTTAATCGGACTAGAACAACAAGAAATAATGTGGCGGATGGATTCCCCGGGTCGATGACATACCTGACATATTAATATGTCAATCGTACCATCCTTCACAATGTATTTCCGGTAGTTGTTCGTCATCATAACTTCGTCCATAATCGCACAGACAAAACCTTCGGTTTCCCCAAAGAGGTCACCAAAACGCAGCCAGGCTACGGACGCTAAGAAGTCTACATTGGGCCAATGTAGGACCTGATAAAAGCGTCCGTGAAGCTCCTTGCTCTGTCATACCTCCCTGCAATCGTTAATATCTTATACCAAAGGTTTGCGCAAGTTCTCGTTAGCCAAGGAGAGCGCGGTAAGGCCTTTGTCCACCGCTACCACATCTTGATGCATACCCACGTCGGCCACAAGGAAGTATTCCCTAAGGCTGCATACCTCGCGGTTGTGCAGGGTCTTATCATTTAAGAAGCCACGACCCCCGCACTTCCGCGGGATATACAGCCTCATCACCGATGATCGTGGGTGATGCATCCGATTTGCGGTAAGCAGTGAGCGTACCTTTCTATCCAGGCCGTCAAGTTCCATCTGAGTCCATTTGAGCATGGCGAAAGAGTACATCAATACCGGCACGACCCAGCCGTTGAAGGCGCGCACCTTGTTTCCGCCTGATAAAATACTGTTAAGTACTTTGTTCAGGCGGCCAAAGAAGCGCTCCTTCAACGATTGTTTGATATCAACAGCATTGATGCCTAACGCTTCCGACATAACAAATACTTGTAAGTTTCGTTTGAGGAGAGGGACCTAAGGTGCATGGAATCCGAGAGTTAGGTTCCCACGGATTTTATAATCTCCCCTGGCTTTACATGTCCAAACCAAATTCCATCCTGATCGCGCTACTGAAGGTTTCTGTTACCTTCCGTAGCTTCATCAGTTGTAAGTTGTTAGGAGCAAAGAGTTTCAAATCATCCATGTAAAGGAGGTGCGATATGCCCTGACCACCTCTTCTCAACCGGTAGTCTTGGCTTGAACCCTCCAGCAATGTACTGAGGGGATTGATGGCCAGACAAAACCACAGTGGACTCAGACTGTCGCCCTGAAATATGCCACGCTCGATCCTTATCGGGTCGCTGCTGTTGAAGGACGGTACTCCACTGCCCCATACACGACGTCAGGAAGGCGCGTAGAACTGCATCATCTTTATACAGCTCCAGCACCCTCATGAGCCATGTATGTGGCACTGAGTCGTAGGCGTTCTTATAGTCTATCCAGCATGTCGACAGATCCCTTCGGGAACGACGAACCTGTTGGCTAATGGCAATGTCGATAAGAAGAAGCTCCTTAGTACCGCGGGACCCGTTCCTATATCCATTCTGAGAGGCAGACATAATTGAATTACTATCATGGTTATATATATGATGGTTAATCTTTGCTCTCATAATGGATGTAAGAACTTTATAGACCGTCGGTAAACACGCCTATAATTTTTAGGTTCCGTGGTACTACCTGATTTATGGAGCAGGTGGGTTATTCCAGTAGTTAGGAACTGGGGCAGCGACCCTGACTCTAAGGCAGACTGTAATTGAGATGCCAGCGAGCGTGCAATCTTTGAAACCATTTTAATCCAAAAGTTGTGCAGCCCGTCTGGTCCTGGAGATTTCCAGTTAGGCAACGGACGGACTGCACGAGGAAATAATTTTTTGGCGCCTTAGTTTAGTTAGGATTTTTATTTTAAGTGTATGTCGCCGCGAAGATTATGTGGTTGATTGTCTTTTTAATTTAAGCTGATTTTGTTACCTATGTATTTGACTTAATTGGTTTGCTATAAAATAATTACCTCATTACAAATCACAAATGTTTAATTAGTACCAATGCTTAGAGAAGTTTTTATGTTTGTAAATAAATAACCTCAGATTTGTTTGGTTTTGATTTTGATATTAAATTAATGTCAAAACAATAACTAATTAGATCTGATAATGCTACAAAAATTCAATTCTGATTATTTTTTAAATAACTTGAAATTTTGGATCATCGTTTTTTTAATTTGTAATATTTGAACATCATCTGTTTATTCTGTGGTATATTTGTTTGTGAGTAACGTTTGCCTTTGGTGGGGCGGCGTAGAGTTTATATAAGGCGCAACTTGAGTGCGGAGCTCACTTTGCTGCCGAATTTTGGAGAGAAAACATTGTAAGAAGAATCTGTATTTGTTTGATTAAACTAATATTGCTTTAAAATGTTTTACTTATTTTTATTTGCTGAAATTCCTTAAGCTTGCCTTTAGTTTAAATATAAAATCCGTTTTAGACCTAGCAGAACCGATGGCCAGAGTATGGTCGGCGGTTTTGCGTATTTTTAGAAATAACAGCCCTGTCTCTTCTCCGATATGTATATTATTTTGTTTTAATAAATTTCACTTGATTTTTTTCTAATAATAAATAAAAATTCGATTTTTTTTTGGGCTACTATATTTTTCGCCGCATGGTGTCGGCCGGTGCCGTATGGTGCCGTAAAAGAATAATACCATCCCATCATATCCCGTGGGTGTCGTAAGAGGCGACTAAGGGACTTGCCAGAGAATGGGCAGCAGCGTTCTCTGTAAAACTCAACACCATACACTGCGATCGCCAACCCGCCTGCCAAGCGTGGCGATTATGGAAAACCCCCCCAATGACAAGCACAACCAAAAAATGGCCCCTAGTGCCCGACAGCCCGTCTACCCTTGACTCCGGTAGCGGTCAAGGTCACGGCGAGGCAAGGGGTGCGAAGAATCCCCGGAGTGGACCCAGCTATCATAATAAACACCGACGACTGGACCTGGCAACACTAAACACGAGAACACTCTGAACCGACGAGAAGATCACCGATCTTGAGGAGGAATTGAGTAGGTTGCGATGGAGTATTGTAGGATTGTCTGAAGTCCGAAGAGAGGGGGAGGGAGGACACGATAATTCTCAAATCCGGCAATCTGCTCTATTGATGTGGCCCTTCAGGAACTGTTCAATCTGCTCTATTGAATGAGATTGACTTCATCATGTCGACGAAGAAGCAAATATTTAATGATGTCTCTGTGATTAACACGGTGAAAACCGGAAGTGATCACCGCATGGTGAGAGACACATTGAATCTAAATATCGGGTCCATATTGGCTCACCTAAAGTTCTTTACCCGAAATTGTTCTTACTAATGATTTGTAATCCGAATGATCACTCTTCCTCAAATTTTTCGTCCTTAAGTTTTCATTCATACTATTTGTAGTGCTACCGGCGATGTTCATAACACTCATGTTTCCGAAAATTGTAATTAATAATATCATTAATATAAATATATTTAAACTCCTACTGTTTTTTTTTATCATAACGCTTTTATCCCTAAACATACTGTTTAGAATGATTACAGGTCGTTTCACTGATTTTTGTCTTAAGTGAATGAAATTCAGGTCAGAGTGTCGTCTTGGGGGCACTATAACAAATCTTTAGCGCTCATAATTCCAGCCTGGAAAATACTTCGAAATTTTACTGTTCTCCTGGTACTTGTGAATCTTTAGCGCTCACAGTTCGAGCCAAAAAAAATACTGAATCTATAGCATTTACAATTCCAACCCAAAAAAAACAGCGAGATACATATTTCGGTTGTACGTTGTTTTATAGAAAATAGTTTAATAGAATTTCGTTTCACATAAAATTTTACTCGTATTATCATTTCATAGAATGCTCAATACGCAGAATACTTTTACACTTTGAATAAATTTAAATCATCGATTTTTGTTACAAATACAATTCCAAGTTTCGATTTTCATATCATAGAATAACAAATCAAATATTCTTTATCCTCATATTGTTTGGTTCATATAAAACTTATTACCAAGAAAAACATTTTATCGAGTGATAGTTTCTAAACGCTTCAATCTGAGTTTATTTCGGTGTTTCTTCTCAGGGTAGTCAGCTAGGAAACATCCGGCCTCATCTAGATAAATATGTCAGAAAAAAAAAATTACGTGTAAAAGAGTTACTTGTAACCTATTTGCAAAATAAATATCATTTATCATTTAATCCCCCCCTTTGTCAATGCATACCATCCTACACGGCGTTCACAAAAAAAATGCGGGTAAATTCTAGTCAACCCAAAACTTTTCATTCGGGTCCAGTCGACAGAGCCCCACGAAGCGATGGTGGTGGGAAATGGCGCTGGCGAAAAGACTAAACTGTGCAAACACAAAAACAAGCATACACCATTCAGCAAGCATGCAGCATGCAAGCAAGCATGTAGCATGCATACAGCATGCAAGCAAGCATGCAGCATGCAAGCAAGCATGCAACATGCAGCATACGAGCAAGCATGCAACATGCAGCAGGCATGGTTTCTGTCACGGCTCCGGCGCTGCGTGGCTTCGGCGATCCCACGCGAACTTATCGTGGCAAATGGTTTTAACGCTCACCACTACGTTATAACATCTGCTCCTCAGCTCGCGGGCCGCCTCGCCCCTCCGCGCCTTCGCGGGTTTAAATTACACTCTAGGGGTAGGGCAGACAACGTGGAGTCGGTTTTACAGCGATTCGTTTCTGTCACTAAGTTTTGTAGCACAAAATATTGACTTTTTAAGACGTATTTTAATTTTAAAGTAGGGTTAAAAATGCTATTTTATAAAATGGCACTGTGCCTAGTAAAATTATTCCAATTGTAATTCTGCCATCTTCAAAGTATAGCATTGTAAATTCAGACATATAAAACAATTATTGTAGGTGAAAGCTAAAGGACCTTAAGTCACATTTTATAAATTATTCAGTAGGGCTCATTAAAGATGTCTATACCCGAAATTAGATATTTAAGTCGACCGTGTATAAAAAGTAAATAGTGTATCGTTATAGAATAAAAAGTATGATTATAAAGTTTTATTAAGCTATTATATTGTGATATTTTTTTGTCAAATATTGTTCACTAAGGCTGTATTAACGGACTTTAGGTTCTTTAACTTTGAAGTTTTATTAAATATCTTATAGTATTACGGTAGTTACGTCTCTCCTGTATCAATAATGTATAGTAAATTTAATTATTTTATAACTTAGGTATGACACAAAATCATTGAAACATACGCTTATAAGTTTTAATGACCTGAGAAATGAAATAACTTTATACATTTTAATATTATTTATTGAATGAAACCTTTTAATTTTAACAAATCACCTAAATAAACTTTGAACTTCAAAATCTTTAGTAAAAAATCAAAGAAATTATACAAAAAAAATATTCTGGTAAGTCACATACTGTGCCATCGTGGGCTAAGGTATTATAAAAATTATGAAAAATGGGTGGAATCCACTGCAGAGCTTTCTGTTAATCTTGAAATTTTTTTTTAGTGCTTATAGATTCGGGGCCTAATCGAATAGGCTGCAATATACTCGTAGGTATGGCAAAGTCTTCTAGTGATCTTCTTCTATTTCTCCCAAATTCTTGCGGCGAGACTTAGTATGTAAAAAGTCATAATTCGAGGTTTGGCTCTCGACAGTTTTCTCCTCCAATATTGGACCGATATAAGAGATATTTCACAAACTGAATAAAAAAGATGTACACTGTGTCTCTATGTTTTCCTTTTTTGATTAATAGTTGCCATATTTGTACACTAGGGCTCTGTTGACAATTTTGAGCATGTTGTGAGAGTTCTAGTACTTATACGGTTAACAAATTATCAAAAAGGAAAACATAGGGACACAGTATATATATCCTTCTTATTCAGTTTGTGAAATACTCTTAAATCGGTCCAATATTGGAGGAGAAAACAGTCGAGAGCCAAACCTCGAATTATGACTTTTTACATACAAAGTCTCGCCGCCAGCATTTCCTCTTAAGGACACCTTTTCGAATTCTTGTTGTTTTAAGGAGGTTTTATAACTCAATATGCCATACTTTTTTTTTTTCAAAATTCATCCATACTATTTCAGAGTAAAGCACTGAATGGCCCATTTCCACTTTTTTTTCGGTGGATAAATGGCGCTGTAGAACCTTCTTGGATGCTCAGAATGTTTTTAAAATCTTCAGTTGCCATATCAATGACTTCAATTTGTGACTTATCGGAGCAACAGGACCATATGAATTGCTGCCAGTCCCATGGGGTTGTTATGGAAAATTGGGGTCGTCTTTGTTTTTTCGTTCAATAACAGAATGTACACCATCTACCTCCATATGAGTATGACCTTTCATAAGGTATTTGTGGTTAATACATTGTAAGTTTGGTATTTAGCTAATAACCACAAATAACACATGACGATATGTATGTTTATATTTTGTCCTGCACAATTATCAGACCAAATAGTGATTTCTCTTGTCGGCGTGTTGGCAACGTTCTTCTCAAACCACTTGATTAAACCCGAAGATAATTCGTTTCCTGCTCGCCCTGATATGGATTCGTCCCACATAATGCATGTATTTTTGTTTGTGACATTGTCTAATATTGTATGGTTGAATGTCCACAACTTGCGTAAATAGAAACTAGGGCTGTTTGTTAGTAGAGGAGTGGGTAAACATTTCTATAAGTCGACAGTGATCATCTTACAATCAGAATTTATTCCACATTGAAGTTTATCTAAAGCTTTTAAATCATATCGAATCTTTGCTGCACGTGTTCTTCACATTTTGCCTCTAAAGTTTCCTTTTCAGTACCTTGAGAACTACGTATTTGAACGACAAAACGATCACAATCATCACACGTGTCAGTCTCTGGTGGCTTAAACCCTAAATTAAAATGAGTGTTGAAAATCTTTCTGTACGTCCAAATTTTAGCAATCAACTTATTATCTACATTATTCGTTCTGCACTCTTCTAAGTATAACTTATACATTAATTTTATATTAAAGTATAAGTTATACTTAGAAGAGTGCAGAGTGAAGAGTGCTCCTAAATACTCACGTGCCGTCTTTTCTCTGCTATAGTGGCTTTCATGTTTAGGAAATGATTCTATGTGCTTTTAATTCCGTCAATGACTTCGTTTGCCGTCTTATTAGGTGGCTCTTTCTTTCCTCTTCTATCTTCTTCTACAATGCCATAGTTATTAGATTTTTTGATAGAATTTCTGACCACCGTTTCTGATATCCCTAAAATTCCCAGGAAAAAGGATTTGCAAACAATAACTTCGTTATTATTAACAATAAAACTGTATTCTAAAATATGGTTTCTTTGTTTTGTACTTTCTTCATTACGTACTCTACGTCTTTCAATAGGTTTCTGTCGAACACATGCCAAGATGAATTGTCGTTTCATGTCCCAGCTTTTCAATTCATTCCAATAATTTTCAAATATAGCTTTTCGTTTTGTATCACCTATTTCGTCACCGCAAGTTTTCTTACATAAACATGAACTCTTCATAGTCTTAGCAGATATGAGCTTTCCTTTATGTGTTACATGTGATTTGCCACAATTTTATTTTAATTTATAATTTATTTTAAATTTACAATTACTAAACGGGAGAGAGTGCGTGTTCAACCGCGCCCTCGCCCCGCAGCGGGTCATCGGGGGTCGTAGGTACTATTGCACCCGCGCAAATGCAATTCGCGCGTAGTGGTAAAGAACCGTAAGTCCCACATACTGTCGTTTAACATTTTATCTAGATTTATTATTTAAAATAGTAAACAATATTAAGTGATCATACGATCGTTTACTTTTTCATGCTTAGGGACTTAATGTTATTTATAATTTGATATCCACGAAATTAGTGGCTGTAGGACTTAATGTCTTTTACCATTTGATCAAAACGGGTATACTGAATTAGAATCATTGAAAATACAAAAATGACAAAAAATGGACTTAAGGTCCTTTAGCTTTCACCTACAAAGTGTTGATTACATTTTCATTCAAATACAATACCATGGAAAAATATACCGAACAAACAATATTCGTTAAAAAATAATTCTACTGTTTAATAAGTTTGTTAAATAAAAACTGGCCAAGTGCGAGTGGGACTCGCGTGCAAAGGGTTCCGAACGAATTTAATTTTTTTAACATGTTATTTTTCACTACAGACTTCTAATAGGTTTTCCTGTAATCTTTAGGCAAAGATCTATTATCTCCATTTTTTTTCAAAATTTTAGGCTCAGTATTTTCGGAGATAAGGGGGGGAACGGTCATTTTTCGTCTAATTTCTTGAATAACTTCAATACCATTTATATTAAAATTATGAAAAAAATATAATTAAAACCCTCACAGTAAGCCCTTTCATTTGATATGTCACACGATATTGTTCAAAAAACTTTTTTTTTTAATTTTCTAGTTTGACCCCCAAAAGTGACCCCCATACTAAAAATTTAATGATTTACGTAACGCGTCCGTATTTGGGTCACAAGAGTCCATATGTGTACCAAATTTCAACAGAATCGGTCCAGTGGATCCGGAGAAAACTGGCTGTGACAGACGGACAGACAGACAGACAGACAGACAGACACCCGAGTGATCCTATAAGGGTTCCTTTTTTTTCGGAACCCTAAAAATGTGAATAGAACTTCATTGAATTTTGTTTCTGTGAAATATGTTTCATTCAAGTAAATAGTTGTTGAAACAATAATATTCGACATAAAATTATAAGGATCAAATATTATGTGAAACATTTTCTGCGAAATGAAATTCTATCAAATTTCTGTCTGCGAAACAAGGAAACACCATATATTTCTGTATGAATGTTAAAAAAAAAATCGATCTCCAAAATATTTTAACATCGTTCTGTTCTACTGATACTTGTGAATCTGTAGCGCTCATAAGTCGAGCCCCGAAAATATTTGTACAAGTTTTTGATCTCCTGGTGCTTTTGAATCCTAACCGCTCACAATTCCAACCCTGGAAAAACATCGACATGTCTCTGGTCTCCTGGTACATAATGAATCTTTAGCACTCATAATTCCTGCCCGGAAATATTTCAACATGCTTCTGGTCTCCTGGTACTTGTGAATCTGGAGTACTAAGGCAGCAGTGGCTCTGGGTTTTCACTTCTTTCTCAGTCTCCATTAAGAAAAATCTTCGACATGTATCTGCTGTACACATGGGAAAGAAAAAATCTTGCTCAGAAATACTTTAACATGTTTCTGGTCTCCTGGTACTTCTGAATCTTTAGCGCTCAGCAATTCCAGCCCTTAAAATACTTTGACATGATCCTACTAATATTAAAATGTGAAAGTTTGTAAAACCAGTTTCAAGAGACCAATTATATGTAAGTATTTTTGAGCAAAATATTGTTTTTTCACGAGGAGTAGTACAGCAGTGCGATTCTGTAAACATGTCGAAGTGAAAGGTCGGGTGAAGTGATCGTGAAGTAACCTGTCGATCCATGTAATCAAAATGGAATGACAGCTCACTTCATGGTCACTTCAAACAAGCCTTCACTTCAACATGTTTCAGAATCGACCGGCTGATACAATGACATGTCGAAGATTTTCTCGGGCTGGAAATGTGAACGCTATAGATACACAAGTACTAGGAGAGCAGAAGCATGTTGAAGTATTTTCGGGGCTGGAATTATGAGCTCTGTACAACATATTCACAAGTACCAGGATAGCAAAAACATGTCAAATGTCAAATTATTTTCAGGGCTGAAATTGAGAGCGCTAAAAATTCACAAGTACCAGGAGAACAGAACGATGTTAAAGTAAATATGGGCTAGAATATTTTCTGTTTTTTTTTTAACAGTCATACAGAAATATGTATATCGCTGTTTTTTTAACCGACTTTTAAAAAAGAAGGTGGTTCTCAATTCGACCGCATATTAAATTTTTTTATGTGTGTTCGCGGATAACTTCGTCGTTTATGAACCGATTTCGATGATTTTTTTTTATATAAAAGATTATACTGCCGAGGTAGTCCCATTGCCACCACGTCAGAATATAATTATGGAAACCCTGAGAAATCGAGGCAACTCTCGAAAATTATAGGCACGCATTCGTGTGTATATCGAGTGATACTACAATACAATGAAGGTTTGGATAAAACCTGGTGATGGAGACGACACAGAGTCAAGGGAACTCCACATCGGCATGTAGGAACTACCAAGTGCGTGGGTTTATTTCATTTGTATTCACGAAACCTTTACACCGCAAACTTTATTTTCCTAACATAACATCACGCCAGTACGCTGTGAATGCAACAAACGGTTTTTAGCTAACGGCATCTTGAAACGTTTGCTAAGTCAAAAAAGTCTAGTGTCTGAATCGGCTTCAGAAATTAAGAAATTAAGGTACGCAGGTACCACAATAAAGTGAAAAAAAAAATTACAAAAAATATAACCGACTATTTTTTAACTATTAATAGGCACGCGTTTGACCACTATCTCACCTGTTGGTAAGCGATGATGTGGTCGAAGACGGAGCACGCTTGTCTAGAAGTAACCTATTCACTCTTGACTTAAAGACTCCCAGGTTGTAGCTATCAGGAAACACAGACTCCGGCAGGGAATTCCACTCCTTAGCTGTACGCACTATGAATGTGTTCCCAAAACGTTTTGTGCGTGTGGGTGGGATGTCCACCATGTACCGGTGGCGCATCGCCGTTCGTCTTGTGGTCCGATGATGGAGCGGGCTTCGCGGAATTAAATTATGCAATTCTGTCGCACATTCCCCAAAATGCAACCGGTAGAAAACCGACAGGCCAGCAACTCGCCGTCGATGCTCAAGACTTTGGAGCTTCATCGCAACGAGCCTATCATTGCCAATGATCCTCTAGGCTCGTTTCTCAATTGACTCAAGGGCATCAAGATGGTATCTGGCAGATCCGTCCCAAAGATGAGAGCAGTACTCCATACACGATCGAACTTGCGCTTGATAGAGTTTGAGCAGCTGTTCTGGCGTGAAGTATTGTCTCACCTTTGCTAGGATCCCCAACTTCTTTGCAGCCACTTGAGCTTTTGCCTCTATGAAAGGGCCGAAATTACGGGTAGATGTTAACGTAACACCAAGAAGCTAAAGTCGGTCGGTTATCGGCACGGTTACACCCCGAAAAGATGGAGCTGGGTGGAACTGGCTCCTTTTAGCGGAAAATAGACACGCTTGGGTCTTAGCAGCGTTGAACTTGACCAGATTGGCATCGCCCCATTCAGAGACAGCCTGTAAGGACAAGTTCAAGCGCTCAACCATAGCCTCCCGGAGAGACCGGATCTGCGACCCGCCAGCACGTGCGTCGGACACGTATCTCTCAGCAACAGTGCTGTCGTCTGCATATCCAATCACACAATCCGGTGGGCAGACCGAAGGTAGGAAACTTACTAATAAGGCTATCGTACCAGACCCTGTCGAAGGCCTTCGAGATGTCAAGGGAGACCGCTAGTGCCTCCCCATGCCTCTCTATGGCCTCACTCCAGATGTGAATGGCATACGCTAGAAGATCCCCAGTTGACCGATTTTGGCGGAACCCGTATTGTCGGTCACTAAGAATATCATGCACTTCTAGGTATGCCAGGAGCGTATGATTCAGCACGCGTTCCAGAGTATGGACGTTACCGAGATGGATCTATAATCCGACGGGTCAGCTCGACTACCCTTCTTGGGCACAGGCTGCACGTTAGCTTGCTTCCAAGCCTTCGACACTTTTCCAGTCTCAAACGAAAGGCGAAATAGGCTTGTCAAGATCGGAGACAACTCAGGCGCACAAATCCTAGGAACAATTGCTGGTATCCCGTCGGGGCCACTAGCCTTGTTCACGTCTAGGTTACGCAGTACCCGACGGACGTCCTTCTGATGAATGCGAATGTTCGACGTACTCGACTCGCATCCAGCAGGAGAAGCAGGGGGCTCCGCGCCACCAGGATCCAGACGTGAAGATTCCAATAAGTTCGCTTTCTCCTCAGCGGAGTGGGCCAGCGTCCCGTCAGGTCTCAGCAGTGGTGGTAGTGAGGGGCGGCAGAAGTTCGATTCGACCGACATAGCCAGGGACCAAAAAGCCTTACTATCTGCTGGGTATCGCTTACCATCAGGTGAGATTGTGGTCAAACGTATATATATATAGTAAAAAAAAAATGAAGCAAGTTTGTTCCCTATTCGGCTAATGTGGTCAAACCGAGCCCTCCGCAACACCTTCTTGCAGGACTTGGCAGCCTCTTAAGGCTCTTAAAGGCTCTCTTCTTCTGACTCACGTCATTTGCATTGCGCGTACGAGCGTCGACCCACGCTAGGTACGCCGCGTGCTAAAGCGCATCAGCGCGATTGCACTCGGCACCAAACCATGGACGAGTTTCTCCAGACATTGTTATGTCAGAGAACGGAATGTAGTACTCCATTCCCCTCTGCAACACATCCGTCACGGCGTCCGCGCATGACGAAGCATCAGTTGAAGAAAAGCAAGTAGGCTGCCAAGGGTAACATACGAAGAATGATCGCATGCCATCCCAATCTGCTGACCTGTATCGCCATACCCGCCGGGTGCCTCTGGGGCTAGGATTGGGCGAGGAGTAGACGAACACAGACTTCACCAGACAGTGGTCGGAACTACCCAGTGGAGAAGAAATCGACACCGAGTAGCGTTCTGGATCTGTTGTCAGCAGAAGATCCAAGCAATTGGCAGTGTGCGAATCAACATCCGGAACCCTCTTTGCCCCCTGGACCAGCTGGGTAAGATTTAACGCTAGCGCTAGCTTTTGCGTCTCTCGTCCAGCATGGTCTGTGCACTGGTATGGGAAAAGCTACCACCGATGGTGGCTCTTCCCATACCAGTCGAAGTCCCCCAGTAACACCAATTGGGCAGAAGGGTACCGCTGCTGAGCCGCATCCGCGGCCTCACTCAGGTGCTGTGTGAGCCCAATTGTATCCAAATCACCGCTGTGCGAACGGTAGACACAGGCGTAGACAATTTTGTCCAGGCCTGTGTCCTCTGTAACCCACAGCGTAGAGAACCTAGAGTCTGCAAGGTAGCGGAGACGCCGATAGCAGATGTCATCCCGGGCGTACATACATACGCCCGCGCGTGGTCTAAAGTGGTGCTCCAGGGTAAAACTTGGGTATGACAGGTATGACACGTCTGACGGACATCCGATCTGCGTCTCCGACAGGAAAAAGAGCGCTGGTTTCTCAGTCTCAAAGTGGTGATGGACTGCGGCGAGATTTGAGTACAGACCTCGGATATTACAGAGGTGCACTTTGTGTGAGAGGGAGTGCTGCCGCTGTACAGCTTTTTTCTTTTTATTCCTGTTCATTTTTGAGTGAAGGAGGTTGAGGAGAAGGAAGTTAAATGAGGTTCCATACTGCTAACCCACAGGCACGCTCTGACAGGACGACATCATTGGGGGACTAGTCTGGAGACTGTGGGGACGCCCGAAGCCCCCCGGGAATGTCCATCGGGCCCTCTCGTCTGGTCGCCAACCAGCACGATGGTTCATTCCGGGATTTTTCGACAGTTGGTGGGGCAGTCTTTCATGTGTGGCTAGTACACTACTTGGGCCCCAACTACCTGCGGTCGGCCAGCGGCGCACCGTACCTCGGATCCCCTCCGCGACTAGTCTCCCGATACGCCCATGTCAGCGCAAGCCTGGTTGATCTGCCTGCATTGGAACAACTATTTCGACCCAACTCCTCTGTATTGGCTACACTGAGCATCGTACCGGAATGCAGCTAGGCCGCTTGGCGGTACGTCTTTGCCCAGTGGGTGGTCACAAGCCATCGGCCGAAGCCTACCACCAGTTAATGTCACCTGATTAGCACCATCCGGGGACCACGTGTAGGGTTAAACATTAGGTTCTCTCCTACGGACGCGGGTGACTCGGTCGCCAACTTATAACCGACTTCCAAAAACAAACACTGCAAAATAAAAAATAACTTTTATTTCGGAAGTCGGTGTTTTTGGTTAAATGCTATAGACTCACAAATAACAGGAGACTAGAAACATGTAAAAGTTTTTTCTTCGCTGGAATTGTGAGCGCTAAAGTTTTACAAGTACCAGGAGACCAGAAATATGTCGAAATATTTCCGGCGCAGGAATCGTGAGCGGTTAGGATTCAAAAGTACCAGGAGAACAGGACGATAAAAAAGTATTTTTGGGCTAGAATATATTTTTTTTTAAATCATCGAACAGAATGTATGTTGAAGATTTTTCCGCGCTATAGATACACAAGTACCAGGAGAACAGAACGATGTTAAAGTATTTATGGGCTAGATTATTTTTGTTTTTTTTTTTTACAGTCAAACAGAAATATGTATTTCGCTGTTTTTTTTTCCGGCGGAATTAAAAATGCTATAGATTCACAAGGAACAGGAGACTTAAAACATGTCAAAGTATTTGTTTGGCTGAAATTGTGAGCGCTAAAGATTCACAACTACCAGGATACCATAAACATGTCGAAATATTACCGGCGCTGGAATTGTGACTGGTTAGAATTCAAAAGTACCAGGTGAACAGATAAATGTCTAATGCCAAGAAGCTCAAGTTGGTCGGTTACCGGCACGGTTGCACCGCTGAAAGATGGAGCTGGGTGGAATTGGCTCCTTTCGGCGGAAAATAGAGCGCTTGTGTCGTAGCAGCATTGAACTTGACCAGATCTGCATCGCCCCATTCATAGGCAGCCCCATTGAGAGACCAGATCTGCGACCCACCAGCTCGTGCGCCGGGCACGTATCTCTCAGCAACAGTGCTGTCGTCTGCATACCCAAATGTACCGGTTTTAAGCAGATCACTAATATGCAGCAAAAACAGTTTCGCCGAAACCCCTGAGGAACCCTGGCATTAATATCCAGCAGTCCAGACGAGCAGCCATCTATGATCACTCGAATAGACCGATCCCTCAGGATCGCTAGTTCCTCCCCGTGCTTCTCTATGGCCTCACTCCAGATGTGAATGGCATACGCTGGAAGATCTCCAGTAGACCGATTTCGGCGGAACCCGTACTGTCGGTCACTAACAATATAATTCGCTTCTAGGTATGCCAGGAGCTTATCAATCAGCACCGACGTTACCGAGATGGGTCTATAATTCGACGGTTCAGCTTGACTACCCTTCTTGGGCACGGGCTGCACGTTAGCTTGCTTCCAAGCCTTCGGCACTTTTCCAGTCTCAAACGAAAGGCGAAATAGGCTTGTCAAGATCGGAGACAACGCAGGCGTACAAGTCTTCAGAACAACTGCCAGAATCCCGTCGCGGCCACTAGCCTTGTTCACGTCTAGGTTACGCAGTACCCTACGGACGTCCTTCTGATGAATGCGAATGTTCGACATACTCGACTCGCATCCATCAGGAGAAGCAAGGGGCCTCGTGCCACTAGGATCCAGACGTGAAGATCCCGCAAATAAAGAAGCAAAAAACTCAGCAGAGGTGGTAGTGAGGGCAGCAGAAGTTCGATTCGACGGACTTAGCCAGGGACCAAAAAGCTTTCCTACCTGCTGGGTATGAAGAAAGTTTGTTCCCTATTCGGTTAATGTGGTCAAACCGAGCCCTCCGCTCCACCTTCTTGCAGGACTTGGCAGCCCTGTTGAAGGCTCTTCTTTTGACTCACGTCATTTGCTTTGCGCGTACGAGTGTCGACCCATGCTAGGTACGCCGCGTGCTTCGCCAGACATTGTTACGTCAGAAAACGGAATGTAGTTCACCATTCCCCTCCGCAACACCTCCGTCACGGCATCCGCGCAAGACGAACCATCAGTCGAAGAAACGCAAATAGGCTGCCAAGGATAAAATGCGAAGAAAGATCGCATGCCATTCCAATCCGCAGACCTGAAATCGTCACCGAGTAGCGGTCTGGATCTGTTGTCAGCAAAAGGTCCAAGCAATTGGTAGTGTGCGAATCAACATCCGGAACCCTCGTTGCCTCCTGGACAAGCTGGGTAAGATTTAACGCTAGCGCTAACTTTCGCGTCTCTCGTTCAGCATGGTCTGTGCACTGGTTTGGTAAGAGCCACTCCTGATGGTGGGCGTTGAAGTCCCCCAGTAACACCGATTAAACAGAAGGGTATCGCTGCTGAGCCGCATCCGCCGCCTCACTCAGGTGCTGTGTGAGCCCAGTTGTCTCCAAATCACCGCTGTGCGAATGGTAGACACCCGCGCGTGGTTTAAATGCTTACTTCAGAAGCCCGGAGCGTAGGGAGTCGCAAGGCGATTCCCGGCCACCGTAGGCGTGGGCCTGCTGACGGTGAGCATTAGGTGGTTTGCCGTCCGATCAGAACCAGGTCCGGGTCAACGGCGCGCTGTGTTCCACACGCGCCAGTAGTTTCGGAGCCTATTCAATTCAAACAAACAAACAAATAAACAAACAAATCTTTCCTCTTTATAATATTAGTGTAGAAGAGTCTGACACTCTCTTCTGCTTCAACCGGAACGGGAGGAGTCATTTGATGATTTCCCATCCTTAAAAAAAGGACTCTTTTGTACTTGCAGTACAGTTTCGATTTTTTGATGAGAAGTGTATTTAATTCCTTGCTAAATATTCTAATTTCGAACTTTGCATTTATTTGAACAATTTTGAAACTTTGGAAAACCAGTCCTTAAGGCCCTTCAGGAACTTTTCAATTTCGTCATACTCGAGAGGAAAACGTAACAGGCATGGAGCAGAAGTGTAGTGGTACTCTTCATTAAGAAGGGCGACAATGCCCTGCTTAAGAACTACTGCTGTCTCACTTCTGAGCCATGTCTACAAGCTGTTTTCCAGAGTCATCACGAAATGTCTCACGCGAAGGTTCACGACTTCCAGCCTCCCGAACAAGCCGGATTCAGAAAAGGCTTCAACATCGTAGACCACATACATACGCTCCGTCAGGTTATATAGAAGACCGAAGAGGTCTGCCCCTCTGCTTAGCGTTTGTAGACTACGAAAAAGCCTTCGATTTGACCGAGACTTGGGCTATGCTGCAGTCTCTACAACGGTGCCCGGTACATCGAGGTGATGAAATATTTGTACAAAAACGCTACCATGTCAGTCCGATTTCAGGATCAGACCTCGAAACCTATCCTCCTGCAACGGGGTGTAAGGCAGGGAGACGTCATTTCTCCGAAACTGTTTACAGCCGCAATGGAGGATGTCTTCAAGGTTTTGGACTGGAGAAGGCTAGGCGTTAATGTCAATGGCGAGTACTTCAGTCACCTTCGATTTGCCGACGATATAGTCATCATGGCTGAGACTACAGAGGACCTCAGTACAATGCTCGACGAGCTCAGTAGAGCTTCCGAAAGAGTGGGTCTCAAAATGAACATAGACAAAACCAAGATCATGGTAAATACCCATGTAGCACCCACTTCTATCAAGATTGGAAACTCTACACTCGAGTACATTCTTTTTTTTTTAACGGGGGGAAATCCTCATGGATGTCCTTCGCCCTGGGGCGGGTGGAGAGGTCTGTCAGACTCTTACTGACTAAAACCACCCCGGTGTTCCATCTCTCACCTGCGCCGGAGATCGCGCGAACTTGCGACTTCCGTAATCCCCAGCTGGTGATTACGGCACCGGCACCGGTTGGTGTTGGCCTGCCTCCGCGGGCCAACTCGGGTCAGAGGGGGGAGTGAGGTGTTTGACTAACCTCGGATGAATGGGGGGCGATGGACATCCCCAAGTCCGCCGCCCCTGTACCCAGTTAGGGGGGCTGGAAGAGGGCAGCGTATCCCAGCGTGCCCTCCTCCGACGCCCGGTGCACCTGCTGCGGGCCGGGAGAGAAGTCGATATCTCCCTCTCCCTTTCCGCACCCTCCTTCTGGGCGCAAATATTTCGCAGAAGGAGACCACCGCATCCCAGGACGTCTCGCCGTAGACCATAGCACGGACCATAGTACGGCCGGCAGCGAGAGGTCACTGCCTACCACAGAGATGAGGGCACGGCGCGGCTCCTCCCCAGCGGCACACTCTGTCAGCTTATGCCGCGCCGTGTCCTCCCGGCAGTCGACGCAGTGGTGACACCGAGCGTCCGGCTCTCTGCCTATGCGACACAGGAACCTCCCGAAGCAGCCATGCTCCGAGAGGACCTGCGTGTGTGCATGAGGCGCTGTTTACGCGCGCACTCCGTATCCTCAACAGTTTAGCAGAAGACATAGACCTATTTTGTTGTACTCTGGGTTAGTGAGAGCTCTCTTTGAGGTATGTTATGGTCCTGCTGTGACATAGTAATTGTATTAGCAATGCGTAATAAGACCGAAAGCTGTTTGTTTTAGCTGTAAGTCTTCCATAATGCTTAAATAAATAAATAAATAATTGTTTAGCTTTAATGATAGTTGATTACATTATCGCATTAGGTGGTAAACCTGTAAAGATAGAACTGTATGGTGGAAATAAATAAATAATAAATAAATGACAGGGAGCCGTGCTTTCTCCCGAGCACTAGCCGGATGGCCTCGATAGTGACGAGGTCGGCGAAAGGGCGTGAGAGCCTGTCCCGCCATTCCGCCACCAGGACCTCGCGCAGCTGCGACCGACGCAGCTCGATGTGTCGCTGCACCTATCGCTCGCTGCGCGCCCATGCGTCTTCACGCCACCAATGCAGTGACGCGAGGACTTTTGCCTCCAGGTCCCAGGGCGGAGATCTGCCCAGTACGCAAGCCGCCTCATAGGAAATCGTGCCATAATCCCTGATGACTCTGACGGCCATCACCCTCTGCGACTTCAGCAGAACAGTGATGGTGCTGGCCGTCAGGTCAGCCGCCCAGATCCGGGCCCCACACAGGGCCATCGATCGCACGATCCCCACGTACAACCGCCTCCAGGCGGTGCTCGCGTCCCCCAGATTGGGAAGCAGCGTTGACAGCACCCCAGCCGCGCCCAATAACATGAGCGCTAACCGCCGGAAGGGCCGAAATCCCATCGGCTGTCAAGTCGATGGGATTCAATCCAATCCCAGTAATGTTTCAATGGTTGCGCACAATTGTTCTTGGTAATTTGCTATTTTATTATAAGTGGTTATGCATGTCCAATAGGGTCAAATGTCGTTGTACATAACTAATGTCCATTAATTAGTAAATTATCCCTGATTAATTGTACCTTTGACATAGGGTCAAAATAAAGCGTTTGGTTGTTTGGAAATGGTTTGACATCGTGTAAACCGTTACACGGAAAAATCAGCATGAAAAAACTCAATAAAACAGTTGCTACAGTTGCGATTTTTGATCTCGGTTTTCTTTTCCTTTCTGTCAAGTTGGTTGTTGGTTTTATATCTGGTTTTGGTGTCGTTACTTTATTCTGATTAACGAAACCGCTCTGGTTAGGCCATCATTTTCTGGGTGTGTGTCGACTACACGTCCAAGCGCCCATTTTTCTGGTGGCAGATTCTCATCATGAATCACCACTAGATCTCCAATTCTGATGTTATTTTGTGGTTCCATCTATTTACTTCGAGATGAGAGTTGTACCAAGTATTCAGCCTTCCATCGTTTCCAAAGATCTTGGAATAATTTGCTGGTTAGATGCCATCTGGTCCTAACAACTTGCTCTGTTTCTATTACAATTGTTCCTGTTCTCCCTGATAAGAAATGAGCTGGTGTAAGGAATTCTAAATCGTCAGGATCCTTGGATATTGCGCAAAGAGGTCGTGAGTTGAGGCACGCTTCTAGTCTGGCTAACAATGTGATGTATTCCTCGAAGGTTAGTCTTTGTTACCGATAAATCTCTTGAGATGGTGTTTTAGACTGCGTACTGCTCGCTCCCATCGGCATTAGGCCAGCTAGGTACGTTAAAGTGCCATTCTATGCCCATCTCTGTTATCTCGGTCATAAAAATGTCACTGAAATCTTTTTGAAGCTGGTTAAATTCTTCCTGTAGCATTCTGTTGGCTTCCACGAAGTTAGTCCCGTTATCACTGTACATATGTCGTGGTGTTCTCTTTTTGGCTACCATTCTGGTTGGAGATGCCAAAAAAGCGGAACTGCTCATGTCTGACACGAGTTCTAGGTGAATCGCTTTCGTGACCATACATACGAAAACTTTAATGTACCCCTTTGTGGTTTTGATTCCCCGTCCTTTATTTGCCTTGACCTCTACGAACCCTGTTTAATCTACGCCGCAGTGGTAAAACGTATTTTCTGGATTCACTCTTGGTTCTGATAAACCTCTCATGAGCTGGTGCGCATGGGATTTTGTTTTCTGCATATGACACACTTTCTTATAAAATTTTTAGTGGCCATCTAACAGCCGATAATCCAGTACTGTTGTCGTAGGTTTCTTAATGTTAATCGCGCTCCGCTATGAATAGTTAGTTTATGAGCTGGATCGATGAGTAATGTGGTTAGCTGATGATCGTGTGGTAAGATGATGGCATGTTTCATTTCCGGACTAATGCGGGCGTTTTCTAATCTCCCACCTACACGTAACAATCTGCGTTCGTCTATGGTTGGGTCCAAACTCAAAATATTGCTTTTGGAGTGCACTCTTCGTTTGTTCAATGAATCTAGGTCGCTTGCAAACTCTGCCTGCTGAACGTTTTTGATCATCAGCTGTTTTGCGCGACGAAGTTCGTGTAATTTTTTTTTTTTTTTTTTTTTTTTTTTTCGTGTGATTTGTAGGTGTACTTTTTGACTATACTCTGGGGCTAATTCAAAACCAATTACACGTTAAAGAAGTTTAATTTAGAGTATCGTGCGTACAGTAAGAATGTAGTCGGTAGAATGCAATGCCACCTCATATATTTAAACGAATAAAAACGAATTAACAAACGCCTGCTAAAACTATCGTAAGCCTATCGACGTGCGATTTTACTATTAGAAAACCGTGAGGCGCTGCACCGCAACATACTCCCGGCCGTTGAAAACTTACTTTTCAACCCTTCAGTTCAGCAGCAGTTGGCAGCGGGCAGAGTCGGGTAAATAGTCGGGGCTGCGTCGCACGCAGCCTAGTGAAGTTTTGATCTCTGCGACTCTTGTTGCTCCATCAGGTCCAGGAAATAGCTGATAAGTCGTCCCAGACGCCAGCTGAGTGGAGGCACGTTATCGTCAGCTAGGAGCACCATGTCACCTATGTTGAGCTGAACGTTGCCTTTACGCCATTTTATTCTTTGCTGAAGCTCTGACAAGTACTCCTTTTGCTATCTTTGCCAGAAATGACGCCGTATTTGTTCAAGGCGTTTATATTTATTTCATTGGTTTGAATCATTTTCTTCCAGGGCGGGTGACGGTCGTGCAGTTAGCGGTCGACCAATGATGAAGTGCCCTGGGGATAAGGAGAGGAGATCGTTAGGACAGGATGATAAAGGGCACAAGGGACGGCTAATGAGTATCGCCTCCACTTGCGCAAATAAAGATGTAATTTCCTCAAATGTTAAATGACTATTGCCAATAACTCGTTCTATATGATATTTAGCTGACTTGACGCCGGCTTCCCAGATGCCGCCGAAGTGAGGAACGTGAGCTGGTATGAATTTAAAATTAATACCTTGCTGACCAGCAAAATCAGAAATAAGTTCATCACAGAAATAAGTTTGCCTAATTGTTGCAAGCAACAAATTCGGACCTGCATGTAGGTTCACCAAGTGCTCATTTGTAAAGTGTACTTTTGTTAATCTATGAGAGGCGTGTAGGAGCACTGGATGTCTTATTTCATAGTTACATGTAGACGCATCTATGCGGTCACCGACGCGAATCAAGTTATCGTTATCCATAAACGGAGACAACGATAAAATTTTACTTCTAGCCGGTATTTGCTTACCTTTTGTAAACAATTCGTATTCTATAGAAAATGATTCACGCTGGGCGATACGACACAGCGAATGAAATGACTCCAATAACTCTTCTGGTGAAAGTATATATGAGCGCCAAACCATTATTTGGTATGGTTTTGCTTGTTTTAATGATTATCTTGTATTTATTCTATCTTTAAAACCCCTAATACAACAAGAAAGAAACTTAAAATAAAACAAAATATATACACTTTAAATAAAAAAATCCTAACTAAAATAAGGCGCTAAAAAATGCGTCCGCATCGCTGTCCACTGGAAGTGAGCCCAAAAGACTGGCTGCATTGCCACGCTGTATGGCAATGCTTATCCTCTGTCCGAGGTAAAAGCCAGCCCTTGAGTCACGCGAAGTGTCAAGCATTTAGAAAGATCTTTAAATAAAGCATGAGCACTCGGACCACACGGTCCAAGAGTTGATCTTGATTTAATTTGACTTTCATGTTGAATTGGATTAATGTTAGCGATTCCGTCTCATTTAAAAAATATTGTAACATCCTGTTTGGTTTCTATAAGTATTTAACTTGATAACTTCCTTTTTATTTATTTTAAATATTGCAATATTCTGTTATTCTTTAAAGAAATGTTGTAAGTTCTGTTGGATTTTAATAAGGTTTTAATTTAATAGGTACCATTTTTATTTCATTTAGCATCCAGTTATATTTAAATGAGAATTTACTTGACAGTTTCCGTTTTACTTATGTCTGAGTTAAAATTATAAAGATTTGTGGAGTAGGCTCTGTTTAGTGTGCTATGAAATCAAACAACTGTTCACCGTATAACGTATATTATATGTGTCACTGATAATGGGATACACAACAGTTCCGAACCGCGGTACAGAGCCTACTGGCTCAGGCTACCAATGCAATGTGCAACATATGCACGTTGCGTCCCTTACAACCATCCCCCCCTTAAGGGAAGGAAAAAAAATTACATTACAAAAAGTTATAATATTAAAAAGTTACAACATAGTATAATTACTACTACATATTAGTACTATTGAAATGTTTACGAGAAACGGAAATTAATGGTTGTTTTACAATAAATCACGCGTAGCTTCCTTTCATTACTGACGCTGTTGCTGGCTGTGGTTGTGTGACCATCACACTGGGAATATTCTGTACAGGGGTCGGTGCGGGTGTCGCATTGACCATCACTTGCTTCCTCAGCCAGTTCTTTAGTCTTCGGTTACAGCGCTGAACCACCACGCAAGCAGTTCCACAAGCTAGTATGCAGATAATCACGAGCAACATTACACTGAACTGATTCATTTTGGTATTAATTGTTTCTTGCTGTCCGTTTTGGTTGACTACTACAACTTCTTCTTTGCTTACTGCTTTACCCATTGTATAGTTTGGACAATGTTCGAAATTGTAATGAAACATTATTTTGATACTTATTTTCGTTTCTAGCAAATATTTCCTAATCATGAACTTACAGCGTTTTGTTTAATTAACATTTTCATAAATGACAATCTAAGCAATTTGCAACCTAGCACTAGGGATGTGCAACAAACAAAATGGTTAGTGATTTATGTTACATGTTTATATGACATTTTTATACTTAACTAACTTATTCTTAGGATACAACAATTCCAATTAAAATAATATACGTTATAAATGTATTTTATGGTTTATATTTTGATTTACCTAGTTCTGTCGAGCCCTACGAGTGCGACATGCATCTTGGGATCAGTTTAAACTGCACGACAGAACAAATCTATAAACAAAAACGTACGGGACGTTTTACAGTACGTCCACTTTTTGTACACCTTAACGGAGCATCCCTACTGGACTCATTTACATTGTTTTCTTTTCTGTGTGTATGCATATTTTTACTTATAGGTATGTCATGTGTATGATTTGTTTGTGCATCCGTTATATTATTATTTAACAAATAAGCTGGTTTTAGCCTATCAATCGACACACGAACTGTTTTCTCGTTTTTCTGAATTGTATAAACCTTGGAATTTCTCTCTAGGACGCGATATGGGCCATTGTATGGTGGCTGCAAAGGTTTCCGCACAAAATCGTTTCTTAAAAAGACGTGACTGCAAGAATTGAGATCTGGGTGCACAAACAAGGTCTTAGAACTTGGGTGTTTATCTGCTAATGGTTTTAGGTTCCTTATCTTATCACGAATTTGCCTAACATAGCCTTCATCTGTTGTTATTTGCGTTGTATAGCTATAGAAATCCCCTGGTAAACGCAAGCTTTGACCATACGTCATTTGTGCGGCGCATGCTCCATTATCGTTACGTAAGGCTATCCTTAACCCTAGCAATACTGTTGGCAATTCAGTTATCCAGAATGACGTTGATGTTAATCGGGCCATTAAGGCCGCTTTTAGTGAACGATGCCACCTTTCTACTACTCCGTTGCTTTGTGGGTGGTAAGCGGTTGTTCTTAATTTTTGTATACCCATTACTTTCATAAGCTCATTGAATAAACTGCTCTCAAATTGTTTACCTTGATCGCTAGTTAATTTCAGCGGGCATCCGAAACGCGCGATCCAGCCCTCATAAACTACTTTGGCTATCGTTTCTGCGGTAATATCTTTAATCGGAAATGCCTCTGGCCACCTGGTGCGCCTATCTATAAGTGTCACGCAGTATCGGTAGCCATCCGATGTTGTTTGGAGTGGCCCTATAATATCAACATTGGCATGTTCAAACCTATCGCAGTCAGGAAATTGTTGGATGTCTGATACGGTATGCCTACTAATTTTTGCTTTCTGGCAAGAAATACAAGATTTGGACCAATTTCCTACGTCCTTATTCATTGAGGGCCAAAAATATTTTTCTTGAACCAGCCTGCGCGTTGTTCTAATGCTTGGGTGGCTCAAGTTATGAATGTGCTCAAATGCTATTCTGCGAAACTGTTCTGGTAGATAAGGCCTGGCGTGGGTCGTTGATACCTCACAAAATACAGGGCTGCCGCATATTGGCAAACTAAGTTGCTTGATTTGTATGTTAGTATTTTTATGGCAATTTTGTAAGTATGAATCTAATTTTTGTGCTTCGCTGAGCTCGTTATATTCTATATAGGACGGACAGTCAATCGTCGAGACCCTGGATAAGGTGTCTGCAACGATATTTTCTTCTCCTGTTATGTGTCTTATGTCCGTGGTAAATTCGCTGATGAAAGCTAAGTGGCGAATTCTGCGTTGCGATTCCTGATCTGAATTTACTGTTTTGAATGCGTACATAAGTGCCTTGTGGTCTGTATATATTATTAGGGAGCGGCCTTCTACTAAAGTACGAAAGTGTTTTAACGCTAAATATATTGCTAATAATTCACGATCGTATGTAGAATATTTTTGTTGGGTTTCTGTTAATGCCTTGGAAAAATAACCAAGTGGATTCCAAGTATTATTAATACGTTGTTGTAACACTGCCCCAACACAAGTATTTGATGCGTCAGACATTATTGCATATGGCACATCGTCGCACGGATATGATAACGTGACTGCAGTTTGCAAATCTTGCTTGCATTGCGAAAAGGCGTCCTCTGATACTGTAGTCCACTCAATGCGAGTTTTATCTTTCTTTTTCGCATTGTGTAAGTATGAATGTAAAATACTTTGATGTTTTACAGCGTTAGGTATGTGGGACCTATAAAAATTTACCATGCCTAAGAAGCGTCTTAATTGCTCTATGTTTTCTGGTTTTGGGAATTTACTAATGGCATCAACCTTTTCATTTAATGGCCTTATACCGTCCCTGGATACCTCATAACCTAAGAAGTCAATGCTATTTTTTTTAAACGCACATTTATCTGAATTTATAGTTATACCGAACTCTTCGAATCGCTCGCATATTTTGTGGAGGTGTGCCCTATGTATGGCTTCGCTGGTACTTCCTATGATGACGTCATCTAAATACGAAAATAGACTGGATGTCTGTATGTTACCATTATCATCCTGCATGGAGATACTATCAAGGCCTTGTAGAACCGTATGGTTCATGAAGCGTTGGAATGTTTGGGCGGCATTACGTAACCCAAATGTCATACGACAAAACTCAAATAGCCCGAATGGTGTTATTATTGCCGTCTTTTCGATATCATCAGGTTTGACCGCAATCGCATGATACGCCCGACGAATATCTAATTTTGAAAAAATTGTCTTACCTGACAGCATGTACGTGAAGTCATGAAGCCATGGGATCGGATAACGGTCGGGTTTTGTTATGGCGTTGAGGCTCCTATAATCGCCGCATGGCCGTAACTCACCGTTTTTCTTAATGACCACATGCAAGGGGCTTGCCCATGGTGATTTAGAGGGGCGGCATATGCCTAATTCTTGCATGACCCTGAATTCTTCCTTGACCTTCTTGTATCGATCAGGCGGCAGCCTCCGTGCACGTGCGTGCACGGGGGGACCCTCGGTCTCTATATGGTGGTAAATAGCATGGTTAAGATTTTCTTTATAACAGCTAGGCTTGGTAATATTTGGAAAACGAGACAACAGTTTGGATGATGGTACATTGGATGATGGTCATCTATAGTTTTTACTATATGTGTTTCATCAAAGTTTACGATAGACGCTACAGTACATAAATTAGATGACTTGTCGACCAATTTTCGAGCCTTTATGTCTAAGAAAGAAGAAAGAAAGAAAAAGCGTTTATTTGCGCCAAGCATGACGCATACCAAAAAAATTAAAATTAAATAAAACAAAATTACAATTTTATAACAGTTGGGAAGATATGCGTCACATTCGCGCAAAACGGCCATCGCTCAGCATGATGCTAGGACCCGTGTGCGAGACAGAGCCACAGCGCTGGTTTTCAGCGACAGCCGGCGTTGATTATGACGTCGATCGGAGCAGCATAAACAGTAATTAAACGGGACAAATAAACAGAAAAATAAAGTCATAAGGGTAAAATATAATAAATAAGACGGTAAAGAGATGGCAAGTCTATTGTGCAGACGCTGGAATGGGGCCGACTAACAGTGGCGCGCACAACTCTAAAAAATAGCTATGTTATCTGTGCGCACCAAAGACAACAAAAACTAAAAACCAATAATCCATGCAATGCGCACGCCCACAATATGGCTGCTAAACGAAGGAATGCGTAATTAACATTATTATGCAATAATGTTCTTGACTTGCGCAATACACGTAATATTGTTTCCGCTATCACAGAGTAAGAGTATATTGTATTTAAAGTGAGTTTTGTTATGTGTTCAGTGTTGTTAGATTGTGTGTTGGATAGTGTTATTTGTGAGTCATTTTGGTGTGTATTATGTGATAGGGGCGTAAATAACTATGTTCATAGATGACAAACACGCTCAGAAGAGAACCCAAACCGAGCAAAAGGGAAATATCGTTATTAAGTCAAGTAGTACCTAACGAGGATCCTCTGCTAATAAGTTTAAACTATCATGGATGTGTAGGTTAGTAATTATTTTATTAATCATATTGGATCATCATAAGTGAACAATTGAAATTGCAAACGTATAAATAAAAGATTAAAATAGTGTAAATAAGTTAATGTAGTTATTGTTTATTTATGTCAGATCAATTCAAATAAATTAAAATAAATTTCTAACAAATTAAAATACCCTAAGAAATCGGCTCCCAAAATTGGTTGTTTAACATCGGCTACAATAAAGTTCCATCGGAATGTACGCCGTAACTTAAAATCTAATAATAAAGATATGGTACCGTACGTTTTTATGACACTTCCGTTTGCCGCGTAGAGTTTATAATCTTCGCACTCATTCATGTTAGCCTTCTTGTTTAGGGGGCAAACGGAGACGTTCGCACCTGTGTCCACCAAGAAGCGTAGGCTACTTTTGGAGTCAGTCACGCTAAGGCGGTATGATCCGGATATAGTGCATACATCCGCCGCTGGCTGCACCCGGTTTAGTTTTCCTGCGTTTTGCCCTTCCACGTGCACGGACTGGCACATTTGTGAGCGCGTTCCTTAAAATTGTAATGGTAGTAGCATAGACCATTGTTGCCAGCAGCGTCTGCTCGTTGTGTAGTGCGCGACCTCCAGTTCGACTTTCCTCTTCTAGCATATCCACCTCGTCCATTGGCATACCTTTGTTGTTGTGAATCCTGGAACCTTTCGAATTGTGCCGTGAGTTTGGCTATTTGCTCGCCTACATCTGCTGACGTCGACGGCGCTGCTACTTCAAGCACCTCCTTTGATCGTATGCTTTCCAAAATTTTGTCGGCCGCCCGCGCGTTATCTTCCAGATCTTTCACTCCAGTGACTGCCAGAAGTCCTTTCACTGATGCGGGAAGTTGCCTCGCCCTCAACTTTGCCACGAGATAGATCGCGCATGCGCCTTAGCAATTGTGTTGGTTTGCTGTCGTTTAACTCAAAGTTCAGCAACTTCTCGAACAGCTGGTTGTCACTGTCTTCATATGCGGCGATGAGACGTGTCTTGATGGCGTTAAACTTTCCGGTCTCCGGAGGATCGCGTAGGATATCGCTCACTTGTTCAAGGACATTCTTGTCAAGTCTGCCAACAACCATATTAAATTTTGCCTCATCGCTAAGTTTTTGTGGCGCGAGGATTGCTTCTGTCTGAGCAAACCATAGTGTCGGTTTATCACACCAGAAATCCGACAGCCGGTTGCCGACCGCTATGGCTGCTATCTCCTTATCGTGCGACTGCTCCCCCTGCGCCGGGTGTGCCGACACTTGTACCGGATACATTTATATAATGAAAAGGTCGCACTCTTTACAACACTGCAAAAGTTCACAACGGTTCTAGGGGTCACCACTGTGGAGTAGGCTCTGTTTAGTGTGCTATGAAATCAAACAACTGTTCACCGTATAACGTATATTATATGTGTCACTGATAATGGGATACACAACAGTTCCGAACCGCGGTACAGAGCCTACTGGCTCAGGCTACCAATGCAATGTGCAACGTATGCACGTTGCGTCCCTTACAGATTTATTCTGTTACCTTCCTCTTTAATGTTTCCCGCCTTTTTTGTGTAATTTTAACATCCACTGCCAACTTCATGATTGTCATTTTCTGTGTATAAAAACCGATGTAATGCGAATTTAAGATAATTCTTAAATTTTTGGCTGTTCGTGAAAAAAACACCTCGGACTCAAGTAAAGTATTTCTTTGTTGTTACTTATAACCTTGAACTATTGCATTTTACTGTTTGTGTGGATATATTGCTGAAAATTATGTGTGATTTTGACAACGACTGGCGTTCATACGCCGACATATACCTACCTACCTAATATGAACCTTCGAACATATGCAACAACTTTCTGAAGTTTTCGATACGATGAGAAATTATCAAGAAGAAAGAAAGAAACCAAAAAAAAACATTTATTTGCTTATAATGTAGGTATACGTATAGGCTGGAAAATTTGTGTATTTATATAATTATCCTGATCACTTATTATTGACGTGTGTGCTTTCATCTCAGGTAATTTATCTTGCTTTGAATTATTTAACACGGGCCAATAGCTTTCATTTTTATGTAAAAAGCTGGGACCGGACCACCACAAGTCCATATTCAGTAAATTTTTTGCATCCACTCCCCTAGAAATTAAATCTGCTGGGTTCATGTTAGTAGGAACGTAACGCCAAGAACATGATTTAGTTAACTCACGTATTTCACAGACACGGTTAGCTACAAATATTTTTAATTTTGTAGGGTCACTATTTATCCAACTTAGAAATACACTGGAATCGCTCCAGTGGGCTATATCCGGCTGGTACCGGAGAGCATCTGTAACAGATTTACAAAGCTTAGCGGATAATAGTGCAGCGCATAGTTCGAGGCGTGGTACTGTGGTAGATTTTAAAGGTGACCCTTGACTTGGCACGTAACAGTTTGACAGTACTTTCCCCATCACAACTTACTGATTTTAAGTAAATACATGCACCAAATGCACTTTGAGTCGCATCACAGAACGAGTGTAACTCTTTAAATTAAGATTTGTCACATAGAACTAATCTGGGAATTTGAAATTTATTTAACTACGTCAAATTATCAGTAAATCTTATCCAATCGTCACTCAAACTTTTTGTAACTGGTTCGTCCCAATCTAATTTTGCTGCCACATTTTTTGCAATATAATTTTAGGCTGAATTATCACGGGACTTAGAATACCTAACGGGTCATTTGACCCGTTAGGTATTAAAACTAAAAATAGGTGAAAAGGTAGGTAAGGTACGTTAATTAGGTATTAAATGAATTAGACATAACAAATCGCTTCGTGATGGTTGCATCCTGGTCAAGCACAATATTTTTGAACAACTGATAGCTAAATTGTCTTCATGATTTGTATTCAAATTTTCAAAAATGGATGCATTGTTACTTTTATTTATTTTTACATTTATTGCTTCGAAAACGCTTTTTTGTATAAAACGTAATGCCTGCTCATCATTCGCACCAGAGGTGAGGTCATGGACGTAAAAATCTTATTGGATTATATTTTTAATATGTTCGTAAGTTTGTTCCTCACCAAGCTACCAAAGGCAACGTGTGCTAAGGAAACTGGCACTTGCGGTACCATAAGTGAGTGTATTTAACTCATAAGTTTTGACGGGTTGTGACTTGTCTTCTCGGCATAGAATACGTTGTAAACTACGATCCTCTATGTTTACTAGGACCTGACGGTACATCTTTTCAATGTCCCCAGTTAATAGAAACTTGTTTTGTCTGGCACGTATTAATATAGCAAAAAGAGAACCTTGTAGGGTCGGACCTACCATTAGGATGTCATTTAATGTATAACTTCTTGACGTAGAAGCTGCAGACCCATCAAAAACTACACGTAATTTAGTTTATTCACTTTCTTGTTTTAGAACCGCGTGGTGACATAAATAATAAATTATGCCTCGCTCGTCTTTTACTAACGAGCAATGCCCTAATTCAGCGTATTCGTTAAGAAATTTTGAATATTCTAATTTTAGCAATGGATTCTTCCTAAACCGCTTTTCTAAATAACATAATCGTTTTTTAGCAATTTTATAAGTGTCACCCAGGCAGTCTGGAGTGTCTTGAAGTGGCAGCTTTACACAAAACCTACCAGTTATTTCTCTACGTGTGTGAGTGACAAAATGAGATTCGCAAGCCATTTCACTTTCACTCATTATATATATTTACACACATTATATATACATTACATTATATATACGTTTTGCGGGAACCTCTTCTAATTCCCACAATTTGGCAATTGAGCTTTCAATATCACTCTGGTTTGATACGGCATGTACGGTTGCTTGATTACAATAAGTAACTTCATTGGCAACGGTGGAATATATAGGGCCAGATATTATCCAGCCTAGATGTGTATTTCTTAAGTTTGTATTATGTGGAGCAAGGGAACGTTGCTCGTTGCCCAATATGTCCCAAAACAAATCGGAGCCTATCAAGACGTCTACGGATGCTGGCTGATTAAATGTCAGCTAACACAATGCCTTTAGGTAAGTATTAATATTAACCGGGTATTTTGGTATTAAACCGGTTAATTCTTTTAAAACAAGACATGAACAATTTGCATTGAAATAGTATTAAACCAGCTAATTTTAATATTGCAACTTTCGGCGATATGAGAAGAAACTGTATTGCCAATTCCAAATTGCAAGCATTCCAAATTGACTCGGTAAAGGTCATAACCTTTACCGAGTCAATTTGGAATGCTTTTAATGTTTTATCCTTTAATTCTTTAAAAATAAAGGAGAACTGGCTACCGCAGTCTAGAAGCGCTCGAACCTTCGCCTTTTGTTGGGTCAATTGATTAAAGACTTCTATTATAGCCGTTGACAAAAGAATTTGGCTTGAATTTCGTTTTGAAAAACTAGTTTAGGGTTCACTTTTCCCTTCCAGGGAATATAAATGAAATACTTCTGAGTCGAAATAGTATACTATAATGTCCATTAACACATTTGATTACAAAGGGGGCGTATTATCACACATGTTCCCTAATGCCTCGCTAGTGCACGACTGGACACCGTAGAGCTATCGCTTACATACATTTTATTGTGTCATCACTGTGGAATGCGTAGCGTTCCTACAATATTCCCCTTCTTAAAAAAAATTTTTTTATTAAAAAAAAAAAAAATTATACACGTCGTAAGTCATGGTTACCCTATCATTACTTTATAATTATACAGTATGTCGATAATGTTACACCGATGCACGCTGTTGCTACTGAATGTGCTGACACTGATTTTCTGTGACACATGTGATACATTGTTATTACTTTGTCGACCTACATCATACTTCGCTAGTTATAAGTTTACAGTGTTATGCACTGACTTATTATAATAGATACTTGTTATGAAATGAATACATTAACGTGTTTATAATTATTACAGTTGTCCATTAGTTGTTCCAGGAAACATTTGAATTGATAATATCACTTAATTTTATTCTTATTATCTAATTTCACATACTATAACTAATACATTGCTGGCGCTACCGTTGTTGCGACTGGCGTAGCCTGGGCGGTTGCCTGTCCGACCGTCCCAACGCGACCTTCCTCGAGTTGAGACACGAGATGATCAACAAATTTTCCATGCACGTGTCTGCCACACTTTTTCAGAAACACATAGAGACATACACTTGTAACTATTGCGATCAGCGCAAAAACGAGTACACCGTACATTTCGATTTTTCTCTCCATTTCCGTTCTAGCAGTGTTGTCCGAACCCGTCTGTGCTACTATAACTTGCTCGTTCTTCGATTGTGGGTTTCCCATGTCTATAAAAATGGCCATTCGCTAGTGACTAAATGCTATCTTTCCGAGGCCATGTAAATCAATTTTATTGTAGTGCTATTAATATTAATCGCACTTATATATTGTTATTACTCTCTTTTGCTGACTAATTATAAATTGAACCGCACAGTCGGCTTAACCACCCGTCCACTACGTGTGGTGCGAGTCATTAACTTGTTGCTATTTTCGTGCAAGTTGCCTTGTTCGTTATTATCTAATTTGGGTACAATACTGTATCTACTTATGTTGCTATCTAGATCCTCATCATTTACCTTAGCAGATTCCTTTAAAACATAGGCAGGCTTTAACCGATCTATTGAGACACTTAACTCTCTATTACTTAATTGTACCTTAAAAACCTTTGTATTTCTGCTTATGACGCGGTAGGGGCCATCATACGTAGGGGTTAAAGGTTTTTTAATCTTATCGTTCCTTATAAATACGTGTGAGCATGTCCCTAGATCCTTATATACGAATAATTTACGTGAATCGCTATCTGCTCTTGGCTTGGGCCTTAAGCTATGAACTGTTTCTCGCAATTTTTCAACGTATGTATAGTGACTAATATGTTTAATATCTGTGTCATTGTAAAAATCGCCCGGTAAGCGTAACGGCTGGCCTAGTACTAACTCTGCGGCGCTAAAGCCGGTTTCACACCTGCCCGCTGCCCTAAGACCGAATAAAACTGTTGGCAGCTCGTCATCCCAAGATGTTCTATCCGTCATTCGACATGTCAAAGCTACCTTAAGCGCGCGGTGCCACCTCTCTATCTTTCCATTACCCTGTGGGTGGTACGGTGTGGTTCGTATTCTCTCAACTCCTAACAATTTAAGTAAGTTGGTAAACAATTCGCTTTCGAATTGTCTACCCTGATCAGTGGTCAGTCTAGACGGGCATCCGAACCTGCAAATCCAGTTTTCGTAAACTGCTTTTGCCACCGTTTCTGCAGTAATGTCTGCAATAGGTATTGCTTCTGGCCAGTTTGTGAACCTATCAATAATAGTAACACAATATTTGTTACCTCTCTGTGTCGTTTGTAGAGGGCCTACGATGTCGGCGTGTATGTGTTGAAACCTCTCGCTCGGTGTAAACTCGCCCAAACCTGAAATCACATGTCGATTCACTTTAGTTTTTTGGCACTTTATACAACTTTTTGTCCACGTTCTAATATCTTTTTTAATTCCAGGCCAAAAAAATCTAGAAGTTACCATTTTTACTGTTACCCTAGTACCTGGATGGCTTATATCATGTATTGATTCAAATACTAATTTTCTGAAACTTTCTGGTACATATGGCCTGATATTATTTGTTGATGTTTCACAATATATACTTCTGTTTACGTAAGGTAACTTAACTCGTTTCAACTGTATTCTTGTCCCTTCATTGCTATTTAGCAAATCGGTAATATGATTATCCTCATCCTGTTTCGTCGCTAATTCCTCGTAATCAATTTTGTTTGGACACACTATAGTCTCAACACGTGATAAAGCGTCCGCTACTGCGTTTTCGCTACCGCTTATGTGTTGAATGTTGTTGGTATACTCACTTATATAAATTAACTGTCTAATACGTCTGGATGTTTCCTTTTCTGAATTTATTTTTGTTAATGCATGTACCAGAGGTTTATGGTCTGTGAACACCGTTAACTCTCTTCCTTCAATGAGATTCTTAAAATGCATAATAGACATATAAATAGCGAGTAATTCTCTGTCGTACGTGGAATATTTCTGTTGCGTTTCAGATATTTTTTTTGAAAAAAAATCCCAATGGTTGCCAAATGCCTTTAATTTTTTGTTGCAAAACGGCACCTATACATGTATCGGATGCATCTGTCATTAATGACAGTGGAACACCAGTAACCGGGTGCGCGAGTGTTACGGCGCTTTGTAGGCTCTCCTTACACTGCGCGAATGCTGTTTCAGAGTCCTTGTCCCACTTTATGACTGACTTATCCTTTTTCTTTGAATTATGTAGAAACTTATTCAAATGTGAATTATATTCGGCTGCCTTAGGTAGGTGTGCCCTATAAAAATTTATCATCCCTAGAAATCTTCTCAATCTTTCCACAGTTTCCGGTCTTGGATAGTCTATAATAGCCTTTATCTTGTCAGATAAGGGACTGATTCCGTTTTGTGTTACTTTATACCCTAGAAAATCTATTTCTTTTTCGCCGAATCGGCACTTATTACTGTTTATCGTGATGCCTATTTTTGCCATGCGCTCGAATATTTGCTTTAAATGTTGCCTATGACTAAGCTCATTTTCTGACGCTATTATGACGTCATCAATGTAGCAAAATAAAGAACTGATTACCTTTTCTTTTTCGTCTGTCAAATTTTCTAGTCCCTGCAATACGGTATGGTCCATAAACCTTTGGAAGGATTGTGCGGCGTTTCTTAACCCGAACGTCATGCGCGTGAACTCGAAAAGCCCAAAAGGTGTAATAATGGCAGTCTTTTCAACGTCTTCCGGGGCTACTTTAATAAAATGGTACGCTCTGTTAATATCTAACCTGGAGAACACTTTTTTCCCTGACAACGCATACGTGAAATCATGCAACCTCGGCACGGGGTACCTGTCGGGTTTTGTTATTGCATTTAATCGCCTATAATCACCACACGGTCGTATTTGCCCGTCCTTTTTCGGAACCACATGCAAAGGGCTCGCCCATTGACTACTCGATGGCTGACATATGCCCATTTCCTGCATTACGCGAAATTCATTTCTCACCTGTTTATATTTGTCCGGTGGTAGGGCCCTGGCGCGCGCATGGACCGGCGGACCCGTGGTCTCGATGTGATGGTAAACTGCGTGGTTGGGCGTATCTTTAAATGACACTGGCCTTGTTATCTCTGAAAACTGCCTCAATAAATCACAATAAGGATTATCCGCACTAATAGTCGTAAGGGACGGTTCCCTGGAACTTATGATGGACCCTACTGCGTATAAATTCGTCACTTGATCTATCAACTTCTTGTTGTATAAATCTACTACTAATCTATGCGTTCTCAAAAAATCAGCGCCTATAATTGGCCTTCTGACATTACATATTATGAATGACCACTTATAACTACGTCTTAAGCCTAAGTTAAGTTCTAACACTACGATACCAGACGTACTTATTTCCGTTCCGTTTGCTGCGAATAATGTGTATGGGCATTTACTGTAACTTTTACCACAAAATTTTGACGCGGGAACCACTGACACATTAGCACCAGTGTCTATCAAAAAATTCATTCCGTTTTTACTGTCTGTGACACAAAGGCGATGGTTTTCATCTAAGCTGGCGCATTCTCCCATCGATCTCGAACGCACCACATTTAGTTTCCCTTGGTTGAGTTTCCATTCCAGTTACACGGCTGTTCGCAACTTCTGGCTGCCTCCCGAAAACGAAAATGATACCTGCATAACCAGTCGGCACTCTGCGGTGTGCGCCTCTGGCCTCGTGATTGTGAACGAGACCTGCTCACACTTCTGTCTCTGCTCCATGGACGATAGCTGCGCCGATCATCACGTCGTTTTATTTCGTTAACCTCTACTCGTAACGCTTTGAGTTCTGCAGACATGTCTCGTATTTCGGTCAGTAATTCTGTGTTCATACTTGTGGCCGTCGGCGGTGAGCATTTTACCTCTGAAATCTCCCCGCTGCGCAAGTTATCCATAATTTTATCTGCCATACCTGCGAGCTCATCCAGTTTGGCTTCACCGTTACAGCTGGCGAGTATAGCACGCACCCATCCGGGTAACCTTGACATCCATAAATTTTTTAGGGTATCTCCTGCCGTAGCTGTGTTCTTGGCTAGCTCACGCATTTTTGCCAGTAATTGTGATGGCCTCTGTTGTCCTAGGTCCATCTCCTTTACCAGTTTATGGAACTGCGCTTCCGCACTCTCCTGGAAAACCTTTAGTAATCTTTTCTTCAACGTCGTGTACCGCTGCTGCTCTGGCGGATCATCTATCAAATCCGCAACCTGACTTAGCTCTTCTTTGCCCAGTTTTGCCAATACTAAATCGTATTTGACATTCTCCCCTTGATGCTGTGGTCCTATTATGGCTTCGAACTGCGCGAACCACATGCGTGGCATATCGGTCCAAAAAGAGGGAATTCTCGCGTTCAAACTGATTCCCGCCATTTCGTGATTGAACTGCTGCTGCATGGCTGCTGGCACAGGATGAACAGGGTTCGCCATGTCTTGATATTTTATGCGTTATGTAATCACAGTCACTTTACCGCGATACTGACCACTTGGTTACACAAATCAGACGTGCCGCGATATAGTTGCAAGGCAATCACGTCGGGGTCACCAATTTAGGGTTCACTTTTCCCTTCCAGGGAATATAAATGAAATACTTCTGAGTCGAAATAGTATACTATAATGTCCATTAACACATTTGATTACAAAGGGGGCGTATTATCACACATGTTCCCTAATGCCTCGCTAGTGCACGACTGGACACCGTAGAGCTATCGCTTACATACATTTTATTGTGTCATCACTGTGGAATGCGTAGCGTTCCTACACTAGCAATGGTTTCGCTTCTATTATTACTCGACTCATCTACCATTGCCAGGTTATTGCTATTAGATGATGCAGCAGGGCAGTTCGAACGAAATAACTGAAAATTATTTATTCCACAGTACAAATGTAATCTATTCAAGCATTTCATTTCTTTGTTATTTGCAAAATAGTCAATTATCACAATTAAAAGATATGAACTAGGTACAGCATTAAAGTACTAAATATATATAATAACCTTGTTGGCAATGTAAAAATGATTTTTACATTGACGACTTAAATACGGGTGCGAATAGTGAAAGTGAATTACAGCATATATATGTGAATGTTAAGAAAATTTTGGATTCAGCATGTAGAAAAATTCGTACTAACTGTTTGCAGGCACTTGATTGTGATGATAGTGTATTCGACCCGGTAGATTTGACTAAAGAATCCAGCGTGCTAGGTTTGAATTATTCTCCAAAACTCGACATCATTCAGTTTCCCTCGAAAGTGGAATTGCCACCGCAAATTGTTACAAAGAAAGTCGTAATAGCTACAATTTGTAAAATATTTGATCCGTTGGGATTAATTTGTGCATGTATTATTAAAACAAAAATATTTTTACAACAATTATGGGTCATTAAATTAAATTGGGACGACCCCATACCACAAAATTTATTAGACAAGTGGTTAAATTTATTTCTAATTTGCACTACATTTCTAATATTAAAATTAGCAGAAATGTTCTTTGCGATAACCCTATGTCAATAGAATTACATTGTTTCGTTGATGCGTCACAGAAAGCATATGCCTCATGTGTATACTTACGGTCAATGAATAACAAAAATGAGGTCACTGTTAGGCTTTTATGCGCCAAGGCACGAGTTGCACCCTTAAAACCTATTACTATACCAAAATTGGAATTACTCGGTACTTTGCTGGGCGCTAGATTATGTGATAAAATTATACAGTCATTACGATTTAATATAACTTACAAAACTATTTGGACAGATTCGACAGTTGTCTTAGGATGGTTAAGAACTGATGTACGAAATCTTAAAATGTTTGTCTGCAATAGGGTTAATGAAATCAACGAGCTAACAAGTGGTTTTGAACCCAGCTGACTTGGCCTCAAGGGGGGTTGAACCCCAGGACCTTTTATCTTCTTCTTTGTGGTGGGAAGGTCCTTCTTTCCTACAGAAGGAACGTTCAGAGTGGCCACAGAATTCTTTCGTAGTTCAAAACTTACCTGAGTTAAAGGTACATTCGTTAATAACTGCAGTAGACAATTCTGATGACGGTAGTTTATTTATAGATTTCAAAAGGTACTCCAGTTTCAATAAATTAAGTAGAACATTTGCGTATGTGTAACGTTTTGTTAACAATTGCAATAAAAACAAACATAAATATTCAGGCCCTATAAGTTCAGATGAAATAAATAATTCAGTGATGTTACTAATAAAAAAAATGCCAATTACAATCGTTTTCATTTGAAATTGGGTTACCCAAGCAAGGAAAACAATTACCACAAAAGAGTAAATTACTACAGTTGACTCCATTTGTAGATTCAAACGATATAGTTCGTGTGGGTGGTCGTTTAGGAAACTCAAATTATAATTTCGATAAGAAGCACCCTATACTATTACATTCAAAACATCATTTTACCAAGTTATTAATGATTGATGAACATATACGTTTGTTCCACGCAGGTCAACAGCTGCTGTTAGCGTCAGTGCGTGATAAATACTGGCCTATTGGTGGAAGATGTTTAGCGCGGCAAGTAGTTAGACAATGTATTGTTTGCGTTCGCCTACGAGCGAATACGATGCAGCCAATAATGGGTCATTTACCTGAAGCGCGTACGAATGCTTGTTTTCCTTTCTACTCGTGTGGAGTTGACTTTGCTGGACCTTTCATGATTAGTAACCGGAAAGGACGTGGTAATCGTATCACTAAATGTTACTTATGTTTATTTGTTTGCCTCAGTACAAAGGCAATACATTTGGAACTGGTGAGTGAACTAAGTACTCAAGCTTTTATTGTATGCCTAAGGCGTTTCATATCACGTAGAGGAAAATGTCATGAGATTTTTTGCGACAACGGCAGGAATTTTGTGGGTGCAAACAATGAACTAGGTAGGTTGCTTAGATCCAGCCGTCAGTCTGTTAGTGATTATGCTACTTCTGAAGGAATAAAATTTGTATTTAGCCCCGCATATTCTCCCCACTTCGGTGGTATATTTGAAGCTGGAATTAAATCAGCAAAATTTCACCTACAACGTGTAGCTGGAAATGCTACTTTGACGTTTGAGGAGCTAGCAACGCTATTTGCGCAAATCGAAGCTATCCTTAATTCACGTCCGCTGACTCCTCTCTCGTCCAATGTTACTGATCCTTCTCCTCTGACCCCAGGCCACTTCTTAATTGGGAGACCACTTACGTCTATTCCGACGAAGCCCATCACTGCTACTAGACCAAACAGATACGAGCTTATTGAGAAAATAAGGCAGCACTTCTGGGAGCGATGGCGCCTCGAGTACATCTCCGAGTTGCAGCAGCGCACCAAATGGCGCACCGAGCAACAAGGCCTCGCCTGCGGGGACGTGGTAGTACTGAAGGAGGACAACTTACCGCCATTACAATGGCGGATGGGGCGTGTGTGTCGCCTCTTCCCGGGGGCCGATGGCGTCAGTAGGGTGGCTGACGTCACTACTTCGAAGGGCATTATACGAAGGGCTCTCAATAAACTATGTCTTCTGCCCACTTCAGAATCGAAAGATGACAACAAACCAGAGGGAGTCGTCTCCAGGCTCCGGACCTCGTCTACTTCTTGAAAGCTAAAGCTTTCAACGCGTCGGAGGATGTTCACGCATCTAACGTGTGGACAACAGCGGCGGGAGACGCGGCGGGCGGGGGACGCACACAGCTGATCGGGCGCATCGCCGCCGCACCCCGGGCGGCTCGCCACAGATTCGGTCAGCGACGGACGTGTCGTGCGCTCACACAAATATTATATTTTGTAAATCGATCTGTATTAAAGTAATTATTTATCTAAAGCGAGTCGTTCATCATTTAAATCCTCAACAGCATGTATTTACTTAAAATCAGTAAGTTGTGATGGGGAAAGTACTGTCAAACTGTTACGTGCCAAGTCAAGGGTCACCTTTAAAATCTACCACAGTACCACGCCTCGAACTATGCGCTGCACTATTATCCGCTAAGCTTTTTAAATCTGTTACAGATGCTCTCCGGTACCAGCCGGATATAGTCCACTGGACCGATTCCAGTGCAGTTCTAAGTTGGATAAATAGTGACCCTACAAAATTAAAAATGTTTGTAGCTAACCGTATCTGTGAAATACGTTAGTTAACTAAATCATGTTCTTGGCGTTACGTTCCTACTAACATGAACCCAGCAGATTTAATTTCTAGGGGAGTGTGGACTTGTGGTGGTCCGGTCCCAGCTTTTTACATAAAAATGAAAGCTATTGGCCCGTGTTAAATAACACTAGTTTACAAGGTTTTTGTCCTGGAACGGAAAAGTGTTTATTCTTAATTGATGAGGTGCTGCAAGTTTAGAAAAAAATATTTAAAAATTCCAACACGTCACATTTCGAAATACTCCCCATATATTTTTGCAAAGATAACGAGACTAAAAATGAATTAGTGTCGACGTTTTTGATATTTTTGAATAATCCAAATGCTTTTTTTAGCACCTTTGAAATATTAAAAAAGCAGCTTGGACATCCGCACGTGTAATTTAACCCTTGGTTTTATGATTAAAGCCAAATGCTTTTAGCGATAGGAGTAACAATCAGTTTCGTGGTTGCATTGTGAGTCTTTATCATTTGCTAGCAATTTCAACAATCTATTTAAACTTGAATTCCAGCAGCTTAGCGTTCTTCTACATTTTTCAATAAACACTTGAGAAACCCACTTTTATCCCGATGAGAGACCGGAATTTTCAAGTAATAAAAGATAGGCATATTTGAGGGTTTTCTTTATAGAATATTCTTTCTTAGATACAATAAGTTCACCAAAAACAGCCAGAATGTACTCTAACCAACCTTTTTGACCTTTTGAAAACAAACATTTATCAAAATGAAGACTAGCTATTTCGAAACAAACTTGTGGGTAGTCGAAACTAAAAGGGGTCGATATCTTCCATCTGTGACGTGATAAAAATTAAAAATGTACATGTTTGCATTGAGTTATTGCAGCTAATTAAAAAAATATGTAATTTACTGCAAGGACATTTTTTTTAATTTTTTTTGTAAACTAGTGTAATTCAAAGCAAGATAAATTACCTGAGATGAAAGCACACACGTCAATAATATGTGATCAGGATAATTATATAAATACACAAATTTTCCAGCCTATACGTATACCTATATTATAAGCAAATAGTTTTTTTTTGGTTTCTTTCTTTCTTCTTGATAATTTCTCATCGTATCGAAAACTTCAGAAAGTTGTTGCATATGTTCGAATGTTCATATTAGGTAGGTAGGTATATGTCGGCGTATGAACGCCAGTCGTTGTCAAAATCACACATAATTTAAAATGCAATAGTTCAAGGTTATAAGTAACAACAAAGAAATACTTTACTTGAGTCCGAGGTGTTTTTTTCACGAACAGCCAAAAATTTAAGAATTATCTTAAATTCGCATTACATCGGTTTTTATACACAGAAAATGACAATCATGAAGTTGGCAGTGGATGTTAAAATTACACAAAAAAGGCGGGAAACATTAAAGAGGAAGGTAACAGAATAAATCTTTATAATTTTAACTCAGACATAAGTAAAACGGAAACTGTCAAGTAAATTCTCATTTAAATATAACTGGATGCTAAATGAAATAAAAATTGTACCTATTAAATTTAAACCTTATTAAAATCCAACAGAACTTACAATATTTCTTTAAAGAATAACAGAGTATTGCAATATTTAAAATAAATAAAAAAGGAAGTTATCAAGTTAAATACTTATATAGAAACCAAACAGGATGTTACAATATTTTTTAAATGAGACGGAATCGCTAACATTAATCCAATTCAACATGAAAGTCAAATTCAATCAAGATCAACTCTTGGACCGTGGGGTCCGAGTGCTCATGCCTTATTTAAAGATCTTTCTAAACGCTTAGTTGACACTTCGCGTGACTCAAGGGCTGGCTTTTACCTCGGACAGAGGATAAGCATTGCCATACAACGTGGCAATGCCGCCAGTCTTTTGGGCTCACTTCCAATGGACAGCGATGCGGACGAATTTTTTGACGCCTTAATTTAGTTAGGATTTCTTTTTATTTTAAGTGTATATATTTTGTTTTATTTTAAGTTTTTTCTTGTTGTATTAGGGGTTTTAAAGATAGAATAAATACAAGATAATCATTAAAACAAGCAAAACCATACCAAATAATGGTTTGGCGCCCATATATACTTTCACCAGAAGAGTTATTGGAGTCATTTCATTCGCTGTGTCGTATCGCCCAGCGTGAATCATTTTCTATAGAATACGAATTGCTTACAAAAGGTAAGCAAATACCGACTAGAAGTAAAATTTTATCGTTGTCTCCGTTTATAGATAACGATAACTTGATTCGCGTCGCTGACCGCATAGATGCGTCTACATCGTAACATGTAATTATGAAATAAGACATCCAGTACTCCTACACGCCTCTCATAGATTAACAAAAGTATACTTTACAAATGAGCACTTGGTCCACCACCTACATGCAGGTCCGAATTCGTTGCTTGCAACAATTAGGCAAACAGTCTGGCCTGTAAATGGCAGGCATTTTGCTAGGCGCACAGTCAGCAACTGCGTGCGATGCCGACGATTTAGTGGCAAAATGTTATGCCCAAAAATGGGTAACTTACCACCTCAGCGCGTGAATCCGGATTTTCCATTTTTGTCCGTTGGTTAGACTTCGCTAGCCCCTTTTTTATTTTAAATCGTATAGGCCGTGGAAGTTGCGTTATAAAATGTTATATGTGCATTTTTATTGTTTATTAATGTTTTTTTTTTTACAATTTATAGGCGCGCGTTTGACCACTATCTCACCTGATGGTAAGCGATAATGTGGTCGAAGATGGAGCACGTTTGCCTAGAAGTAACCTATTCACTCTTGAATTAAAGACTCCCAGGTTGTAGCTATCAGGAAACACAGACTCCGGCAGGGAATTCCACTCCTTAGCTGTACGCACTATAAATGTGTTCCCAAAACATTTAGTGCGTGTGGGTGTGCATGTACCGGTGGCGCATCGCCGTTCGTCTTGGGGTCCGATGATGGAACGGGCTTGGCGGAATTAAATTATGCAATTCCGACGCACATTCCCCAAAATGCAACCGGTAGAAAACCGACAGGCTAGCGACTCGTCGTCGATGCTCAAGACTTTGGAGCTTCGTCGCGACGAGCCTGTCATTACCGATGATCCTCTTGGCTCGTTTCTCGATTGACTCCAGGGCATCAAGCTGGTATCTGGCAGATCCGTCCCAAAGATGAGAGCAGTACTCCATACACGATCGAACTTGCGCTTGATAGAGCCTGAGCAGCTGTTACGGCGTGAAGTACCGTCTCACCTTTACTAGGATCCCCAACTTCTTTGCAGCCACTTGAGCTTTTGCCTCTATGAAAGGGCCAAAATTGAGGGTAGATGTTAGTGTAACACCAAGAAGCTCAAGTTGGTCGGTTATCGGCACAGTTGCACCTCGGAAAGATGGAGCTGGGTGGAATTGGCTCCTTTTAGCGGAAAAAAGACACGCTTAGCAGCATTGAACTTGACCAGATTGGCATCGCCCCACTCAGAGACAGCCTGTAAGGACACGTTCAAGCGCTTAACCATAGCCTCCCGGAGAGACCAGATCCGCAACCCACCAGCTCGTGCGTCGGACATGTATCTCTCAGCAACAGTGCTGTCGTCTGCATACCCAAAGATACCGGGTTTTAGCAGATCATTAATATGCATCAAGAACAGTGTTGCCGAAAGCACCGACCCCTGAGGAACCCCGGCATTAATATCTAGCAGTCCAGACGAGCAGCCATCTATAACCACTCGGATAGACCGATCCCTCAGGAAATCCGCGATCCAATCACACAATCCGGCGGGCAGACCGAAGGTAGAAAGCTTACTAATAAGGCTATCGTGCCAGACCCTGTCAAAGGCCTTCGAGATGTCAAGGGAGACGGCTAGTGCCTCCCCGTGCTTCTCTATGGCCTCACTCCAGATGTGAATGGCATACGCAAGAAGATCCCCAGTAGACCGATTTCGGCGGAACCCGTATTGTCGGTCACTAAGGACATCATTTGCTTCTAGGTATGCCAGGAGCTTATGATTCAGCACGCGTTCCATACTCTTACAGAGTATGGACGTTACCGAGATAGGTCTATAATTTGACGGGTCAGCTCGACTACCTTTCTTGGGCACGGGCTGCACGTTAGCTTGCTTCCAAGCCTTCGGCACTTTTCCAGTCTCAAACGAAAGGCGAAATAGGCGTGTCAAGATCGGAGACAACTCAGGCGCACAAGTCTTCAGAACAATTGCCGGTATCCCGTCGGGGCCACTAGCATTATTCACGTCTAGGTTAAGCAGTACCCTACGGACGTCCTTCTGATGAATGCGAATGTTCGACATACTCGATTCGCATCCAGCAGGAGAAGCAGGGGGCATCGCGCCACCAGGATCCAGACGTGAAGATTTCGCAAACAAAGAAGCAAACAAGTTTGCTTTCTCCTAAGCGGAGTGGGCCAGCGTCCCGTCGGGTCTCAGCAGTGGTGGTAGTGAGGGGCGGCAGAAGTTCGATTCGACCAACTTAGCCAGGGACCAAAAAGCCTTACTACCCGCTGGGTATGAAGAAAGTTTGTTCCCTATTCGGCCAATGTGGTCAAACCGAGCCCTCCACAACACCTTCTTGCAGGACTTGGCAGCCCTGTTAAAGGCTCTCTTCTTCCGACTCACGTCATTTGCTTTGCGCGAACGAGCATCGACCCATGCTAGGTACGCCGAGTGCTTAAGCGCATCAGCGCGATTGCACTCGGCACCAAACCATGGACGAGCTTCGCCAGACATGGTTACATCAGAGAACGGAATGTAGTACTCCATTCCCCTCCGCAGCACATCCGTCACGGCGTCCGCACACGACGAAGCGTCAGTTGAAGAAAAGCAAGTAGGCTGCCAAGGATAACATGCGAAGAAAGATCGCATGCTATCCCAATCTGCTGACCTGTATCGCCATACCCGCCGGGTGCCTCTCAGGCTGGGATCGGGCGGCGAGTAGACGGACACAGACTTCACCAGACAGTGGTCCGAACTACCTAGTGGTGAAGAAATCGTCACCGAGTAGCGGTCTGGATCTGTTGTCAGCAAAAGGTCCAAGCAATTGGCTGTGTGCGAATCAACATCCGGCACCCTCGTTGCCCCCTGGACCAGCTGGGTAAGATTTAACGCTAGCGCTAGCTTTCGCGTCTCTCGTCCAGCATGGTCTGTGCACTGGTATGGGAAGAGCCACTCCTGATGGTGGGCGTTGAAGTCCCCCAGTAACACCAATTGGGCAGAAGGGTACCGCTGCTGAGCCGCATCCGCCGCCTCACTCAGGTGCTGTGTGAGCCCAGTTGTCTCCAAATCACCGCTGTGCGAACGATAGACACAGGCGTAAACAATTTTGTCAAGGCCTGTGTCCACTAAAACCCACAGCGTTGAGAACCTGGAGTCTTCAAGGTTGCGGAGACGCCGATAGCAGATGTCGTCCCGGGCGTACATACATACGCCCGCGCGTGTTCTAAAGTGGTGCTCCAGGGTAAAACCTGGGTATGACAGGTATGACACGTCTGACGGACATCCGATCTGCGTCTCCGACAGAAACAAGAGCGCTGGTTTCTCAGTCTCGAGGTGGTAGTGGACTGCGGCGAGATTTGGGTGCAGACCTCGAATGTTGGAGAGGTGCACTTTGTGCGAGAGGGCGTGCTGCCGCTGTACAGCTTTTCTCTTTATGTTCCTAGTCATGATTTGAGTGAATAAGGTAGAGGAGAAGGAAGTGAAATGAGGTTCCATGCGGCTAACCTTCAGGCACGCTCTGACAGGACGACATCATTGGGGGACTAGCCTGGAGACTGCGGGGACGCCCAAGCCCCCCGGGAATGTCCATCGGGGCCTCTCGCCTGGTCGCCAACCAGCACGATGGTGCATTCCGGGATTTTTCGACAGTTTTTTTTTTTTTTTTTTTTTTTTTTTTTTAAGGATGGGAAATCATCAAATGACTCCTCCCGCTCTGGGTGAAGCAGAAGGGAGTGTCAGACTCTTACTGACTAAAACCCATCCGTGTTCCTCCTAATGCCCTTTGCGTTCCAGGGCCGCGGCGACTCTCTCGAACAAATCCCGCAACCCCGGCAGGCACTGGCCCTAGCGGGCCCCGTCTTTTATGCTGACAGCTCCTTGAGGCGCGCGTGAAACACAGCGCGCCGTCGACCCGGGCCTGGTTCTGATCAGACGGCGAGTCACCCAATGCTCGCCGTCCGCAGGCCCGCGCCTACGGTGGCCGAGAATCGCCCTGCGACTCCCGACGCCCGGGGCGTCTTCTTCTGTTGCGGCGGCTGGGGCGTGAGGTTTCCCTCTCTCTCACGCGTTCGGCCTCCTCCTTTGCTAGCATTACTGCTTCGCAGAAGGAGGTGATCGCTTCCCATGCCTCCTCGCTGCGGACCATGGATTGGACAAGGGCCGAACGCGAGAGGTCGCCGCCGCCAATCGCCTCGACGAGGACGCGGCGGTGTTCCGCCCAAGCAGGGCAGACCTCCACCGTATGCTCCACCGTGTCCTCCGGGCGATCCTCACAGTGTTGACACCCGGGCGTAACCTCCCGCCGAATTCGAAACAGGTACCTCCCAAAACAGCCGTGCCCGGTGAGTACCTGCGTCAGGCGGAAGGTGAGGACGCCGTGGCGCCGCTCTAGCCACTCCTCAAAGAGGGGACTTATCGCCGCAATTGTGGCGTGCCCAGCGCTGGGTTGCGACAGTCGTTGTCTCCATACTGCCATGAGATCCTGCCGGAGCTCTGTCCGCCGTGCTGCGATTTGCCGCGGCAGAGGAGTCTCGCCCCGGCGTAGCGCCTCCACGCGCCATTCGTAAATGAGCGCGAGGGCTCTCGCCTCTAGATCCCATGGCGGCAGTCCGGCAAGGAGGCTCGCCGCCTCGCCAGAGACCGTGCGGTATCCCCGAGTCAGCCGGATGGCCATGACCCTCTGGGACGCATTGAGGTAACGGGCAGGTCGCTTCCTCAAAGCAGGCGCCCACACCGGCGCCCCATAAAGGGCCATGGACCGCACGACCCCCGCGTAAAGCCTCCGGCAGGAGGCGTTTGGACCCCCTAGATTGGGCAGAAGCCGCTTGAAGACAGCCCCGGCTCGCCCCAGTCTGGGAGCCAAACGTCGGAAATGCTCGACGAAGTTCCACCGGCTGTCAAGGACGAGACCCAGGTACGTCATCGTCGATCCGACGCCGATGTGAACCCCTCCTACCGTTATTTGGGATCCCGATGGTGGTCTGTTCCGAGAGCCATGAAAACACATGGCTTCGGATTTGTGCAGGGCCACCTCGAGACCCAGCTGCCGGATCCTCTCAACGACTATCGCAACCCCGCGTGTCATAGCGTCGGCCGCCGCCTGGTGCGATCCCCCTTGCGCCAGGACCAGCGTGTCGTCAGCGTAGCAGACCACGCTGACGCCGCTAGGGAGGTCGGCGCGCAGCACCCAGTCGTAGCCGATGTCCCACAGGAGCGGCCCCAGAACCGAACCCTGTGGAACACCGCACGACATCTCTCGCCGGTTCCACTCCCCCAGGTGACCGGGGTAGATGACGGCTCTGTCCGTCAAGTAAGCCTCGACTACGCGGCGGAGGTAGGTCGGCATCCGGTGATACCGAAGTGCCTCCCTGATGCAACTCCAGGGCAGGGTGTTGAAGGCATTGGCGATGTCTAGAGACACCGCCAAGACGACCCCGCCCCGAGAAACCGCGTCCCCCGTCGAGAGGGCTCTCACGCGCATGATGGCGTCCACCGTCGAGCGGCCCGTGCGGAAACCAAACTGGTTCTCCGCCAGATCCGGCCCCACCCTCACAAGGTGCTCGACGAGGCGGTTTGCAATTACTCTTTCAAAGAGCTTGCCCACCTCATCGAGCAGCACGATGGGCCGGTATGCGGACGGAGAGTCCGCAGGGCGCCCTGGCTTCTTAATGAGGACCAGTTTCCCCGTCTTCCAACGAAGTGGGAACTGGCCCCTCTCCAAGCATGCGCTTAGGAACCCTCTTAGTCGAGGCCCGAGAGCCTCCAAGGCCAGGACCCAGGCTTTCCCAGGTAAGCCGTCGGGTCCTGGGGCGGTATTTTTGGCTTTCAGCCTGTTAACCGCCACTCTCAGGTCTACCTCAGTCACCTCAGGAGCATCGTCATCGTCGTCATCGGTGTAGTCCGCATCGGGCATCGCAGGCGGCGGAGCCATAGGCGGGGGAGTATGCTCCCCTCGCGAGGGGAACAGAGCGCTCACCACGTCCTCCACCAGCTGGGGCCGGAGACTCTGCGTCAACGGGGGGGCCCAGGTGCGGAGCTTATTCCGCACCATTTTGTAGGGTCTTCCCCACGGGTCCCCATTCAGAGACTCCAGCATCTCCTTGCGAGCCAGATCCTTGGCCTGCAGGATCCCCGCTCGGAGGGCGGTTTTCGCCACTCTGTACTCCTCGTACAGCTCCGCCTCTCTGACTTGCGCATCCGGAGGGTGGATGCGGAGCCTGCGGTGCCTGGTGTACCGGCGCCGAGCGGCGACGCATGCCTGACGCAGCGTCGCCAGCTCTTGCGACCACCAGTACACCTGGCGGCGGGCGCGTCCTGGCTTGACCCGGGGCATTGCCACGTCACAAATATCGGACATGGCCTCCCGGAACCACTCCGCCTCGTCGTTGATGTCAGCAGGCCTGTCCGGAGGTGACACCCAGGCCTGCACGATCGAAGCTTCCAGGAGGAGCTCCCGGTCCAGCTGCTTCAGCGCCCACCACGGACCACTCGGGGCCTGTCGGACTGGCGCGGTTGAGGTCTGGGCGGAGACATCAAACCGGATATACCGGTGATCGGAATAGGTCTCCACCTCCTCTAATACGCGCCAGTCAATGACACGCGGTGACAGAGCAGGGCTGGCGAACGAGATGTCCACCACGGACTCCCCCTGCATCCGCACACACGTGGGGACAGAACCCCGGTTTAGGACAACCAGGCCTGTCTCCAGAGCCCAGTCCTCCACCATCCTGCCCCGCGTGTCCGTATAACGGGAACCCCAAGCCAAATGCTTGGCATTGAAGTCCCCGAGAACGAGCACGGGGAGGGAACGATACCCGGTGACGACGACGCTCAACTCCGTAAGGGAGTTTTGGAACTCGGCGAGAGTTCGGTTCGGGGAGAAGTACACTCCTACCACGACAATCTCCCCAAACCGTGCTGCTACGCACCCCTGTCCTCTCCTGACGTTTTCGAGGGACGGAGTACCGGCAGCGGCCGACGAAATTAGGGCCACTGAACCATTCAGGTCCTCCACCCAGTCATCCCTGGGCGGGACAAAGTAGGGCTCAGCGACCACGGCGATGTTAATCAACCACTGTGCCATGCTCTGGACCAACAGGTCCTGAGCGGCGGCGCAGTGGTTGATGTTCGCCTGGAGGAGGCGTAATGGAGCCGTTATTGGCACTCCATTTCAGCCTCATCCTGAGTCCCTTGCGAGGGCTCACTCGTGGCAACCGGAGCGACGGCGGCGGCAGCGACGGCGGTGGTGGTGGCGGCAGCGGCGACAACAGTGGCGGCGGCGGCGGTAGGGACGGCGGTGGAGGAGGGCTTCTTTTTGCCCCCGGCCTTGGCGGGTGGAGCGCAGGCTTTGCCCCCAGCCCAGTGATCGGCCGGCTTGCCAGCTGCCGCACATACAACGCAGTGCGGCGTGGCGTTACACGAGCCGGCCTTGTGTCCGGGCTGACCACAGCGGAAACAAAGATCGCTGCGGTCCACCTCCGAGGTGCACTGAACTCCCACGTGGTTGCCCACTTGGCAGCGGAAGCACCTCAGAGGTCTGGGTTCCAGCAGTTTGACCTGCGCAGATACCCAGCCCACCAGGAGTCTTCGGCCCTCCGATATTGTCTTGGCCGCCGTCACGGGGCAGCTCACCACGACGGTTCGCATGCCCGTGTGGTCAGGACGTATGGTGCCTGCCTTCACCTGCTCGGCAGAGCACCCCCCAGTCCTGACGACGGCGGCCACCACCTCCTCCTCCGTGACGGAGTCGTCCAGACCTAGAATGCGTAAGTCAACGCACTTGGTAGGCCTGGACACTCGAACCTCGTCCGCATTTAAGGACGCTCTGAGCCTTTCGGCCAGAGCATCAGCGGTCGGGCCACTGGCTGAACCGGGGATCTCCAGCATCCGGGCCCCAGTCATGGTCAGCCTGAGCCGGAGGCCCCCAGTAATACCGAGCTCCTGGAGGTTCACTGCTTCCTTTGCCTTCGCGAGCACGTGGCCGTACGTTACGCCCCTCTTCTCCACGTCTGGCTGTAGCGTTAACACTACAGCTGCGGTCTTCGGGGCGCGGAGCTGAGCCGCGATGCTTCGCGCTTTGCGCTGCCGCCTCCTCTGCCTTTTTTTGGCTGCCCTGGCTGCCTTGCCTGCCTTCTTTTTGTCTCCGACCACTTGCCATTCGGATTCGGTCGCAGGAGAGTTGGGAGGCAAGGGCGCTTGTTGCCCTGCTGGCGCTTTAGCCCTCGCCGCCTGTGCAGCTTCCCCACCTCTTCGCTGCTTCGCGGGTGCCGACTTTGCTGGTACCGGTCCGGCCCCTCGGTGGGCTTGGCTGGACGGCCGCGGTTTGGCAGCCACGGCGGCTGCGTACGAGGCCGTCTTCTTCATCTGGCCTGAGGCCGTCTGGTTTGCCGCTAGTGGGGGGCGCAGGACAATGCCCTCCAGGACGGAGAATCGTTCCCGGATAGGAGCCAGCTCTTGCCGCACCAGGTTCAGTACCTGGTTCAGAACCTGGTTCTCCTCAGGCACAGACAGGCTTTTCCCGTGCTTGCGCCCCCCTTGTGGCACCTCTTTCGAGCCAGCTCCTGGGAGCCCGGCCAGGTCTGCCCGGAGCTTCTCATTCTCCTTTTGGAGAAGCTCCGTGGCGGCCGCCAGGCGGGCGACTTCCTTCCGCAACTTGGACATTTCATCCAGGGGCCCGCGAAAGTTGTCCTCCGCTGCCGCCAAAATGGAGGCCGCCGCCGCGCTTATGGCCTTGTTTTTAGAGGCTTGCGACCTCTTCAAGGCCACATTGCGGACGGCAGCCTCCACGACCTGCTCAAACCTGGCCTTACGCTCCAGATTGGGGCCGCCACCGGTGTCCGGCTCACTGCCCGAAGATGCCGAAAGGAAAGCCCTTTGACCGGTGGCTCCAGGGTGGCGCCTCTCCTCGGCGCGATTTGTAGCACCCTCCCGGGAGGCGAGTCCCCTCCCCCTTCCTCCTTCACGGCCCTTACCCCGCCTACTGGTTGGGATTTTTGGGGCCGAGGCCATCTCTCCATTGGAGGATGACCCCTGGTCGTCCTCTGGTCTAGGCCGCTTGCGAAGAAACTGCCCTGCTGCTGGCCTGGTTTTCTCCGCAGTAGCCACCACTCCCTCGTGTCCAGGGCACGCCGAGCTGACGACTGACGCAGAGTCGGAGTCTGACCCCGCATCTCCCTGACGCTCAAGCGAGCTCTTCCTCCACAATTTGGAGGGAGCCTCTGTGCTGCGCTCGCCCGACACCTTGTCGCGCGCATTAAAATTAAAATTGATGAGGTCCTCAAAGGACGCTTCGGATTGGGAGCCTCCTCGGCTCTTGTTGCCACTGGCAAGCGGAAGACAAGGGTTGCCCCCCCCAGAATACGAGGGGCATGACGCCTCCAGAGGAGACGTGGCGGATTCTCCAGCTGCTGAGCAGCTGGTACCGCCCTGGGGTAGTCTTTTACCTTTTGTCTTGTTCATTTATTTATTTTTTCCTTTTAAGGGTGCGGTCCCTATCTCCTCCCCTCTCTCTCTCCTCCCTTCTCCTCTCTCTTCTTGTTTGCTCACTGTCCTCACAGTCACGTCTGATGAGCAGACGCGTACCAGAAAACAGTGAGCAAGATTCCTTCCTATGAAACGCACACCGTCCGAAAACTCGAGCACTGCTCCAGTCTCCGAACGGTGTGCCCCTCTCGTGTCCCTCTTTGTCTGGTCTCTCACTTGAACCTTTCCGGCATGAGTAACTCTACCGGCAGAGCTCCAAGATCACTGAGACACACAAGCCCCACCACGACGGCAACGTGGGGACACCCTCGGTGGGGATTTTTCGACAGTTGGCGGGGCAGCCTTTCATGTGTGGCTAACACACTACTTGGGCCCCCATCTACCTGCGGTCGGCCAGCGGCGCACCGTGCCTCGGATCCCGCTACCCTCCGCGACTAGTCTCCCGATACGCCCATGTCAGCGCAAGCCTGGTTGGTCTGCCTGCATTGGAACAACTATTTCGACCCAACTCCTCTGTATTGGCTACACTGTGCATCGTACCGGAACGCAGCTAGGCCGCTTGGCGGTACGTCTTTGCCCAGTGGGTGGTCACAAGCCATCGGCCGAAGCCTACCACCAGTTAATATCACCTGATTAGCACCACCCAGGGACCACGTGTAGGGTTAACATTGGGTACTCTCCTACGGACGCGGGTGACTCGGTCCCCAAACTTATTCTCGGTCCCCAAAGTTATTGTGTCTACGTTATAAATGTATTCATCTAGAGGCAATTAGTGATTTGAGTAAGGATGTATTTGTAATGACTCTCAGGCGTTTTATTGCGCGTAGAGGAAAACCCATTGAAATATTTAGTGACAATGGCTGTAAATTTGTCGCCGCTGCAAATGAGATAAGTAGCTTTCTAAAACAAGGTGATGAACTTATTTCTGATTTTGCTGGTCAGCAAGGTATTAATTACACACAACAGCTTACGTTCCTCACTTCGTCGGCATCTGGGAAGCCGGCGTCAAGTCAGCTAAATATCATATAGAACGAGTTATTGGCAATAGTCATTTAACATTTGAGGAAATTACATCTTTATTTGCGCAAGTGGAGGCGATACTCAATAGCCGTCCCTTGTGCCCTTTATCATCCTGTCCTAACGAACTCCTCTCCTTATCCCCAGGGCACTCCATCATTGGTCGACCGTTAACTGCACTACCGTCACCCGCCCTGGAAGAAAATGATTCAAACCAATGAAAACAGGAAGCCAACAGAATGCTACAGGAAGAATTTAACCAGCTTCAAAAAGATTTCAGTGACATTTTATGACCGAGATAACAGAGATGGGCATAGAATGGCATTTTAACGTACCTAGCTGGCCTAATGCCGGTGGTCTATGGAAGCGAGCAGTACGCAGTCTAAAACATCATCTCAAGAGATTTATCGGTAACAAAGACTAACCTTCGAGGAATACATCACATTGTTAGCCAAACTAGAAGCGTGCCTCAACTCACGACCTCTTTGCGCAATATCCGAGGATCCTAACGATTTAGACTTCCTTACACCAGCTCATTTCTTATCAGGGAGAACAGGAACAATTGTAATAGAAACAGAGCAAGTTGTTAGGACCAGATGGCATCTAACCAGCAAATTATTCCAAGATCTTTGGAAACGATGGAAGGCTGAATACTTGGTACAACTCTCATCTAGAAGTAAATGGATGGAACCACAAAATAACATCGGAATTGGAGATCTATTAGTGATTCATGATGAGAATATGCCACCAGAAAAATGGGCGCTTGGACGTGTAGTCGACACACACCCAGAAAATGATGGCCTAACCAGAGCGGTTTCGTTAATCAGAATAAAGTAACGACACCAAAACCAGATTTAAAACCAACAACCAACTTGACAGAAAGGAAAAGAAAACCGAGATCAAAAATCGCAACTGTAGCAACTGTTTTATTGAGTTTTTTCATGCTGATTTTTCCGTGTAACGGTTTACACGATGTCGAACCATTTCCAAACAACCAAACGCTTTATTTTGACCCTATGTCAAAGGTACAATTAATCAGGGATAATTTACTAATTAATGGACATTAGTTATGTACAACGACATTTGACCCTATTGGACATGCATAACCACTTATAATAAAATAGCAAATTACCAAGAACAATTGTGCGCAACCATTGAAACATTACTGGGATTGGTGCTTGACAGCCGATGGGATTTCGGCCCTTCCGGCGGTTAGCGCTCATGTTATTGGGCGCGGCTGGGGTGCTGTCAACGCTGCTTTCCAATCTGGGGGACGCGAGCACCGCCTGGAGGCGGTTGTACGTGGGGATCGTGCGATCGATGGCCCTGTGTGGGGCCCGGATCTGGGCGGCTGACCTGACGGCCAGCACCATCACTGTTCTGCGGAAGTCGCAGATGGTGATGGCCGTCAGAGTCATCAGGGATTATGGCACGATTTCCTATGAGGCGGCTTGCGTACTGGGCAGATCACCAAAGTTCCCGCGATCTCCGGCGCAGGTGAGAGATGGAACACCGGGGTGGTTTTAGTCAGTAAGAGTCTGACAGACCTCTCCACCCGCCCCAGGGCGAAGGACATCCATGAGGATTTCCCCCCGTTAAAAAAAAAAGAATGTACTCGAGTGTAGAGTTTCCAATCTTGATAGGAGTGGGTGCTACATGGGTATTTACCATGATCTTGGTTTTGTCTATGTTCATTTTGAGACCCACTCTTTCGGAAGCTCTACTGAGCTCGTCGAGCATTGTACTGAGGTCCTCTGTAGTCTCAGCCATGATGACTATATCGTCGGAAAATCGAAGGTGACTGATGTACTCGCCATTGATATTAATGCCTAGCCTTCTCCAGTCCAAAACCTTGAAGACATCCTCCATTGCGGCTGTAAACAGTTTCGGAGAAATGACGTCTCCCTGCCTTACACCCCGTTGCAGGAGAATAGGTTTCAAGGTCTGATCCTGAAGTCGGACTGACATGGTAGCGTTTTTGTACAAATATTTCATCACCTCGATGTACTGGGCACCGTTGTAGAGACTGCAGCATAGCCCAAGTCTCGGTCAAATCGAAGGCTTTTTCGTAGTCTACAAACGCTAAGCAGAGGGGCAGACCTCTTCGGTCTTCTATATAACCTGACGGAGCGTATGTATGTGGTCTACGATGTTGAAGCCTTTTCTGAATCCGGCATGTTCGGGAGGCTGGAAGTCGTGAACCTTCGCGTGAGACATTTCGTGATGACTCTGGAAAACAGCTTGTAGACATGGCTCAGAAGTGAGACAGCAGTAGTTCTTAAGCAGGGCATTGTCGCCCTTCTTAATGAAGAGTACCACTACACTTCTGCTCCATGCCTGTGACGTTTTCCTCTCGAGTATGACGAAATTGAAAAGTTCCTGAAGGGCCTTAAGGACTGGTTTTCCAAAGTTTCAAAATTGTTCAAATAAATGCAAAGTTCGAAATTAGAATATTTAGCAAGGAATTAAATACACTTCTCATCAAAAAATCGAAACTGTACTGCAAGTACAAAAGAATCCTTTTTTTAAGGATGGGAAATCATCAAATGACTCCTCCCGTTCCGGTTGAAGCAGAAGAGAGTGTCAGACTCTTCTACACTAATATTATAGAGAAAAAAGATTTGTTTGTTTATTTGTTTGTTTGTTTGAAATGAATAGGCTCCGAAACTACTGGCGCGTGTGGAACACAGCGCGCCGTTGACCCGGACCTGGTTCTGATCGGACGGCAAACCACCTAATGCTCACCGTCAGCAGGCCCACGCCTACGGTGGCCGGGAATCGCCTTGTGACTCCCTACGCCCCGGGCTTCTGAAGTAAGCATTTAAACCACGCGCGGGTGTCTATCATTCGCACAGCGGTGATTTGGAGACAACTGGGCTCACACAGCACCTGAGTGAGGCGGCGGATGCGGCTCAGCAGCGATACCCTTCTGTTTAATCGGTGTCACTGGGGGACTTCAACGCCCACCATCAGGAGTGGCTCTTACCAAACCAGTGTTTCCGGATGTTGATTCGCACACTACCAATTGCTTGGACCTTTTGTTGACAACAGATCCAGACCGCTACTCGGTGACGATTTCAGGTCTGCGGATTGGGATGACATGCGATCTTTCTTCGCATTTTATCCTTGGCAGCCTATTTGCGTTTCTTCGACTGATGCTTCGTCTTGCGCGGATGCCGTGACGGAGGTGTTGCGGAGGGGAATGGTGAACTACATTCCGTTTTCTGACGTAACAATGTCTGGCGAAGCTCGTCCATGGTTTGGTGCCGAGTGCAATCGCGCTGATGCGCTTAAGCACGCGGCGTACCTAGCATGGGTCGACACTCGTACGCGCAAAGCAAATGACGTGAGTCAAAAGAAGAGCCTTCAACAGGGCTGCCAAGTCCTGCAAGAAGGTGGAGCGGAGGGCTCGGTTTGACCACATTAACCGAATAGGGAACAAACTTTCTTCATACCCAGCAGGTAGTAAAGCTTTTTGGTCCCTGGCTAAGCCCGTCGAATCGAACTTCTGCTGCCCTCACTACCACCTCTGCTGAGTTCTTTGCTTCTTTATTTGCGGGATCTTCACGTCTGGATCCTAGTGGTACGAGGCCCCTCCTGATGGATGCGAGTCGAGTATGTCGAACATTCGCATTCATCAGAAGGACGTCCGTAGGGTACTGCGTAACCTAGACGTGAACAAGGCTAGTGGCCGCGACGGGATTCTGGCAGTTGTTCTGAAGACTTGTACGCCTGCGTTGTCTCCGATCTTGACAAGCCTATTTCGCCTTTCGTTTGAGACTGGAAAAGTGCCGAAGGCTTGGAAGCAAGCTAACGTGCAGCCCGTGCCCAAGAAGGGTAGTCAAGCTGAACCGTCGAATTATAGACCCATCTCGGTAACGTCGGTGCTGATTCATAAGCTCCTGGCATACCTAGAAGCGAATTATATTGTTAGTGACCGACAATACGGGTTCCGCCGAAATCGGTCTACTGGAGATCTTCCAGCGTATGCCATTCACATCTGGAGTGAGGCCATAGAGAAGCACGGGGAGGAACTAGCGATCCTGAGGGATCGGTCTATTTGAGTGATCATAGATGGCTGCTCGTCTGGACGGCTGGATATTAATGCCAGGGTTCCTCAGGGGTTTCGGCGAAACTGTTTTTGCTGCATATTAGTGATCTGCTTAAAACCGGTACATTTGGGTATGCAGACGACAGCACTGTTGCTGAGAGATACGTGCCCGGCGCACGAGCTGGTGGGTCGCAGATCTGGTCTCTCAATGGGGCTGCCTATGAATGGGGCGATGCAGATCTGGTCAAGTTCAATGCTGCTACGACACAAGCGTTCTATTTTCCGCCGAAAGGAGCCAATTCCACCCAGCTCCATCTTTCCGCGGTGCAACCGTACCGGTAACAGACCAACTTGAGCTTCTTGGCATTAGACATTTATCTGTTCACCTGGTACTTTTGAATTCTAACCAGTCACAATTCCAGCGCCGGTAATATTTCGACATGTTTATGGTATCCTGGTAGTTGTGAATCTTTAGCGCTCACAATTTCAGCCAAACAAATACTTTGACATGTTTTTAGTCTCCTGTTACTTGTGAATCTATAGCATTTTTAATTCCGCCGGGAAAAAAACAGCGAAATACATATTTCTGTTTGACTGTAAAAAAAAAAACAAAAATAATCTAGCCCTTAAATACTTTAACATCGTCCTGTTCTCCTGGTACTTTTGAATCCTAACCGCTCACGATTCCTGCGCCGGAAATATTTCGACATATTTCTGGTCTCCTGGTACTTGTAAAACTTCAGCGCTCACAATTCCAGCGAAGAAAAAACTTTTACATGTTTCTAGTCTCCTGTTATTTGTGAGTCTATAGCATTTACAATTCCAGCCCGGAAAAATATTACCGACTTCCAAAAACAAAACACTGCAAAATAAAAAATAACTTTTATTTCGGAAGTCGGTGTCAAACTTTTGTTTCCGAAATAAAAGTTATTTTTTATTTTGCAGTGTTTGTTTTTGGAAGTCGGTTATAAGTTGGCGACCGAGTCACCCGCGTCCGTAGGAGAGTACCTAATGTTTAACCCTACACGTGGTCCCCGGATGGTGCTAAGTGTAGCCAATACAGAGGAGTTGGGTCGAAATAGTTGTTCCAATGCAGGCAGATCAACCAGGCTTGCGCTGACATGGGCGTATCGGGAGACTAGTCGCGGAGGGGATCCGAGGTACGGTGCGCCGCTGGCCGACCGCAGGTAGTTGGGGCCCAAGTAGTGTGCTAGCCACACATGAAAGACTGCCCCACCAACTGTCGAAAAATCCCGGAATGAACCATCGTGCTGGTTGGCGACCAGACGAGAGGGCCCGATGGACATTCCCGGGGGGCTTCGGGCGTCCCCGCAGTCTCCAGACTAGTCCCCCAATGATGTCGTCCTGTCAGAGCGTGCCTGTGGGTTAGCAGCATGGAACCTCATTTAACTTCCTTCTCCTCAACCTACTTCACAAAAAGGAACAGGAATAAAAAGAAAAAAGCTGTACAGCGGCAGCACTCCCTGTCACTCAAAGTGCACCTCTGTAATATCCGAGGTCTGTACTCAAATCTCGCCGCAGTCCATCACCACTTTGAGACTGAGAAACCAGCGCTCTTTTTCCTGTCGGAGACGCAGATCGGATGTCCGTCAGACGTGTCATACCTGTCATACCTGTCATACCCAGGTTTTACCCTGGAGCACCACTTTAGAACACGCGCGGGCGTATGTATGTACGCCCGGGACGACATCTGCTATCGGCGTCTCCGCTACCTTGCAGACTCTAGGTTCTCTACGCTGTGGGTTACAGAGGACACAGGCCTGGACAAAATTGTCTACGCCTGTGTCTACTGTTCGCACAGCGGTGATTTGGATACAATTGGGCTCACACAGCACCTGAGTGAGGCCGCGGATGCGGCTCAGCAGCGGTACCCTTCTGCCCAATTGGTGTTACTGGGGGACTTCGACTGGTATGGGAAGAGACACCATCAGTGGTAGCTTTTCCCATACCATTGCACAGACCATGCTGGACGAGAGACGCAAAAGCTAGCGCTAGCGTTAAATCTTACCCAGCTGGTCCAGGGGGCAAAGAGGGTTCCGGATGTTGATTCGCACACTGCCAATTGCTTGGATCTTCTGCTGACAACAGATCCAGAACGCTACTCGGTGTCGATTTCTTCTCTACTGGGTAGTTCCGACCACTGTCTGGTGAAGTCTGTGTTCGTCTACTCCCCGCCCAATCCTAGCCCCAGAGGCACCCGGCGGGTATGGCGATACAGGTCAGCAGATTGGGATGGCATGCGATCATTCTTCATATGTTACCCTTGGCAGCCTACTTGCTTTTATTCAACTGATGCTTCGTCATGCGCGGACGCCGTGACGGATGTGTTGCAGAGGGGAATGGAGTACTACATTCCGTTCTCTGACATAACAATGTCTGGAGAAACTCGTCCATGGTTTGGTGCCGAGTGCAATCGCGCTGAGGCCCTTTAGCACGCGGCGTACCTAGCGTGGGTCGACGCTCGTACGCGCAATGCAAATGACGTGAGTCAGAAGAAGAGAGCCTTTAAGAGCCTTAAGAGGCTGCCAAGTCCTGCAAGAAGGTGTTGCGGAGGGCTCGGTTTGACCACATTAGCCGAATAGGGAACAAACTTGCTTCATTTTTTTTTTACTATATATATACGTTTGACCACAATCTCACCTGATGGTAAGCGATACCCAGCAGATAATAAGGCTTTTTGGTCCCTGGCTATGTCGGTCGAATCGAACTTCTGCCGCCCCTCACTACCACCACTGCTGAGACCTGACGGGACGCTGGCCCACTCCGCTGAGGAGAAAGCGAACTTATTGGAATCTTCACGTCTGGATCCTGGGGCGCGGAGCCCCCTGCTTCTCCTGCTGGATGCGAGTCGAGTATGTCGAACATTCGCATTCATCAGAAGGACGTCCGTCGGGTACTGCGTAACCTAGACGTGAACAAGGCTAGTGGCCCCGACGGGATGCCAGCAATTGTTCCTAGGATTTGTGCGCCTGAGTTGTCTCCGATCTTGACAAGCCTATTTCGCCTTTCGTTTGAGACTGGAAAAGTGCCGAAGGCTTGGAAGCAAGCTAACGTGCAGCCTGTGCCCAAGAACGGTAGTCGAGCTGACCCGTCGGATTATAGATCCATCTCGGTAACGTCCATACTCTGGAACGCGTGCTGAATCATACGCTCCTGGCATACCTAGAAGTGCATGATATTCTTAGTGACCGACAATACGGGTTCCGCCAAAATCGGTCAAGTGGGGATCTTCTAGCGTATGCCATTCACATCTGGAGTGAGGCCATAGAGAGGCATGGGGAGGCACTAGCGGTCTCCCTTGACATCTCGAAGGCCTTCGACAGGGTCTGGCACGATAGCCTTATTAGTAAGTTTCCTTCCTTCGGTCTGCTCACCGGATTGTGTGATTGGATATGCAGACGACAGCACTGTTGCTGAGAGATACGTGTCCGACGCACGTGCTGGCGGGTCGCAGATCCGGTCTCTCCGGGAGGCTATGGTTGAGCGCTTGAACTTGTCCTTACAGGCTGTCTCTGAATGGGGCGATGCCAATCTGGTCAAGTTCAATGCTGCTAAGACCCAAGCTTGTCTATTTTCCGCTAAAAGGAGCCAGTTCCACCCAGCTCCATCTTTTCGGGGTGTAACCGTGCCGATAACCGACCGACTTTAGCTTCTTGGTGTTACGTTAACATCTACCCGTAATTTCGGCCCTTTCATAGAGGCAAAAGCTCAAGTGGCTGCAAAGAAGTTTGGGATCCTAGCAAAGGTGAGACAATACTTCACGCCAGAACAGCTGCTCAAATTCTATCAAGCGCAAGTTCGATCGTGTATGGAGTACTGCTCTCATCTTTTGGACGGATCTGCCAGATACCAGCTTGATGCCCTTGAGTCAATTGAGAAACGAGCCTAGAGGATCATTGGCAATGATAGGCTGTCGGTTTTCTACCGGTTGCATTTTGGGGAATGTGCGACAGAATTGCATAATTTAATTCCGCCAAGCCCGCTCCATCATCGGACCACAAGACGAACGGCGATGCGCCACCGGTACATGGTGGACATCCCACCCACACGCACAAAACGTTTTGGGAACACATTCATAGTGCGTACAGCTAAGGAGTGGAATTCCCTGCCGGAGTCTGTGTTTCCTGATAGCTACAACCTGGGAGTCTTTAAGTCAAGAGTGAATAGGTTACTTCTAGACAAGCGTGCTCCGTCTTCGACCACATCATCGCTTTCCAACAGGTGAGATAGTGGCCAAACGCGTGCCTATTAATAGTAAAAAAATAGTCGGTTATATTTTTTGTAATTTTTTTTTTTCACTCTATTGTGGTACCTGCGTACCTTAATTTCTTAATTTCTGAAGCCGATTCAGACACTAGACTTTTTTGACTTAGCAAACGTTTCAAGATGCCGTTAGCTAAAAACCGTATGTTGCATTCACAGCGTACTGGCGTGATGTTATGTTAGGAAAATAAAGCTTGCGGTGTAAAGGTTTCGTGAATACAAATGAAATAAACCCACGCACTTGGTAGTTCCTACATGCCGATGTGGAGTTCCCTTGACTCTGTGTCGCCTCCATCATCAGGTTTTATCCAAACCTTCATTGTATTGTAGTATCACTCGATATACACATGAATGCGTGCCTATAATTTTCGAGAGTTGCCCTCGATTTCTCAGGGTTTCCATAATTAGATTCTGACGTGGTGGCAATGGGACTACCTCGGCAGTATAATCTTTTATGTAAAAAAAAAAACATCGAAATCGGTTCATAAACGACGAAGTTATCCGCGAACACACATAAAAAAAATTAATATACGGTCGAATTGAGAACCACCTTCTTTTTTAAAAGTCGGTTAAAAAAACAGCGATATACATATTTCTGTTTGACTGTTATAAAAAAAAAAAAAAACAGAAAATATTCTAGCCCATATTTACTTTAACATCGTTCTGTTCTCCTGGTACTTGTGAATTTTTTAGCGCTCTCAATTTCAGCCCTGAAAATACATTTGGCATGTTTTTGCTATCCTGGTACTTGTGAGTATGTTATACAGAGCTCATAATTCCAGCCCCGAAAATACTTCAACATGCTTCTGCTCTCCTAGTACTTGAGTATCTATAGCGTTCACATTTCCAGCCCGAGAAAATCTTCGACATGTCATTGTATCAGCCGGTCGATTCTGAAACATGTTGAAGTGAAGGCTTGTTTGAAGTGACCATGAAGTGAGCTGTCATTCCATTTTGATTACATGGATCGACAGGTTACTTCACGATCACTTCACCCGACCTTTCACTTCGACTTGTACAGAATCGCACTGCCGTACTACTCCTCGTGAAAAAACAATATTTTGCTCAAAAATACTTAAATATAATTGGTGTCTTGAAACTGGTTTTACAAACTTTCACATTTTAATATTAGTAGGATCATGTCAAATTATTTTAAGGGCTGGAATTGCTGAGCGCTAAAGATTCAGAAGTACCAGGAGACCAGAAACATGTTAAAGTATTTCTGAGCAAGATTTTTTCTTTCCCATGTGTACAGCAGATACATGTCGAAGATTTTTCTTAATGGAGACTGAGAAAGAAGTGAAAACCCAGAGCCACTGCTGCCTTAGTACTCCAGATTCACAAGTACCAGGAGACCAGAAGCATGTTGAAATATTTCCGGGCAGGAATTATGAGTGCTAAAGATTCATTATGTACCAGGAGACCAGAGACATGTCGATGTTTTTCCAGGGTTGGAATTGTGAGCGGTTAGGATTCAAAAGCACCAGGAGATCAAAAACTTGTACAAGTATTTTCGGGGCTCGACTTATGAGCGCTACAGATTCACAAGTATCAGTAGAACAGAACGATGTTAAAATATTTTGGAGATCGATTTTTTTTTAACATTCATACAGAAATATGTGGTGTTTCCTTGTTTCGCAGACAGAAATTTGATAGAATTTCATTTCGCAGAAAATGTTTCACATAATATTTGATCCTTATAATTTTATGTCAAATATACTTCAACAACTATTTACTTGAATGAAACATATTTCACAGAAACAAAATTCAATGAAGTTCTATTCACATTTTTAGGGTTCCGAAAAAAAAGGAACCCTTATAGGACCACTCGGGTGTCTGTCTGTCTGTCTGTCTGTCTGTCTGTCCGTCTGTCACAGCCAGTTTTCTCCGGATCCACTGGACCGATTCTGTTGAAATTTGGTACACATATGGACTTCTATGACCCAAATACGGACACATTACATAATTCATTAAATTTTTAGTATGGGGGTCACTTTTGGGGATCAAACTAGAAAATTAAAAAAAAAAGTTTTTTTAACAATATCGTGTGACATATCAAATTAAAGGGCTTACTGTAAGGGTTTTAATTATATTTATTTTCATAATTTTAAAAGAAATGGTTTTGAAGTTATTCAAGAAATTAGACGAAAAATGACCATTCCCCCCACCTTATCTCCGAAACTACTGAGCCAAAAATTTTGAAATAACTGGAGATAATAGATCTTTACCTAAAGATTATTAGAAGTCTGTAGTTTTAAAATAACATGTTAAAAAAAAAATTCGTTCGGAACCCTTTGCACGCGAGTCCGACTCGCACTTGGCCAGTTTTTTATTTAACAAACTTATTAAACAGTAGAATTATTTTTTAACGAATATTGTTTGTTCGGTATATTTTTCCATGGTATTGTATTTGAATGAAAATGTAATCAACACTTAATATTATTGTTTTATATGTCTGAATTTACAATGCTATACTTTGAAGATGGCAGAATTTCAATTGGAATAATTTTACTAGGCACAGTGCCATTTTATAAAATAGCATTTTTAACCCTACTTTAAAATTAAAATACGTCTTAAAAAGTCAATATTTTGTGCTACAATACTTAGTGACAGAAACGAATCGCTGTAAAACCGACTCCACGTAGTCTTGTCTGCCCTACCCCTAGAGTGTAATTTAAACCCGCGAAGGCGCGGAGGGGCGAGGCGGCCCGCGAGCTGAGGAGCAGATGTTATAACGTAGTGGTGAGCGTTAAAACCATTTGCCACGATAAGTTCGCGTGGGATCGCCGAAGCCACGCAGCGCCGGAGCCGTGACAGAAACCATGCCTGCTGCATGTTGCATGCTTGCTCGTATGCTGCATGTTGCATGCTTGCTTGCATGCTGCTTGCATGCTGTATGCATGCTGCATGCTTGCTTACATGCTGCATGCTTGCTGCATGGTGTATGCTTGTTTTTGTGTTTGCACAGTATAGTCTTTTCGCCAGCGCCATTTCCCACCACCATCGCTTCGTGGGGCTCTGTCGACTGGACCCGAATGAAAAGTTTTGGGTTGACTAGAATTTACCCGCATTTTTTTTGTGAACGCCGTGTAGGATGGTATGCATTGACAAAGGGGGGGATTAAATGATAAATGATATTTATTTTGCAAATAGGTTACAAGTAACTCTTTTACACGTAAATTTTTTTTTTGACATATTTATCTAGATGAGGCTGGATGTTTCCTAGCTGATTACCCTGAGAAGAAACACCGAAACAAACTCGATAAAATGTTTTTCTTGGTAATAAGTTTTATATGAACCAAACAATATGAGGATAAAGAATATTTGATTTGTTATTCTATGATATGAAAATCGAAACTTTGAATTTTATTTGTAACAAAAATCGATGATTTAAATTTATTCAAAGTGAGTATTCTGCGTATTGAGCATTCTATGAAATGATAATACGAGTAAAATTTTATGTGAAACGAAATTCTATTAAACTATTTTCTGTAAAACAACGTACAACCGAAATATGTATCTCGCTGTTTTGTTTGGGTTGGAATTGTAAATGCTATAGATTCACAAGTAACAGGAGACTAGAAACATGTCAAAGTATTTTTTTGGCTCGAACTGTGAGCGCTAAAGATTCACAAGTACCAGGAGAACAGTAAAATTTCGAAGTATTTTCCAGGCTGGAATTATGAGCGCTAAAGATTTGTTATAGTGCCCCCAAGACGACACTCTGACCTGAATTTCATTCACTTAAGACAAAAATCAGTGAAACGACCTTTAATCATTCTAAACAGTATGTTTAGGGATAAAAGCGTTATGATAAAAAAAAAACAGTAGGAGTTTGTGCCGCGCAGTACTGCCGCGCAAACATTAGTTGACTTTGTCCAAACAAGAGCGTGGCAGAAATGTGTCCTACAAAAGCCGCGTGTTGCTGCCGCGCTCTTGCTGCTCAATGTTTGGACACACCTTAAGAATGGATATAGGAACGGGTGCCGCGGTACTAAGGAGCTTCTTCTTATCGACATTGCCATTAGCCAACAGGTTCGTCGTTCCCGAAGGGATCTGTCGACATGCTGGATAGACTATAAGAACGCCTACGACTCAGTGCCACATACATGGCTCATGAGGGTGCTGGAGCTGTATAAAGATGATGCAGTTCTACGCGCCTTCCTGACGTCGTGTATGGGGCAGTGGAGTACCGTCCTTCAACAGCAGCGACCCGATAAGGATCGAGCGTGGCATATTTCAGGGCGACAGTCTGAGTCCACTGTGGTTTTGTCTGGCCATCAATCCCCTCAGTACATTGCTGGAGGGTTCAAGCCAAGGCTACCGGTTGAGAAGAGGTGGTCAGATCATATCGCACCTCCTTTACATGGATGATTTGAAACTCTTTGCTCCTAACAACTTACAACTGATGAAGCTACTGAAGGTAACAGAAACCTTCAGTAACGCCATCCGGATGGAATTTGGTTTGGAAAAATGTGCGGTCATGCATGTAAAGCGAGGGGAGATTATGGAATCCGTGGGAACCCAACTCTCGGATTCCATGCACCTTAGGTCCCTCTCCTCAAACGAAACTTACAAGTATTTGGGTATGTCGGAAGCGTTAGGCATCAATGCTGTTGACGTGAAACAATCGTTGAAGGAGCGCTTCTTTGGCCACCTGAACAAAGTACTTAACAGTCTTTTATCAGGCGGAAACAAGGTGCGCGCCTTCAACGGCTGGGTCGTGCCGGTATTGATGTACTCTTTCGCCATGCTCAAATGGACTCAGATGGAACTTGACGGCCTGGATAGAAAGGTATGCTCACTGCTTACCGCAAATCGGATGCATCACCCACGATCATCGGTGATGAGGCTGTATATCCCGCGGAAGTGCGGGGGTCGTGGCTTCTTAAATGATAAGACCCTGCACAACCGCGAGGTATGCAGCCTTAGGGAATACTTCCTTGTGGCCGACGTGGGTATGCATCAAGATGTGGTAGCGGTGGACAAAGGCCTTACCGCGCTCTCCTTGGCTAACGAGAACTTGCGCAAACCTTTGGTATTAGATATTAACGACTGCAGGGAGGTATGACAGAGCAAGGAGATTCACGGACGCTTTTATCAGGTCCTACATTGGCCCAATGTAGACTTCTTAGCGTCCGTAGCCTGGCTGCGTTTTGGTGACCTCTTTGGGGAAATCGAAGGTTTTGTCTGTGCGATTATGGACGAAGTTATGATGACGAACAACTACCGGAAATACATTGTGATGGATGGTACGATTGACATATTAATATGTCAGGTATGTCACCGACCCGGGGAATCCATCCGCCACATTATTTCTTGTTGTTCTAGTCCGATTAACGGAGACTATTTGGACAGGCACAACCTTGTAGCTAGGATTATCCACCAGCAACTTGCTCTTAAATAAAATCTTGTGGAATAATCGGAAGTACCGTACTATAGGTATGTGCCCGACCCAGTTCTTGAAAATGGCAATTGCACGTTGTATTGGGATCGGTCTATCATCACTGACAGGACTATAGTTGCCAATAAGCCTGACATAGTGGTGATAGACCGACTAGAACGTCGCGCAATGATTGTTGATATAATAGTCCCTCATGACGAGAACCTCGTGAAGGCTGAGAGAGAAAAAAAAACTAAGTATCTTGACTTGGCTCGCGAGGTTGTCGACATGTGGAATGTGAAAACAGCAGTCATTGTGCCGATAGTCGTGACGGCCAATGGCATAATTGCTAAGAGCCTCGACCAACATCTTCGAAGGCTCTCCTTGGGCAGCTGGATCAAGGGCTTCCAGAAAGCAGTACTCCTGGACACGGCGCGCATCGTTAGGAGGTTCCTATCTCAGTGGTACTTGGATCACCGGTAGCTTGGACCCTGTTCCCGATACCGGTGGGCTACTATTTTTTATATTTTTAAAGGTTTTTTTTTATTTAAAAATTTAAATAATATGTAAATAAATGAAATAATAATGACAACTTCTAGTATTTACTTTGGACAATATTCGTACCAAGTTTCACGTACATTGGCCCAAGGAATAACATATTTCCATACAAAGTTTAACACACCTTAATTCGCCTATTGGAGGTAGTTGTGAAAAACTAATAATGACAATCTTTATTATTTACTTTGGTCAACATTTGCCCTAAATTTGGTGGTGGGTGGGGAGTGGTTTAGGTTTGTTGGGTGTGAAGGAGGTGCGATGTGGGGAACAACATGATGTGTACTACTCCGAGAGTCAACTGCTTCTCCTCCTTTAATTGGTGGCATATATATACATCGATAGTACGTGACACTATGCTAATACTAAGGCTACGAATACAGCTTATCTACCTTAACTTAAACTATGTACTCGTACTATACGTGATGTGCTGATGAACAATATACGTGACTAAACACCACAGAGGATTTTCAAGGTTCAAAACGTAACTTTATAAAAGCGGATCCTTAATAAGATTATTCGTATGTCTATCTGTTCGTCTATCACAGCCAACTTTCTCCGATTTTACTGAACCAATTCGGTTGAAACTGGGAGAATATTGGCAGACTGGCAAATGGAAAGACTGACAAACAAGTGATCCTATTAGGGTCTCATTGTTTAAAGGCTCCTAAACGGTAAGAATAATAAAAATATTGACCTAGCACACGAGGTTGTCGACATGTGGAATGTGGACTCAGCTGTCATTGTACTGATTGTCGTTACGGCCAATGGCCTGATGGTCAAAAGCTTCGACGACCATCTGTCGAAGCTGGCGTTCCGCGGTTGGATGAAGGGCCTGATACAGAAGGCAGTAATCATCGATACGGCTCGTATTGTGACGCGGTTCCTTTCTCTGGAGCCCTAATCACCGGTAGCTTAGACCCTGCAGTCGACACCGGTGGACTGCTGTCTTTTATATTTCAAATGTTTTTTTTAATGTGTGTTTTTTGAGAAATATTTAAAATATAGTCTATATCTAAGTAAGCCGACCCCAATATAGTTGGAAAAAGGCTAGGCAAATGACATCATCTGCCTAGCTATATCTATGTATATATGAATAAACGAAATAAAAATATTTGAAAACCTTACCTCTAAGTGAATTAACACCAATCTCCCTAATGTTATTCTTCCACATTTCCAGCTCCTGCAGGTTAGCGAGGCCTCTGAATGCATCCACGGGTATGTTGGCGATCGCCTCATTGGACAGCTCCAAGAACTCTATGTGGCTCGCGTTGAGGAAGGCGTGGGGCTGTAGCGTTACTTGGGTGCCTCTGATGTGCAGACGACGGAGACTCGGCAGGGCTTCGATCACTGATGAGAGGTTCGACTTCTCAGGACCTGGAGTTGGAGAGTTGATGGTGATTATTTTGATGGTACAGTCAGCTGTCGTCTTTTTGATATTGTAATTTGGACTTGAGGCGAATCCACTAAACAGTAGCGGCATAAGACTAAAATTTTATGTGGGCAAGATTGGCATTTTTCGAGGCCCTCTTGGTCCTACCTAAGAATAGTGTTTTTGTTTGAGGTTTTCAGAGGTTGGATTCTACAATTATTATTGAGGGTGAGATGCGGCGAACTCAATCGCACCCTGCCTCAAATAGTTTTGATTTACTTTTGACTTTTTTTACAAGTAAAACATAGGGCCTTTCCCACCGCGGTTAGTATTTTGACAATACTTAGTGAAGTAAACCTTAACAAAAAAAAAGCTTTTTACAAAAAAGTATAACAACTTCCAAACAAAACACTACAAAGTACATTGACATTGTTTTCTGAGGAATATGTCAGGAGCAGGTACTTAGTCAGCTGGAAGCGGAATAAAACAAGGTAACGTCTCGATAGCACAGAGTATATTCGCAGACTAGCGCGGTGGCTGTGACAATCACAAATTGTAGTTTATAACCTACTACCCACTTAGTCTAATTCTCAACATACATCACACCTCCCTTCTTAAATTACAAGAGTTATATCAATATATTAAGTTTTATTATTCAAGTACATTGGAATCGGATAACCGGTTTTCGTGTTCGCTTTGGGTACTCTGCTTGCTGCTGATCTGATAAACCAGGTGATTGATTAGATGGCTGATCAGAATCAATACCTCCTACTTCATCGTTTATTGTTTGTTTCGACTTATTTCCCTCAACCACATTCTCATCACTGCGGTCTTCCTCATTCTTCCTCGACTTTAATGAGTTATCCTCAGCCTGCGCTACGGAGCTCTCACCCTCCATCGTTCCCTCTTCTTCAGTGTTCGGTCCACCAACCGATACTCGAGATCTGCGCCGTATCTGATCAACGTGTCTTTAATGAATTGACCGTTATCCCTTGCTATTATATACCGACGGGCACTATCCACGTTTGTGATCGAACCTTTTACCCATTTATTTGAGGAATTGTAATCCCTCATCCAAACGGGATCGCCCTCGTTGAACGATCGCAAAACCCCACCTGATGAATCGATTTGTCTCTGCTGCGCATCCTGCACTCTGGTTCCTACTGATCGTTCCGTTCGTAACAAATCCAACCTGGACCGTAGTGTTCGTTTCTGCAACAACATAGCGGGTGTCTCACCAGTCGTGCTGTGCGCCGTGTTTCTGTATGCCAGTAAGAATGATTGTAAAGCTGTGTCTACATCCACGCGATCCCTAATAGCCTTTTTGATAGTGCGTTTGCATATGTTAACTGCATTTTCTGCTGCTCCGTTTGACGACGGATGATAAGCAGGCGAAAAATACTGCCTAATTCCATTTTTTATTAGAAAATTTTTAAATTCTGTACTGGTGAAAGGTGGTCCCTGATCTGATACCAACTGTTCCGGTAAACCAAACCTCGCAAAAGTCGAACGTAACACTTTAATAACATTTGACGCGTTAGTTCGTGACATTTCAAATATTTCTAGCCATTTTGAAGATGAATCTATCAATACCAGAAATGTCATACCTCGATATGGCCCCAAAAAATCGATGTGAAGTCTAGTCCATGGTTGGTTATAATACGGCCATGGTTGGATAATAGATCGCGGCGGCGCGCTCGCTTCCGCCGCACATGTCTCACAGCTTTTACCTAAGTCCTCGATATCTTTATCGATGTTAGGCCACCAGACATAACTCCTAGCCACACTTTTCATCTTTACGATACCCATATGACTGCTATGTAATTGTTGTAATATGTGCCCTTGTAATGCCTGCGGAATTACCATGCGATAGCCCCACATTATACACCCACATTCTATATATAATTAGTTTTTCCTTGCATAGAATGGTTTAATCTCTTCACTACTGGGACTAACTGACGGCCAACCTGAATGTATGTATAACATCACCCTACTAAGCACCTTATCCTTGGATGTCACACGCTTGATATCACTGCTAGTGACGGGTAAGAAATTTTCTACAAAGTTAACATAAGTACTTTCTGTTTTTGGCTTATCGGCGCAATTATTCTTACACGGCAGGCGTGACAAAGCATCTGCACTGTTCTTACTAGAAGTGATGTACTCAATCTTGTAATTGTAACCCGACAGTAGTACCGCCCACCGCTGTAGCCGTGAGGCAGCCATCACCGGTATACCCGTTTTATCACCAAAAATATATGTTAATGGTTTATGATCAGTTCGTAGTGTAAAGTGTCGACCGTAAAGGTATTGATGAAACTTTCGAATACCGAATATAATTCCAAGAGCCTCCCTATCTATTTGCGCATACGCTCGCTCAGTTGGTGTAAGCGACCGCGATGCATACGCCACCGGACGCTCGCCGTCCGCCGTAACATATGATATTACCGCGCCCACACCCACGCTACTCGCATCCGTGGTCAAAATCAGCGGTAGCTCCGGATTATAATGCACTAGTACTTGACCATCCGATAAAAGGCGCTTCACTCTTGTGAATGCCATTTGGCAATCCGCATTCCAATTATACTTAGCGCCTGACTTTAGGAGATTATATAACGGCGCAAGAACTGTACTAATATTTTTTTATAAATTTCGCATAATACATAACTAAACCTATAAACGCTCTTTAACTCGGTGATATTGGTAGGCGCCGGCGTCTCCATCACCGCCTGCACTTTCTCCGGGCACGTGTGCACGCCCTCCTTACTAATTACGTGACCCAAATAAGAAACAGACTTTGCAAAGAAAACGCATTTTTCTTTCTTCACTCTAAGTCCGTAGTCTTGCAAACGCTGAAAGACTTTATGCAAATTGCTTACATGGTCGGCCTTCGTACTACCTGTCACGATTATATCATCTAAGAAAACACCTACACGCGGCATGTCAGCAAATAATTGTTCTATTCGCCTTTGAAAAATGCCCGGGCTAGACGCTAAACCATACACTAATCTGTTATACATGTATAATCCTTTATGGGTATTAATTACCGTGTATTTTTTTGTGTCATCGAGCTCAAATTGCGCGTATGCTTGAGACAAATCGATTTTACTATAGTATTCACCCCCTCGGAGACGAAATAACAAATCTTCTACCCTAGGCAGCGGATAACGGTCAATTTCTATGACTTTGTTTAAGGTCAGTTTATAATCGGCACAAATACGAATACTACCGTCCTTCTTTACCACTGGAACTATCGGCGTTGCCCAGTCCGAACGCTCCACCGGGGTGAGAACTCCGTCGCGCACGAACTGCTCCAGCGCGCGCTCCACCGGCTCGCGCAGCGCGTACGCCAGCGGGCGCGCGCGCATGAACACCGGCCGCGCCCCCTCGCGCACGTGAATGCTCACTGCGCCGCCCGTGAAGCGCCCGAGGCCCTCCGCGAACACGTTACAGTATATGGAACTGAAATAGGGTACATCGTATTCATTACTTTCCCACATTTTATGCACATCGTAACTTAAATCGGGTAGTTGTATCTTTAATGCCGCTATCCAATGTCGTCCTAAAAGTACAGATTTTCCTTTTTCTATAACAAGCAATTCCAAAAATTCACTTCTATTCTTATACCGAACTAGCGGTTTTATTATACCTAACGGTTTAACAGTCTCACCCGTATAATATCTTAATATTACTTTACATGGTTGTAGGGTAAGATCGCTGAATAGTCTATTATAACACTCCCGACTAATACAAGACACTGCACTACCGGTGTCACATTCCATAGCAATGTCTTTATTATGCACGTTCAATGATATATAGATAGGTTTACAACTTGATATCGACAATCGACAAACATCAACAATAATTACCTCGTCACTGTCCGCCTCTTCGTCCTTGCCGGCGGTTTGCACGTCTACCTGATGCTGTCCCACCATATTAGGACACATACGTCGCAGGTGCCCTTGCTGGTTGCAAACCCTACACACGTAACTTGCGAACTTACACGTCGATTCGTTGTGGTTAGCGCCACACACCCGGCACGGCCGCTATGGCCGAGCTCGCTCCCCCGGCCGAGCTCGCTCACCCGGCACCGACATCACCGGCTCGTGGCCTGCGCGCCGCTCCCGGAAATCACGTCGCTCGCGCACTTCGCGCCGCGCGACGCCCGGCTGCCCGCCGCGCTCCGCCCCGCCCGCTGCATGCCGTCTCGTCGTCATCGCTTGACACGTCACCGTCGTTGCGTCCGTTCCCGCTGACGATTTAGGCTCTTCCACTATAGCAGCGTCCTTCTCTGCTGATTCCATGCTGGCGGCTAGTTTATACGCCTTGGCAAAATCCAGTTTTGACTCTGCGAATAACCGTTGCCTAATATTCTCGCTCGCTATTCCGCACACCAATTGATCCCTCAAACTTTCTTCGAGCCAACTTCCGAACTCACAGGTCTTCGACATTTTCTTCAGCACCGCCACGTACTCGGATATGCTTTCCCCCGGTTTCTGTTTCCTATGCCGAAATTTATACCTCTCAGCGAGTTCACTAGGTTTCGGTTGTAAATGTTTACCCATGATTTCCGTTAATTGCTCAAACGTCTTCGTTTTTGGTTTATTCGGTGTACACAGATTGACCAGCAGCTCGTAACCCTCTGCCCCCATAACGGTTATTAACGTCGGTACATGTAAATCCTCCTGTATGTCGTTCACAACGAAGTATTGTTCTAACCGTTCGACATATAGATTCCAATCGTCTTTGTGGACGTTAAACTCGGCTATTTTTCCGATCGTCATCGTAAACGCCCTCAATATCACACGCGAACTGTTCACTTCTCGTCGCCACTGAGGAATATGTCAGGAGCAGGTACTTAGTCAGCTGGAAGCGGAATAAAACAAGGTAACGTCTCGATAGCACAGAGTATATTCGCAGACTAGCGCGGCGGCTGTGACAATCACAAATTGTAGTTTATAACCTACTACCCACTTAGTCTAATTCTCAACATACATCACATTTTCTATTATTAATAATAATAAATATATGATATTCTACTGTATAAATGACATTCAATTCCTTTAATAAATAAATAATATACTTTCCATTAATAATATATAACAAAATACACTAATACCAATGCAGAAAATACACTTATAGATAAATATAGATAATAATAAAATATGTATAAAACATTTAATAATAGGTACAAGATAGACAAGAAATAATTAAATATATATTTTACAACAAAAGTTAACAAAAAATGTAACCGACTTCCGAAATTAAAGTTATTTTATACTTTGTAGTGTTTTGTTTTGGAAGTCGGTTACATTTTTTTGTAAAAAAGTTTTTTATTTTTCACTTTTTAGTGGTACCTGCGTACCCATTCACAGCGTACCGGCGTGATGTTATGTTACGAAAATAAAACTTACTTAGTGCTTTCGGTGTAAAGGTCTAGTCAATACGAATGAAATAAGCCCAAACACTTGGTAGTTCCTACATACCGATGTGGAGTTCCCTTGACTCTCTGTCGTCTCCATCATCAGGTCTGATTCAAACCTTCATTCTTTTGTAGTATCACCCGATATACATACGAGTATCAAGTTTTTACCAGATGCGTGCCTACAATTTTCGAGAGTCGCCCTCGATTTCTCAAGGTTTCAATCATCAGATCCTGACGTGGTGGCAATGGTACCATCTCGAAAGCATACCCTTTCATATAAAAAAAAATCATCGAAATCGGATCATAAACGACGAAGTTATCCGCGATCACAAAAAAAAAAATATAAATACGCTGTCGAATTGAGTCCACCTTCTTTTTTAGAAGTCATTTCAAAATGCTCTTCCTCTTTCCTAATTCTTTAAAGTTTGGCTATGCCGACAGGGTCCATAACTGTTTCTATTCATTCATTTTTCTACCTGTATGTGTACATTATGGATTGCAATAAACAATTTGATTTGATTTGATTTAAAATAACCTCCACTGGAAGTGAGCCCAAAAGACTGGCGGCATTGCCACGTTGTATGGCAATGCTTATTTTTTTTTATATTTTTTTTTTATTTGTGATGGGTTTGCTCTTGACTCCAGTCTAGGTCAAAGATGACCGAGACAAAGTCTACGATGGAGCGAGCTTACCCAGAAGGAGCCTGTTCACTCTAACTTTGAAGAGATTAGGGTTGTAAGCGTTTGGAAACACGGACGCAGGCAGAGAGTTCCACTCCTTTGCTGTGCGCATTATAAAAGACGTTTGGAAACGCTTAGTGCGAGTTGGTGGAATAGCAATAAGGTAGGGATGGTAAGATGCAGTGCGTCTGGATGTCCGATGGCTGATACTTAGCTGAGCCATCCCAAAGGTGGCTACAATACTCCATGCAGGATCGGACTTGCGCTTTATACAGGGTTAAAAGCTGTCCAGGCCTGAAGTATCGCTTCACCCTATTTAGGATGCCCAGCTTTTTGGCCGCCGTTTGGGCTTTGTACTCGATGGTGGCGCCGAAGTTGAGACTGGATGTCAACTCCATGCCTAGGAGCTCGAGCCGATCAGTCACAAGAACAGATGCACCCCGAAAAGTAGGAGTTTGGTCAAAACGACTCCTTTTTGCGGTAAAGAGACACGCCTGTGTTTTGATGGCGTTAAAAGTGACCACATTGTCATCACCCTACTGGGAGACAAGGCTTAAGGTCAAATTTGTCCGCTCAACCATGGCCTCTCTCAAGGAACGAACTTCATCCCCGCTGGTTGTTGCGCTGGACAAGTATCTCTCTGAAACCGTACTGTCATCTGCGTACCCAACAAGACCAAGCTGAAGTAAGTCATTGATGTGCAGCAGGAAAAGAGTTGCAGAGAGAACAGATCCCTGAGGAACTCCAGCATCAATAGCCATGAGGTCAGAGGAGCAGCCGTCAACGTCTACTCGGATCGACCGTTCACTCAGGAAGTTTGATATCCAGCTACAAAAACCAGCTGGGATGCCATAAGCAGGAAGCTTGCTTAGTAGACCTGCGTGCCAAACCCTGTCAAAGGCCTTCGAGATGTTGAGCGACACGGCAAGTGCTTCGCCGTGTCTCTCGATGGCCTCGCCCCAGCAGTGCGTGACATACACAAGAAGATCGCCAGTTGACCGTCCCCGGCGAAAGCCATATTGACGGTCACTGAGGAGATCATTGTCTTCAAGGTAGGTCAGCAGCTTACTGTTCAGAACCCTTTCCATAACCTTGCAAAGTATGGAGGTAATGGCGATCGGACGGTAATGGGCAGGGTCAGCACGGTCTCCCTTTTTGGGCACCGGTTGCACATTCGCAAGCTTCCATGATTTCGGCACCGTTCTTTTTTCAAGAGAGAGGCGGTACAGGCGTGCCAACACAGGAGACAGTTCAGGTGCACATTGCCTCAGCACTCTCGCTGGAATGCCGTCAGGCCCGCTGGCCTTATTCACGTCTAGACTGCACAATACTCTTCGGACCTCTTTAATGTGAACTGTGATCTCCGGCATCGAAGAGTCACAACGAGGTAAAGTCGGTGGTTGCTTGGAGCCAGCGTCCAGACGCGAATTGCTTGCAAAGAGAGTTGCAAATAAATTTGCTTTCTCACTTGCAGAGTGAGCCAGCGAGCCATCAGGTTTCAACATTGGAGGCAAAGTGGGTCGACAGAAATTCGTTTCAACCGCTTTCGACAGGGACCAAAACTGTTTACTACCTGGAGGGTGCAATGCTAGTTTGGCCCCGATACGTCCGACATGGTCAAAACGTGCCCTACGTAAAACCCGCTTGCAGAACTTAGCGGCAGAATTAAAGGCTCTTTTCCTCGCGCGAACCCTACGTGCTTTAACCTTTCGGTCGCGGGCCTTGATCCACGCTTGGTATGCAGACTCTTTACGGGCCTCAGCGTGGGCGCATTCTGCATTATACCAAGGCCGGGATTTGTGACCGAGCGGGATGTCGGAGAATGGAATAAAGTACTCCATCCCCTGCCGAATCACGTCCGCAATCAAGTCAGCACAGCACGAGGGGTCACCCGAGGAGAAGCACACTTGCCGCCATGGATAAGATGCAAAAAAGTGCCGCATCTCATCCCAATCTGCTGACTCGTATCGCCATACTCGTCTCGTGCCTCTAGGACTCTTATCTGGAGGAGAGCAGGTCAATACGGATTTCACCAGGCAGTGGTCAGACGTTCCCAGCGGAGCTGAGACCGATACTGAATGACTGCCCGGATCAGTTGTCAGCAGAAGGTCCAAGCAATTGGGTGTATGGGCGTCAACATCCGGTACCCGCGTTGCCACATTCACCAGCTGGGTTAGATCTAGCGTTAAAGCAAACTTGCGCGCCTCTAACCCGGCATGGTCAGTTTTCTGGTACGGGAACAACCACTCTTTATGGTGGGCGTTGAAGTCCCCCAGAAAAATGAGCTTCGCTGTTGGGTACCGTTGCTGGGCTACGTCGGCCGACTCCACGAGGGAATTGAACAGCGCTGTTGTCTCCTGATCTCCGCTGTGCGATCGGTATACGCCGATGTAAATAAATTTCTCCACGCCTGTTAAATAAATTTCTCCACGCCTGTGTCCAAAAGTAGCCATATGGCAGAAAAACCCGATTTCTCAAAGCAACGGAGACGACGACAACAAATGTCATCGCGGACGTACACACAGACCCCAGCCTGCTTCTTGAACTTGTGTTCCAGAGAGTAGCCCGGGTAGTTGAGGTACGCCACGTCCGACGGGGTTGTTATCTTCGTCTCCGTTAGGAAAAACAGGTGCGGCTTCTCGGTCTCAAGGTGGTGATGGACCGGATCGAGATTGGAGTGCAACCCCCTAATATTAGTGAGTTGCACTTTTAGTTCCCACTAAAAGTGCGGAGGTGCAGCTGTTGTTTTACCATATTTTTCTTCTTTGCTTTGGTCATCATGAGAGTAGATGGGGAGAAAAGTTGAACTGTCGAGGCGCTGCTCAGTGAACCAAGTGGAACACTAGAGCTAAACTGACCTGTGGGGAACTCATTTGGAGACTGCGGGGACGCCCGAACCCCCCCCGGATATGGCCACCGGGTCCTCCCATCCAGTCGCCGGCTGGCACGGTGCCAGCCGTTGGCCGACCGCAGTTAGTAGGGGGCCCAAGTAGCACGCCAGCCACGTGTGAAAGGCTGCCCCGCCAACTAGCGAAAAATCCCGGTATGTTCCACCGTGCCAGCCGGCGACTGGATGGGAGGACCCGGTGGCCATATCCGGGGGGGTTCGGGCGTCCCCGCAGTCTCCAAATGAGTTCCCCACAGGTCAGTTTAGCTCTAGT